>NW_019059644.1:624715-660044 GCF_000696155.1 Zootermopsis nevadensis | reverse complement strand
CGCTGCCCCATAATTTAGGTAGTTGGGGAAACATTTCCTGGAAGACGGTTCATGTCCCGTCGTATTCCTGTGTTTTTCCCCTCGTGATGGCGTAAAAGTAGTTCAGCGAGACAAGTTCCAAAGTTTTGTTGATATAAACGCGGGAATAGAATTTTATGGAGAGGCGCTTTCTTCTTGTAACAGCTTCGGTGTTATCGTCTGTGAACCTGATCTCGGAGCGAGCGAGTGAGTGAGTTAGTGGAGCTCAGTTGTGTTCGGCTGCCACCACGTCTTCCTCGACGACTAACTTCGTCCATCAGCAGAAACACGGCATGCGTCATGCTTTGAAAAGGAAACTGCCCTCAAGTACGTCGTATTCCGGAAATCGAGGTTCGAATCTCGGCTTGGAGGTCGGTTGTCTTCACACATTTGCCGTCGTATTCCTGGAACCCATCTGCCACACCCTAAAGTAGGTCGCTACCTTCTATTTCCACGTCCCTTCCAATTCATCGTTCACGTGTCTCCTCTCGGTGCAAATTATTTCTTCGCGGGAGGTTCGGGGTTACAATTAAACGGTCTCATGAAACGCAGGCGAGCCAACTTCACAAACGTATCAAGGAAAATGTATCTTTATTCTCTTCTCTCACGAGAGGTTGAATGTAAAAATGATATTAATTAACAATAATACAAAAAGTGCCCGATGTCCGTGACGTTTGAACGTAAGAGTGCGCCAATTATGCAGTGCTTAAAAAGAATTTGAAATTAAGTTCTGACGGTAGCTACTCTGGTAGCAAGAAATGCAATGTGGCGTCTGCACTTGGCGGGAGTCTGAAGTCTGGCTGTCGGTGGTGCGTTTGGTAGAAATCTGGCCCCACTCGCCGTGAAGACGATTTTATGTTTAATTTTTTTGAAGAAGTTATATAAATCTTTATTTTAATTGCGTTATGCAAACATTAAAGCTGTTGACGCCCGAGACAGAGGTTCGTTCGTGTCAAATTTGACCGGCTAAGCTACGCCACTAGCAGCGGTGGTGGTGGTGGTGATGATTATGGTGCGGGGAATCTCATCCAGTTCTTGTCCAAATGTTCTTTCTTTCAAGGGCTTTGGAGTGGCGTCTGGATTTTTAGTTTGGTCTCATTATTTTTAAGCCGTGTATATATGCAGATACTTTTCGAACCGGCGAACCAAATTTGGTTGTTCAAGTGAGGCGTGAGGATTCTGATCAGCCGAGGCTGTTCTGCACTAATTACTTCTCTCCAGACACTTCACTTACTTGCCTTCCGTCACAAAGACGAGGCAGCGCACTACTTTGTTGGTTTGGACGACTGCCATTGTGCTCGTCGAGGCGCATAATTCTGAGGTGCACCGGTATCTCAGCTTTCATGTTTGAATTGTTACATCGCGTTCTGTCTGTAAATTTGACAGCGCGGCTTTGTCTGTTGTCTTGAAGGCATCCCAAACAGGTGAGTGAACAGAGAGAGAGAAATTGCGTCCGGGGTAACGAGCACAGAAATTAAGACGACCACTGGCGTGCACAAACATTTACGCCGTTGGTATGAAAAAGAAAACTTCCATAAAAACTAAACGTGTGTCCAAAAATTTGCGGTGTTCAATCTCTTACATATTACACCTGAAAGTAATGATTACGAAAAAAAAATTATTTCAGTCGAAATTGCATTCCCAATCGCCCTCGAAAACCATCTTCCGGAGGAACGTTAAATTCTCAGCAAATCTGACGTCACGACTAGGGTTTATACAAAAACCGACTTTTGAAATTTTGTTTACAAATTTATCCAAAAAAAAAACTCGGTTTTTAAAAACCGACCAACCCTAGTCAGGACTTCGAAAGTCGCTCGGATCCTAGTAAACGAGCGACTTCTCAACTGAGGACTGTATCAGTCATCTCTTTCGAAAAGACGAAATTAATAATAAGTTGCGGAAACAAATCGCCATGAATGTGTTCTGATTTATTAATGACAAAAAGAATTTTTGCAGAATTAATAATAAGTTGCGGAAACAAATCACCATGAATGTGTTCTGATTTATTAATAACAAAAAGAATTTTTGCAATAAGTCACTGTACTGGGTTGAAAATGTTTCTTTGCCTTCACAGATATTTCGAGGACGTTTCAACATATAATCAGCTTCTGAGTTCCTGTATTTGGGCAAATGACAAGTGAAAGTTCAGAAAGTCGCGATCTCGTAATATCTGAGATTAAAACTGCCCAAGTTCTTAATTTTTAATCTCTGTGTCTCAACTTCGGAGGGCGTGCATCGGTAAAAAAGAAATACTTGTAATGAGAAGTTCGGACGGACGTACAAAGCCCCTCCGTGATAGTTAGATACAGTTTCACGCCTCTGTAAGCTCTCGTCGCTTGTTGTTCACAGCTGTCGGCGAAATTAAACTTTTCTCGAGGCAGACAGCGTCGTTATTTAAGTCTTTTGCAACGAAAGTTTTAAAAAAAATGCTTCTGTTAGCTTCGCGATGTCTTTCCGTCTGTCCGCACGTAACATCTCGAGAATCACTAAATGGATTTTTATAAAATTTGATATTGGGAGTTTTACAAACGTGTGACTGCTCATTGCAATTGTGGTTCAAATGGCACACGTGAAGATTCACCCGAGTGCGTCTCCATGGCAACTCGCAAAACTTTTATCGGAGCGAAATATATTTCGGACGAAAGTTCTAGAGGAATATTAAACACGTTCTGTGCTCACATTTCCCCGTAAGTCTCGCCGTTCTTTAGACAGTTTATAAAAGAAGTGTCGTCTCATAACTCGAGAACCCGTGGGCTTCGCGAATCCAGTTGTGCGCCGCTTGTAAAAAAAGTCAGCGGCTGGCATTAGGGGTGTTACTGCGGCAATCAAAGGCGACACTGATTTATTTATTTTTTTTTATAAAGAGGAGTCTCTTAAAATGTAGGTTTTTGCCGTCTAGCAACGGATTTGTTTTGTAAATATGCGTTGCAGAAGAAACACACGATCCACCTTCCTTGGTTTGAATGATGTTAAACATTTTCGTGTACAGCAGAAGTTGAAAATGAAGATAAAAAATGTGAGTTTCTCTTCGTAGGTCGATTGCCTCTCATATTTCACAAGGATGAGCACGTGATAGCTTTAAAGAGAGGCTGCTAATCTCACAAGATTTATTGTGAAGTGCAAGACAGGAAAATGAGGTGTGGGAGAATATGCAAATTGTCTTGTCATTTCTTTCGACTGCCTGTCGGAAACATAAGGACGAGCTGTTAACCCGTCGGAGTCGCTACGAAGCTGCAGGCCTCATGTGTCGTCGACCCTCTTCCTGGAAGTCCGCCCGACGCGTGTCAGAACACTCGAACAAGTTTCAGGGGCGATCGCGAAATGTCCTGCTGTTTCTGCGACAAGGTTTAGGCCGCTCTGGCATTTCCGGAACCTTAAACGACATTACTTTTATTCCCAGTTATTGTGGAACCCGAGTGTTCGTCACGTTAATCACAAAAGCCAAGCGTTAGACGCAGTCCGAATCCTCGTAAATTACTTCGGCGACTTTAAAATAAATTTATTACTCATTTATCTGCCAAGTAGACGCAGTCCGAATCCTCGTAAATTATTTCGGCGACTTTAAAATCAATTTATTACGCATTTATCTGCCAAAACGCAGGGCCCTGCATGTCCAGACCACATCAGAGTCATTCTTATTTAATGATCGTAACGTAAATCTGTCCCACTATACTCGCTTGGGGGGAGAGGTGGTATAGCCCCTACTCATTCTTAGATAGGGGTGAGTGGTCCGCGCTTTATCCCCCGGGAAAGGACCCCGGTACCCATTGGATAGAGGGCTGGGTGGGCCCAGAGCCGGTCTCGACGCAGATGCTAGAGGAAAAATCCTCTGTCCTCGTCGGGGATCGAACCCGAGTCGTCCAGCCCGTAGTCAGCCACTATCCTGACTCAGCTACCCGTCTCATTAATTACTGTAACGTACATAAATTAAATTTTGAGCAATTACTTTGGTCTTTCTTAACTTCGCTGGAATTTAAACTCAGGTCCAGATGTTCATCTTTGCACGCCAAATTCGTGTTCCCGGATCATGGACCAGGATTCTGCTGTCGTCATCAGAAGATCCTATCAAGGCGAAATGTCGGAACAAGTTTTATTTCCGAAAGCGAAGGACGAGATCGAACCATGGGTGGGTGAGGGGAGAGGAAGTTACAGGAAGATGTGCTGAATAATTCAGGCAGTTTTTGGACCGAGAGCTTCGTTATGTCGGCGAGACAAAGATGGGTGTGGTAATGCTGAAAGGAGCAGGGTTTGGTGGAGTCAACTGGCGGGTAAAATGAACTTCCGAGAACTCAGGTCAGTTCAGAAACAGTGCAAGAGTGACGTAGTCACTGATATTGGCGCCGAAAATTTGTTTCGCGCCAATTTGACTTGGACTCTCCCACAAAGAGCGTTTACAAATATGGAGGAGAGTGGTCAGGCTAGTTGGTGCCTTGGACGAACGACTAGCGCCTGACGTTCAATTTTCTCTCTCTCTTCAGTGTAGAGTTACTTTTGGTTCGTGTCTCGACTAAACAATAGTTTTATTCGTCGGCCGTGATAAATGCTACTGATAATAACCAAATAACTGTTTTGTGCAACCAACAAGTCAAAACTGATAGAACCATTCCAAATAATAAAGCAGACATTATAATCCGAAACAAAAATGGGGCTTGTCTCTTAATTGATTTGGCAATGCCAACTGACAGGAATGTAATTAAGAAGGAGGCGGGGAAGATTTTGAAATACAGCGAATGTGGAAAGTGAAAACAAAAATAATTCCAATAATTATAGGAGCAACTGGAACTGTCTCCAGGTCGCTCAGAAAATATTTCGCCAACATCCTGGGCGAACACGACATCAGGGAACTTCAGAAGACCGCCATTTTAGTATCTTCAAACATCATTCGAAAGACGCTGTCGTAAAATATAGTCATCTCTAACACCAAAACTGTATAATACATGTAACACGTATTAAAAACAAAATGTATTTCGGAAATAGCTGCTGCCCTAAGTACCTCAGGGGCAAAGTTTGTCTCGGGTACACATAAGTAAATACTCTGTAAAGTGGCGAATAGATGGAACAATAATAATAATATATCATCTTTTCAATCCGTCTGGTGTGCGAGGATGGCTTTCTGTACCATGGACTGTCTCTTGACAGCCAGCGGTCGCGTCGGAGTTAGACTCTAATCCTCCTTCGTTGCATGGAAAGTTAATAAGCTTCATAGCGTAATTTCGCATTAAATTCTTTCTGTTTTTTCAAGGCTGGATCAATGCACCCATTTCATCTGTTGCCACAGGTGTGACAGCTGTTTCATGCCAAAGTAATGGCTGGATGTTTGTGTTCCAAGAGCAATTCTGTTTCCTCGTGCTCAGCGTCTTGGTCTGTCAATATGGCGTTTTACGTTGTTTGTGCCCTTCAATGCTACGGCACAAGAACCCAGAAGACAGCCATCTTAATTTAAATAAATCATTTTTATTATCAGTAGGCCTGATAGCAGCCGTCGAATGCGATGCGCTTTGAACTGCTCATCGATTAAACTGAAATCAGGCGTCGAGTGCCCAGGAGAAACGGCGCTCGCTGAGTTCACGGAGCGTGGCTTTCTTCTGAGGGGCAGAGCGCCCTCACTGCGCTGGCATCGCAGAACAGGATACGCACATCGACGTATCTATAAATAAATGTATGAAGCCGAACGCAGTGTGCGGAGACCAGTGACCATCAGAAGTAAGATTAATATCCAGTGTATAAAGCTATTTTTTTTACTACCAAGAACTTAGAAATGTCACGGAGATTTTAAACGCGTAGCTGATAATAAAATTTTACATCAAGTTTGAAAAACAGGTCATTTACCACGAGACACGCGTTAGTTCGTATCTGTTTTCAGAGTACTTCGTCCCGAAATTAAGTCGTTCGTAAAATTTGTAAACTCACGAATCTGTTTACAAGTGCAGACGAAGAACGTAGATTTTGATCTCTCTGCAACAGTCAAGTTCATTTTAAACTCAACTTCCGAACTGCCTTTACTCCGAAACCACCCAAGTGCCCCATCAGACATGAAGCCCCATAAGTGGGGGGGGGGGGGGGGGGGGGGACACGCGAGCGTGGATGGAGCAGTGGTGATTCACGTTTGAGAACCCTGACTGCTCTGAGAAAGACGTCCACCAAGATTCTCACTCGAAGTTCCCTGGGACTCAACCCGGGACTCCTTGGTGAGAAGCCTCTGGAGATATGGCTCAACCAAATTTTGTATCAGAAGAACTGATCTGTACTTTTCTCAAGTATGGCGGCTCACAGCGCCTCGAGGTCGCTGATATTCTGCGGTCCCTCTCCGGAAGAATGTTGGGAGGAATCTTAAAACATTCCACTCCTCGGTCTACAACTAACTAACTAACTAACTGCTTTCGGTCAGTAGAACCTTGTTAGACTGTAGATTCTATTAACAAACGAGCAGTTGGAGTTGAAAGATTTTAATTAACTTTTCTAACTGCAGAATGGTTTTGAGATTGGTAAGTAATATCTGCTGGTTTGTTGGTAGGTCGTTCACTGTCGAAATTCTCACTGATGAATTTGTTGAAGGGACGCACGCGAGTCTGCCTCCGCGATGTCCCTCCACTTCCTCGCACGCACACGTCTTGCAGGCGGCGGGACCACCAGCCCCTCGCCCCCATTTCTTCTTCTTCTTCTTTTTCAATGCGTCCTGTGTCTTGGAAACATGTGGCAGCTTCTCGCAGGCTGTTTTAATGAACGCACTTCCGGTCGGCCTGCGTCAGGAGAAGTCTCGTTGCCTGTCCTAGGCGTCGTTACTCTGCAGCTCATTTGCTGGACCCTGGGGACCATTGAGAGGCCCCAATCAGCAGGCCAGTGGGCTTTATTGTAGGCGCAGGGTCGCTGTGGGACAACTGACGAGGAAGGAATGGTTTAAAGGGGCGCACACACGCCGTTTGATGCTCGGTAACATTGCGAAGTGAATCAGGCGAGTTGTTATTTGATATTTCGTGCAGTTTCTCGTGATCTGTTAAGCCTGTGTTCAAACGGGCGTGTTTTGAGACCTGGCGTACGAAATAGCTTGTACCTGTGATTAAAAGTCTGAGTGTAATAAGTGTGCTAAGTGTTGTTAAAATGTCTGAGAGATTTGTACACGTTTTGTTTGTAGTAATGTTATTTTGTACATAGGATAATTTGTATAGAACTGCGTGTGTTCTCAACAGCCACGCCGCCAAAGCGCATAAGAGGCGTGGAGGCACAGATCCATTTGATCTTCGTGTTCAAATGTGAACGGCGAGCTTTAGTTTGTAAAACACTTGCGTATTCGAAGAACGAGGGACTGTAATAAAATGCCTGTTGACGATCCAGTAAAGTGTGCGCATTCCTAGTGTGTGTGACCGCTGTAGCGCGTTGCTATGGATACCCTTATTCTACAGTGGTGATGAATTTGTTTCCATGACTACGACCATACACAATACGTTGCTCATCCATCCCATTTTGAAATGTTCTTTCGTAGATGGTGAATGTAAGTTCAGAAAGGGTTTTGGTAGTTGAAAGGGACAAAGAAAGTGAATAAGGGCCAAGGGAGTAAGTGAAGATGCCGATAAGGGGTAGGCGTCCAGGGTGAAGGGGGGGGGGGGCTTTGGACGCGGGCTCAGAGAAAGCGAAATGTCAGCTTGTTATTGAGGCGAGGAGACAGGAGAGAGGAACAACTTCGTCTCTGTAAGAAGTGAAGTGAGGAGTGATTCAGGCAGACACCAGAAGCTCCTGGGCGTTGTCAGGCCTCGAACTAAGCGAAAGAATTGATGACTCATCGTCAAGGAGGAAAGGCTTTGCAGTCACAACGGGCGACTCTCGTTATACGCGGGGGTTGCGTTTCTGTGAATCGCCGCGTATATCGAAAGCACGTAAAGTGGGATACGTACAACTAGCGCCATTTTTCTGTGAATCTGGCGCCAGAATTTTTTGGTGCTAATCTTATTATCTGCGTCACAGCGCCCAATAAGACTGAAGAAAGTTCGCTTTAAAATTTGGCGGCAGACAGGATATTGGCGCTCCTCAAAACAATGAAATAAAACCGGGGGCGGCACACGCCCTTCCTTGCTCGCCCTGATGATGGAGGCAGCAGGGACCCCCGAAACGTCAGTAAACTTCTTACGTTCGTTCGAAAACATTTGACTAGGTATGTCAGAGTCAGGCGCGAAGAAACACGTTTGCGAAATAAATAAATAAAATTGCGAGCTACGGCTTTAAAATTTGTTGGTTTGTTCAACTTTTGCACTTTGTTCTAGGCGGTGTGAAGGGTTTTAAGATGGATTAATCTGGCTTCAGACAGGAAGCAGTGGTGAACTCTCGTGAACACGATAACGGACTTTGTTCAGCTACGCGACTGCTAGCTTCTCAGGGAGCACGGTGCTGAGAACTACTAATTTACCTCGTTTCATAAAGAATGTAAAAATATCCAGGGCTTTAGAACAAAGCGGTTCACACAGTTGCAGTCGCCCAGGGACGGTCAGCGTCCGCCCACTACGCCTTCTTCTTCGTCTTAAGGGTGCGCTTGAGAGTGCAGGGGGGAAACAAAGTTTCGCTGCCGAAGCAAATTCCCCCTGAAGATGGCTGTCTTCTGGGTCGTAGCGTCGTACCGTCTGACGAGTTCCTGCCGCCCTAGACCTGTGTTACTGATTTTTTCTTTTATGTGCCAAAGGGGCCAAAGTCAGGCCTAGAAGTAAATGTAGGCAAAACCAAATACATGGGCGTAATGCGGCAGAACATAATTATAAGTAACACATCATTTGAAAGTGTTTCAAAATTTAAGTAACAGATGGAAATGAGGTCCATGATGAGATTAAGAGTAGAATACACATGGGAAATGCTTGTTTTTATTCAATTCAAAAACTGCTATCATCTCTTTTACTATCCAAAACACTGAAGGTAAGAATATACAAAACAATAATTTTGCCTGTTGTCTTGTATGGTTTTGAAACATGGTCTCTTACCTTAACGAAGAACATAGATTACAAGTGTTTGAAGACAGGGTGTTCAAGAGAATATTTGGACCTAAGAGAGATGAAAAAACTGGGGAATTTAGAATGTTGCATAACGAGAAGCTGCGAGAATTGTACGGGTCATAGTGACGATAATGAAATCTAGGAGGCTCCGATGGGCTAGACGTGTAGCACGCATGGGGGGGGGGCAAGGGGTGCACACAAGATTTTGGTAGGGAATCCTTCTGGAAAACGACCACTGGTCGGACCAAGAAGGAGACAGGATAATAATGGATCTTAGGGAGGTGGGCTGTGAGGATGGCAAATGGATGGAGCTGGCTCAGGGTCGTGTTTGTCGGTGTTGGTCCATAGGATTCTGCTACCAGGGAGTTGGTTAGTTACAGGCTACATTACAAGCATATCAGCTGTAGGCTACTAACAGTTTGCCCCTGTGTTACGTTTGTTTTCGTGGAAAGTTGTTTTTTTAAGTTGCGAACTGTGGGCATTCCTTGTTCTCGCTGATTATTAGAACAGAAACTTTTAGGGAAGTCTTTTTGAAGCACGTACTGGTTGGTTATAAATCATCTGTAAGTTGGCAGGGATAAAATTTCCCTACTCTGTTCTCTGCCACAATACGTTACACACTATATTGCCCTTAAACACAAAGAACGTATTCTCCATTCGAATTAAATGTCGTAGTTGTGGAAATAAAAATGAACCATTTACAGATTGTTAAGTCACAGATTCCTTTACGTACATAACTTTAAGTGGGACTTGTTTGCATCAGTTTTGTTACTGGCAGGAAGTTGGTACTCTCCTCCCCCGTGGGAAGAATCGACTGCTCCGACTAAGAGCGTTCCCAGTGGCAATTGACGGAACTAGCGCGCTGTGTCTTGACGATCAGTTCCGATCGGTGCGGTGGAAAACGTGTAGTGTGTTTGTTTGTGGTGTGAATTTGTTTGAAATTACTGAATCAAACAGCCATTTCTTTCGGTAAGTAATTACGACACATTTATGTCTGTAACAGCTGGTTTTCTGTGTGTTATTGCTATAACGTAGTTATGTCAAAACTGGATGATTTTCAAAATGACTTGTAGTCCCTACTGCCGCTGGTATCTAGCCTCTCGCTGGCTTGCGTTTTCATTCATCTGTAAACGCATGGCGGGCGCTGTTTGTCATGGTGACAACAGAGAAGGCCATATTACACTATCATGTTTACGTAATTTTGATTAGTAAGTACATTGTTGAAAATATCTTTCTATACGAACTCCTCGTGAATTAAAACTGAATATGCTAACAAACTCAGCTTTGTGTTAAGTAAATTACATAAATGAAGTGGTAGCAATTACACAGCAGAAAGGACAAAGGCGGCAATTAACTGAACTGTGGAGCTGTAGTTTGTCTACTTGTGAGGAAAAATAAGATGGCCCCGTAAAATTGGGATCAAAAATTACTTAACTGGAGGTGCGTTCTTTTTATTTGGCGTATTTGAACATTTGAAACATTTTTATGTATGTGTGTGTGCATGTATGTATATAATCATAATCCCCATTTTAATTGTTTTTTGGATTAATTGGGCGTACATTTAGACTACCACCGACACCAAAATATAAATGGATTTTGATTGTGGACTACTTAGCAGTCCCTATTGATATGTTAACAGTTAACCCACCGTACGTCAGGCTGTTTTCCAAATACAATTACAAAATAATGGTTCAGAAGCTATTGTTTTAGGTAGCCGTAATGTATTAATTTGCCCCATTATTGTGCAGTTGGTTGCTGTGACGGGGTGAACAATAATGGGGAAGAGTTGTATTTCAGTGTACATAGCATCCTCACAAGGATCCAGAACCGGTCCAACTCGGTGTTTGACAAGCTTCTGTACTTCACTTTAAAATATACGAGGAGATCGCTCGATCTGTGAGTCTTGGTTACACACTGAAAGTGTAGGCGGATGATTAATAGGATGAAGAGGATTATTTTACCGTTTTCCTGCAGCTAAAAGTGTTTGATTACTCAAGATTCTGTCTGGTTTGTGCACAGGCCGACTACGACGTTCGAATAAAGTGTACCCTCGTTCGCCCTGGTTTAGGTTAGGTTAGTATCAGGATATTTCAAAGGTTTTGATTATTAATGCTCTAGTTCCATTTGCAACAGGTAGATGGCAAAATCAATCACACGTTCATGTCCGGTCACGTGCGAAGTATAAGCATTAGCCTGTTTGACAGTGACCCTGGGAAACAGTTTTCCAGGCAGGAATTCCTTAAAATACGACGACCTTTGTGCGACAGGAGCGCGTTATGACGAGCACCGGTGAGTGCAGCAGAGCTTCAGTGACAGGTTACGTGTGAGTTACGTAAGGCTTGTAGCAACCGTGGCACTCACTTGCAGCTGGAATTCTCCACAGTGTAAAATAATACCTTTGTACGTCTGGAACATTCTGGAACCGCATTTTTGCGGATATCGGACAGAGATGATTTCACAAAGGCGAATTAACGAGAGATGGCTTTAACTTCTTTCACTACGAAGTTTCATTGTCATTTTTACCGCCCTTTTTTTTGGGGGGGGGGCCCTTAAACCTCGACTCTAATTGCGAACTTCTTATCACAACTTTGTCTTAGGTGACAGAGTGCGAAATCTCCGCAGAGCATGTGGAAATCTGTGCTCAAGACAGCGGTCCTAACCTTCCCGAACAAACATATTTCAGTTTCTTGTCACGAAAGGAAAGTGTGACTTTGCCCATTTAAAGCCTAGCGGTAACAATGTATACCATTTGTTTTAACACTCATTAACTTCACGTTTTGTGCTCTGGGTTTCGTAAACATCGACTGTTTCTTTGAACAGCGTTAACCAGTTAATGTTTCTAGTGGCGAAGTGGTGTGTTTTTTCGCGGTACGGACTAAATTCTTAAGTATATTTGGACGAAGTTCAGCCACGAAGGCTGTTTGTAGAAAGTGTTCCTGTCGGACGGATCCCGAAACTCTCTCTGCTTCAGTGGGTTAATGCCACGCATTGGTTACAACTAACGCGGAGCCAGTTAACAAAGCGGTAACGCGTAACTAGCATTATGAAGGTAGCTGGTTCGAAACCCAGGCAGGAACCTTTTGTCCTGACTGGACTTATTATGTCTTATAGGCAGATACTGGGGTAATGTTTTCAGTAGGTCACAGTCTGTAAATTCCGCATTGCTTACGATCTATCGCTGTCATTTGATCCTACGTAATCTCAGCAGTTGGTGTAGTGTCGTACAAATAACGTACTACTAGCGGCCTAAACGGTTTATGCTCAGCAATGAAAAACTGGTAATTTTACAGTTTTGAGGCCGGTTTGAAATGTAGGACAGCGGAAACAAATTCAGATGTCATAATCGTGCTCTGAACACGGACCTTTAGTGCAGAGTACGAATCGCATTTGGCCAAATTGAGAAATTGCGAGACCTGTTACGGTCTAGTCACGTGAGTATTCTGAAGAGAGAGAGAGAGAGAGAGAGAGAGAGAGAAGTAGTGTTCAGAATTGCGCAAATCACTAGTCAGGCCTGCGCCCCTCCCAAAATACCAACAGAACGTTCAGTGAAGAAAGGGCTGTGCTTCTATCCATCCCCAGGTGCTGGATGACACTGTCCGCCACAAATTTTGCATGGACAGCCCTAGGAGCGAAGCTGCGGTGATAAGCCGGCCTGAGCTTTGGAGGTTTCCTCACAGTCGCCCTCCCAATGAATGTCTTTATCTAACCCACCATTCATTTATCTCTGGCCAGATTCGTATCAGCGCAGTGACTCAGCTGACTCATTATGCGGTTTTGCGGATGGATGGCTCTGCTAAATATCCTTGTTCAGTGACATAATTTTCAATTCCGAAGTTTCTGTGGATAATCTTTACATAGATGCTACGTGTTTGCGTGCCCAGAGTCCAAACCTTATTGTTTACCAACGTCAGTGAACTATTTATTCTGCACAAGACGTGAAACTTGGGCATAAAACTCAAAAGTTCGAGACTTCTCAACACTATAAGCGGATTGGAAAGAAGTGGCTAGAAGACCTCTTGGAAAGAGACGTCTTAATACACGGGAATGTAAGCCAGTATTGAAAAAATCTTCGTGAAACCGCGCATTATGACGCGAACTGGTTAAATAGGGCCACAGCAGGATTCATCGACTGTCTGCTCCGAACGTCTTGTTCCGTGCAGAAGCCGGGGAGGAGGGGGAGGGGGGGGTGTTCCTGTGGTTACACCTCTCATGGGCCCTGCATTCTTCGCTTAAACGTAATTTGCAATTTTGAGTTTACTGCGTGGTCATTGGTCGAACTGAATCGAAAAAACACAGTAGGCTACTCTACGCCCCCCCCTTCAGTGGCGGTCTGCATGTTACGCCACTGCCCACTCTGATGACACAGGAAGATGTCTGCGGTATGAAAGTGCGTGATAAATACGTGGCAGTGGGCAGCTCCAAGGCCTCGTGGAACCCACACCCACGGTCAGCTGAGCGCTGATGCAGAATCTCGAGCCGTCCAGTTCGTGGTTATGCCAGTTCTCCTCTCAGAGAGCAGCTGATGGGATGGCCTTGATACTTGTTTATCCGTTCGGGGCATCGGTCGACTCTTGCCAGTTGCACGTACTCCAGAGATCGATGATTCAAGTACAGGGGTTAATTCAGACCCTTTGATCAAGATACGGTCCAGAATCAATAGTGTAGGCTTTCTGTATTGGCTCGATTATAAATTATTGCTCTGTTAATCATTTGTAAAACTTTGTTTCGTTTCTGAGTCTTTTATCTGACAGCTTCATCGTGGTCTGGAGAAAGTGTGGCTTCTTGTGTTCGACGTCGTACATGGGCCAGTGCGTATTATACAGAATGTGCTATTTAAATCAGTCGAGGTACGAACATGAAGTCAGAAACAGGTTTGCCCCGTGTAATTGACTCTCCCAGCATCCTCCATGACCTTTGTCAAGGTCGCCGTTGTTGCTTGGCCGTGCAGATGCGAACTTGGTCAGTTCATGATCATAACGCGTGTTTATTCTTGAACAATACATGGAGTCTGTACTGTGTTTTTTCGTACCGATGGAGTGGAATTCTTTACGGAAGGAAACGATGTCTTCGTTGTTGGATTTCCCTCTGAAGAACGTAAAACACTTGCATTCTCAAGTATAATTGACTTTAGTAAGTTTTATTTTAAGCGTCGGTAGAATTCTGTAAATATAAATTCTCAGGCGTGTTGTGTTTTTGTTCTTTGATTCTGATAATTAGGTAGTTTTATAAATGAAACTACCTCGTGAATATTTAATTACATTCTTTTATGATCTGTGCAATTCAGCGAATTTGTGGAGAAATGAACCAAGTGTTGTACTAATATAGAAAGAACTGGCAAATACTTACAAATATCTTTAAATCTATTTACTGCAAAGACAAATCTCCGATATCGAATGTCGGACCTACGTGTGGGATGACGAGGCTTTGGGGCACAAGGATGCACCAAAAGTTGTGAACATTTTCGGCCCGCGTGTCTCCTTCGCTTGGTCATCCCCGGAGTAAAGTAAAGCAGTGTCCTAGCTCAGGTGGTGTAGTGAGGGCGTGCAGGTCAGATGAGTGGCAGGAAGAGTCTATCCAGGCGCTCCCAGTGCGTCGTCATTGTTATCCCTGACCACACGAACCTTCCCGATGCTCGACGCTGCGCCGGCTTCCATGTAGGAATTAATTAACTTTTCAGCTCTCAGCCTCGATCGCAAAAAAATACTTTTTTTATCCTTTGGTGTGCGTGGTGCGTATGATGTTTCTGCACCCCCTCGCCCCCTTCCCAGACCCGTGTTTCGATGCCTCCACCATCGAGCGTCATTAGAGGATTGTATTCATTTGGCGTTTGTAAATATCGCAGACGTGTGATCTGAAGCTCGGTCACTGTGAACCTTCGTTTCGGTTTTCCTCGTTTGTTTGTTAGTTAGCGTCTCTCAACTACGCGGACCACAACTCCATAGCATCTTCTTTTTATTCAACCGGCGAAGTTTTGTGAGCCGAAGCCCGCAATTGGACCAGTGCAGAGCCACTTCAGTCCAATTTACTTACTTTGTGTTCATTTTAAGGTTATTTGAGAAGGCTTATTACTGCGAGGGGTGCGAAGCACCAATTTGTACGTAAGAGTAAAGACCCTTCTCGTAGTTCTGGTTCATTTATTTTCTTCAGCATTAAAAACGCTTTTGTATTTGTAACGGAGTGACTTCCATAAGACGGCGTCCCGAAATATTGTTTTATTTTTAATTTCGTACGGAAGTGTGTTCAGACAGCAGGGTCGTACCTTCATCGTTGTTCCGATTATACGATACTTCGATTGGCTCAGTCTCTCTCGCTCCTCGCCTTATATGGAGGTGGCAGGTTCCTTTCGTTTCGGACTGAGAAGCAGAGAAGAGGCAAGAGGAAGGAGGAGACGGAACGAAAATGAGGACAAGAAGATTTCGACTGCAGAAATTGAACAGAGCAGTGTGTGAGGTCGCAGTCGTTTCTTGACTGAATGATGATTCTCTAGTGTCATTTCTGCCCCTTCCTGCTTCAGCATATTAGCGAAACGTCTGTTGCTGATCGCGGGCCCTCTATATTTTCCTGTCCATAAAGTAACAAAGCTTCGAGCTTCGTGAAAAGCCGAGGAGGATTCCATGGCGTAACTGAGCGGCTAATGGCAGGGTAGTTCAACTTTTTCCTTCATCGCCCCCAAAAATGGTTCTCTCGTCGGGCCACGAACCCCTTCTGACAGTTTTAACCGCGTTGTTCGTGGATTTGGGATGAATTTTGTAAGGCTGACTGCGGATCGTATCCCGAAAGACCTCCGGCCAGTCTATTATGAAGTTACAAAATTTCTCACGGGCGGTTCAGTTTTTGGCGCGCGACGTAGCCACGAGTTCAGTTCGGAGAGGGTTTGGTTATGATTCGTTAAAGTCGAGCAAGGTTTAATATAGCCGTACGGCTGCATACGTTTATAAAGGGCGGACTTAATACCGGATGTAAAATTGCGAAGAACGAATTTTCTCGAAAGTGCGTTGCGGTGTTTGCTGACAAGAGCCGGGCAGATTTTATCTTTGACGTGCGGTCTCCCAAAACCATTCTTCTTCATTCACGAACACACAGCAAGGCACTTCAGTGATGGGCTGCCATCGTGACACTGGTCGTGTCGTTGCCATAGTTACTACGTACTTACAAAGGCACAGGCGACGTCCTTCGAACTGCATCTAACTGATACCAGACCAATATTGATGTTTTAATGTTGCGTTATTTGCAATTGGCCGAAAATTCAACGAGATGCTGGGTTGTGAAATTATGGACTTCGCTTTTCGCCGACAGATGCATTACTTACGAGTGAATAATTAATATTATTGTTTATTTAGCTCTTGGATTGAAAAACCTTTGTTTGTTTATTTATTTTTTGTCATCTTGAATTATTTGTAGCCCATATATTGTCGGAGGTCACTGTCAGCTTTACATTAACGTTATGCTACCTGCATAGCTTTCGAACTCTGGTTACTTTCAAATCTCCTGTGTTTTCTTCTGGCACTCTGTAGGAGCCTCACGATCAGATGTTATTACGACGACCAAATTGAGGATGATGAGATGGGCGGGTCACCTGAATAACATTTAAGAACTCAGTCCGTACCGCAAAGAAAACACAACACTTCACTATTACAAAGGGGGCCTACTTGCAATTGGTCTTTAAAGGCTACTTTGCTATTCAATTTTGACGGGTTAAAATGATTTTGCTTTCGAAAATTTTACGCAGCAGCCAATAGGATCGCTTTATTGAGGCGGGACTCTTGTGCTAAAGTTAAGCCCCACTCTTCACGATATCTGTGCGTCTCTGACTTTTCCGCGTAACTAACGAAGGATCTGACGCGAAGACAAATGACAGAGACAGAGCGAAAGGAATCCGTCGAGAGATTAGTCCGAATGAATCAGAGGCGACTTTGTTCTGTGTCTGTGTAAAAAGGATGTGTTTATTTAATAGCCGTCCTTTTGTCATACTGTGCGCCGCATTTAATAGGAAAATGACGAAGGTCTGAAGTAATTTTCAAGACGCCGTCCGTCAGAGAACTTCCGGTATCTGCTACAGGTGGCTCATGAATATGTGCGAGCGAATTTATCTTCTATACCGACAGTCGAGAAGAGAAATGGAGGGAAACTGCTACAAAAATGAGGAGGGCATTTTTATTTTGAAATACGGGACGCATAAAAGACGCTCATAAGAAAAGTTGAAAGTAACTGTCGCCCTGATACACCGTTGAGTTTGCTGCCTTCCTGTTGAACGTATTAATGAACAAAGAATTCTCCGAGTGACTTAAAGGAACAGGAACACGAGAAGTGGAGGCTTACATGACAGTGCCTTATTCTTTTCGCCCCCAGGAACATAGTGAAGTCCGTTTATAGCTCGTGATGTAGCGGTTTCAGTCAACTTAATTAAAAGACTTTTTCCTTTTTTTTTTTAATCTGCAGTATCGGTAAGTAGGCCCGGGCCTCGCCCCGCCCTCAGCGGGACGCTCTTGCCTGCCGCTGAGCCTTGATCCCCTTCGAAGAAGATGTTTTTGTACAAAGTGCGTGAGCTGTTCTTCTCTTTTAGAACTTTTACTTTTCAAGAGGCAACGTAGTTAGTAATTAAGCTCCTAATTAACATATCGCTTTTGCCCGCTTTTTGAGCGCCGTGCCGTGCATTAATTTGATACGCCGCGTAACCTGAGTAGGTGGGCTGCATGATTTAGGTTTCATTGTGTTGGTAACAATGGGGAGGACAAGTTTGCACAGAAACTCCCATCCGTTCATTGAGAGAGGCTGCGGTAACTGTCCTTGTGCAGAGAGATGATAGGGAATTAGCGTGTTCCTTACGCATTAGGACATTTTTTAGAGACGAGCTTCGTTCGTTGGTCATTTCCGCGGTTTCCGTGAGTCGAAGTCAATATCCTGGAGTGTCCTTTGACCTGTGTCTGGCCAACCGGCGGGACCTGGTCTCTACCTCTTCTCCACAGAAATGGTCCGAACATTTAGAAAGAAAGAAAGAATGTATATAAAGGTACATCAGCATTCTGCCGACCGTCGTAGCCGAGTGGTCGGCTTCGTATTCGGGCGGCCCCGGGTTCGGAGACCGGCTATCAGGATGGACCCTCAGCGCTCCGATTAGACTACGACCAGAGCCTTCCATATCCTTACCAAGCCCACTTCTCCCTATTGCGTTAGCCCGTGCGCGGAAAGGGACAGGAGACTTCGTTCGTCTCATCGTCTGAGAGCCATCAAACCAGAGCGTACATAAGGTTGAGTCCATCTCGTTAAGGCTGAGATGCTGTCAGCTTCTGAAGAAGTATTCTGCTGTCTACGGTCTTAGTTAAATTAATTGTAGCCTGTGTTTCGCTGTGCGCTCCGGCGATGCGGGGGGGAAAGATTGAAATTAGTTCTGACGGTGGCGACTCTGTTAGCAAGAAACGAAGTTGTGGTGGGATCTGACGGAATTTGGAGTCAGACGGTCGGTTTTGTGTTGGTGGTTTTTTTACGGTAGGAAAATGTGAAAATGTTTTCACATTTAATTTACATCAAAAAGACATTTTATACTTTATGCGATTTGCGAAGATAGTGCTGCATGTTCCATATAAAAAGAATGTTCATTCCCGTTAACCTTGACGGGTTACACTGCGACAGCAGGTGTTTTGTTACTCGATATGGGTTTTATGTTTTACCCTCGTGAAATTTCGTGGGAATGTTTGTTTACGTAAGAGGACCAAGTTCGCAGTAGTGGCGCTATATGGCGTAATATTTCGTATTAAAAGTGCTGCAATAATTGGCCAGCTTTTAGAACACTTAAACGCTGAAATGTCACTGCTGGCTTTTACGCTGTTGTTCTGAGATGATTGGGTTTTCCTCAGTCTTCCAGGAGACTGCATGAATAATTGCGCCGAGACAGGCCAAGGCCCGCTCAGGCCGCATCCGTTCAAGTTCAGATATGATCGTTCGTGTTCATACGGCATCTGATTCAACAGTAATGATTTCTGAAGTTGATACAGCTTCGAGGGTTTCATTGAAACAGTTTCCAGTTTGCTTTGCACAAAATCGCGTCAGGCTGAAAGTTACAGGAATTTGATGAGAATCTCACCATTGACTGGAAAGTTCCGGCAGACATTCCGGAAGCGTGTGACGCTGGAACGCGCTGGACAATGCCCCTTTGTCTCCTCACTGTGTAAGACGCGCACACACGCTCGGTCTTCGGGCACGAATCGATGTTTCTTTCTCCCAGCAGCTGAAATGTCTTGGTTTGAAATAGGGCGGGTCGACTGAGCTGCCATTCGTAATTCCTCACTGGCCTTTGAGTTTGTTTGTTTATTGAAAATTGGAGTGAGTTGGGGCACTGCAGAAGACGCCTTTGTGCTTCAACAGATCAGTCTCGTCTGTTCGGTTGTGTCAAAACGAAAGCTACAGATGCTGACACTTTCTTTAGTGGTGGCCCGTGTTGCGTTGGGCCGATTCTGTGTCGAAGATAGAAACCCTTTGAAGCCCTGTGGTAACTATATGTACCAGCTGCTTCAACAGTCGGTAACCCTTCATTTTGTATTTATATTTTCCGTATGTAAACATCGGTCATTTCTTTAAACAGCTGATCTTTGTAACGGTGATGGGTTGTGTTTTCTTTGAGGTAAGGACTGAATTCTTAAATATTATTTAGACGAGCTTCGGATTCAAAGGGCCATTAGAACTACAGAGGAACACTGACAAGGCGAGTAAGACACGGACATTGGGCGTACACAGAGGGACGGACATCCGATGTAGCAACGCCATCTTACGTTGTAGGAAGGAAAAATGACGTTCATTCATTAACAGAGTAAGAGTTGTGATGGGTTAATGTCGATCAAAATGGAAGTGTCTGAGACAGGTTTTAGGTCTCCTGTACCAGATCTCGGCTGATCCGAGAGATGCGAAAGTGTAGACCCAATCCCTCAAGTGGTTTGACGGGGCTGACGTCGTACAATGGACGCGTGGCCAGTAACTGACCGGGCAGACTGTCCTGTTCCAGAGGCCAGACTACGAACATTTGCGTTTCTAGCACAACTGTAATTAAACTGTCTCACTCGAGTCTTTAAATTGACATTTGTAATGAACTTTACAAGGGGAAGGATCGGTTCATTCCGCTGTGCTTCTGATCCTGCCCGTCATTTTAATACACAACTTACGGGTATAAGGAGACTTCTTTTATCATGCTTTGGCATCTTAACTTTTAACTCAGCGGGTGGCATGTTCTTTATGCCTACTATACGTAAGTAGGCTACCGTAAAACCAACTCACTGCGAGTTAGCTCTGTCGTGACTGTTGGAGTCGTGCGCAGGTGGTCATTGGTTCAAGTCCTGGCGCAGTTCACATTTCTTCATTGTCTCATTCAGCCACCAGGCTTCTATTTTTCTAAGATCCGTTACCGTACCGAGTGGCTGTCTTATCGATCCTACCTCACAAGTTCGTTCGTCCGCCATGTTGGTGTTCTCAGTTGTATGACATTTAAAAGAGTGCTGAAGTGGTACAACGCCAATGCCAAATTTAATCAGAATTCGTCCGACTTTTTTTAGAGCTGAATCACGGATTTGGTCAGCCCTGTATGCGTTCCTTTCGTGCATTTCGTGCGAAGAATGTACCGATGATAACAGCGCTGCCTATTGTCCGTGTGGCATATTAGTATTCAAATGGTCCCCGTATTCGATCGGAACGGTACTGAAATGTTGGCGGCGACCTGAGGATGGGACTGGACTCGGCTCCTTACGCTCCTCAGTGGATGTCGCAGACCGTTAGTCATATAGAACGTCTAATGGCCGCAGAGCGTGACGGACAGAATAAGTAGGTCGATTGGAGCATTCGGCTGAAGGACCGAGGCCTTCTGATGATGCTACTGGGGTGGTTTGTGCCCTAGAAACAGCGAAGCAGTGCACGCCATCACCATCAATAGTTACGTAATAGCATAATGGCTCTTACCAAGTGACGGCGTTCAGGTCGTCCGACAGAAGACAGAGTCACTTCCTTGCAGTGAGCGACTTGTTCCAACACCGAGACAGATGTGCCCTTCTTCCACTGAAATACTGTGTGTTTATATTCATGATCACTGTCAGATGTTGAAGACTCGATCGAAGAGATGCTGGGTTCGAATCCCGGTTAGGTTCTGTCTTGACCTGAGGCTCTACTCTCCCTGTGAGATTTCGGACAGTAGTCTGAAGCAACGCACGCCATTTGCGATTAAATTAACACGCAGTCTCGTAAGTAAGACGAAAGCCTAATTAGTGCAGTCAGCTGTGTTCCGGTATGCATTTCAGCTGCCTGTGTGGGAAAGCTTTGTTACTTTGTGTAGCCTGCCATTTGCAGATCGCCTAATGCCCCTCTAATGCTCTAGTGAACGACCGACCTTATTTACGTATTCACGAGTCGCCATTCTATAAACTGTTTCTCTTGGTGTTAGTTGTGTTATTGAACAGACTTTGACTAACGAGAAAACTCGAAGGACAGAGATCTTGAGAGACAAATTCTTCTCTCCGGCTTTTATTGAACTAGATCGCCTAATGCCCCTCTAATGCTCTAGTGAACGACCGACCTTATTTATTCACGAGTCGCCATATTATACAGATCACACTCTCACATATTTAATATATCTTTTAATATTATCCTCCTGTCTGGGCATGAATTTCCTTCAGGTCGCTCAAGCAAATTTCTGCAAGTGCCCTGCATCTCCCCCGCTGACCTCACCCTCCTATATTTGACCCCCCTAACAGTTTCTGGTGAAGCTCTTCACTGTGCAGTTTCCTCCACACACACACACGTTACTCCCCCCCCTCGCTTTGGTACAAATATTCTGCTCAGCTCTTTGTCCTCAGACACCCTCCCCTCTGTCTGCGTTGTTCTCTTATGTGAGAAACGAAGATTCATGTCGTAACAGAAACTGGGTTTGCATGCAAGTTACATGCAGAGAGATCTTCACCCAAAACATCTAGTCTCAATATCGTAGCAGTTAATCTCAATGTTTAAAGTTGTGAGTAGCTTTGTGCCCCACATACGGGCAATTTATCCATATTTGAGTTGAGAACAAACGTGAAATGCAACATAAAATGTCCGCAAACTGGCTGTAAATTTTAATCGGAGTCACTAAATTCTTGGAATATGACGATCGTCTGTTTTTCTTAACGGACGCCACGTTTCGGAAGCTGGAGCTGCTGCCGTTCTCGGGACCCGCCTGAGTATGTTCTCCCCTGAGGACGGAAGCAGATCCAGCGAAGGCAGTGAATGAATGCACTTCGGAGTCTGATTAGGTTAGCGTCTGTGTTTGTTTCCAATCACGTGACGAGTGTTTCGCGTTACAAAACATGTTAATTTTCAGTTTTAAATGTTCCAAGGCCAGAGCAGATCTGTTCGTCGGATTCTCTCCTCTCATCACCGTCTCTGCGACACTGCCCGGTGTCCTTCGCGTACGAACACACGGATTTGTTTTCTGACTTTCTGTAAAAGAACGTCGATATTTGAAGCTTAAAAGGCAGTTTTTTAAACAGAAACTCCGGACGAGGTGAACTACGCGTCAGTTGAGGCCTCAGAGTGGGTGTGAAGAAAAGGTGGTCGGTCGGTCGGTCGTTCGTTGATGAAATCAAGCCGAAGAGGTTAATGTTTTCGTGTCTTTCTGGAAATTCTGCTGATTAAAGACGAATAACGCAGGGTCGATCCGTGAGTTGTATTTTTGCCATCGAAGTGTCTGCTCCTCGCTGAGAAATCCGGGCAGAGCAATCTTCCTGGTTGGTGCCACGCACGGAGCCGTAGGTTATGTAAGTGTTTTACGAGTTACGGCCTTGTGACAAAACACAGAGAAAGGTTGCAGAATCTTTCTTTCCTCGAGAATGCAATCCTTATTGTCTGCTGATGTAATTACACAAAGTTTTCTCTCGCCCTGTTCGTTGTCTGGACGTTGTTTCTGCTTCTCACACGTAAGATTAATAGTCGTAGTTTTCAAATGATTCAGTCCTATTTTACATTGCTCGCCGGTCTTGGTGTTCGTTTATTGCAGTTCAAATACATTGACAGAAATAACATTCCTGTACACTGTTCAAGGCTAAGGTGTTCATCAATACACAGAGACATTCATTGGTTTCCTTTATATTTCTCTGAATAACAAAACAAAACTTTCAGACTTAATGAATATTAATTCTATTTTTAGTCAAAGTTTCCATTATTCCTGATATGTTCCGTGAGCGAGGAAAAACTCCCTCAAAGTTTGACTTGGCCCTCATATAGAACGCGACTTACAGTGGACGTGGGCCGAAAACAGTCGCATTTTATCCACGACTTTTGGCGTAGACCAGACATGGACAACCTTTAAGCATCCGCCGGGCTTAATGTTGCTTATCAACTAAGTTATTAGCAGTAGGCGCACAGATTAAGTCCCAAGTCGAGGCTAGTGTAATTAGTAACCGAGGCTATACGTCGTTCCTAACGAAGTTAAGTGCCGGGTGATACAAGACTAAACTTTTTAACACCACAAACAAGTTTAAAAATATGGCTGTAGGACTATTAAAACATTTCAGAAAGTCGTGACACACGCAGCCTGGTCTCCAGAAGACTTTAAGGTGTCGATGGTGTCCTCCTGTCTGACTGAGGCTTCTGGCCCTCACCCCCACCCTACTCCTCGTAGATCCCGAGGTAGTTTGTATCTACGCTGTCATTTCGCGTAACATCTGTGGTTGACACAGCGTCGTTACAAAAACTAAGAAAAATTGCCTGGATTTGTCTTCTTCATGATAACTTACAGAGACGGATTGTCTAGTTGCAGAATGCCACAGAGAGAGATTGGTTCATTTCCGAAGAACGAACTCTCTTCTTGGATCTATCTTACTCTACCTCCAAGAAAACACCGTGTTGCAATTATAAAATTAATTCTGTTACTGATGTTCAGGAAAGGCTGTGTGGGCGACACGCCGAGTGACAGCTGGTACACATACTTACCACCGCCCTGTCCATAAGCTGCAACTGCGACCGAGCGCCAGGACGGCGTCACGTGACTCTGGTGTAAGTTGTCCACGCCGCCTTCTTGAAAGTAGTTCTTCGATGTTAATACCTTACATCCTCCTTTGTTATGAGGTTAATGGTTCTGATTGTGTGGCGACAGGACATTCGAAGTTGTTTAGAATGTGGTGCTTTATTTTTAAACGCAGATGGAGTTTTCAAACTCGTTTCGTGTCGCGACTTCCTGCCGTCTGTCCTGGTGCTTCCGAGTTTCTTGTTGACAGAGAGCCATCAGTAAACTACGTTCAGTCACAAATTGCGTTGCACGGAGCACAGCCCTCGTTGAGAAGCCGATATTTATAAGCGTCCAGGCAGGCCATGTTCCACACTTTCTGGAATCCGAGGGCTCTTACCATATTTCCTGTTGAGTCTGCGAATCCGTTTTACACCAGATTCTTCTGCTATCCTTTTTAATATTGTCTTTTAATCTGAACCTAGTTATTGCTGTGGTGTCTTCCCCTCACAAATTTGTACGCACTTGTAATGGCTACCATGCGTGCTACGTGCCAGGCCCATGTTATTCTTCATAATTTGATCACTCTAAGGCGTGGCGAAGGGTTCAAGCAATGGAAGGCGTTGTCTGTTCACCCTGGAGATAGTCTTTGACCCTGGCAGTGAGGATGAACGTGGTGGACGGGAGGAACATACAATTCAGAACTCTCAGCGTAGCAAACCTAGCAACGCCGTAATGCAAGGGTGGTGGAGTCGTTCCGTGGCCTCGGAGCTTTCAAATTTGGTGACGGTTGATGCAGTTTCGGTTTGAAGGAACTTGGATTTTCCTGAGTTCCTCCTGCCGACTGTCGGCGTACGGCTTCCTGGTGGTTTCTGCCTCACAATATTCACGAGCAGAACCACAACTTATTAGGCCTTGAAGAACCTCTTCTGTTTAGTAGCTTGTCACAAATTGTGTTTCTTCACACTTTTTCCGTGGCACCCGGTGTTGTGGGCTGTCGTTCAAATGAGGCTGTAAAAGGCGTATTGTGTGTGTCCTTGCTCGGTACTGCAGCGACCACGGCGCTGAATAGTTTTGAGACTCGTCTGACCACTTTCAGGAGAAAAATTTCAGGCCGAATGAAGAGAGCGAAGATTCTGGAAGGTGCGTTTGAGGACGAAGCAGGCGACTGTGGAAAATCTTCGATCCAGAGAGTGAAGGAGTGCGTTCGAGAAGCTGGGATTTGAACTTTACGTCTAGAATAGTTGGGCTGATACAATCAGGGACTTTGATTGCAGAGATGTACAGGGTGGTTCAAAGCTGTGGTACAGTGACTCGGATTTTCTTGTTTGCAACGAAGGAAAGGTAGAAAGCAAGTAGAGCCGTGTGTAGAATTTGTTAGTCGTCACTTCAGAGTACTTCTTCTCGAGAACTTTCTTGTTCGTGTGGTGGGGACTTGGCAGAGCACTGAACGTCCTGTAACAACCAGTCACTTCCTACCTCATAGGAAACAAGACGTCTGCATTACAAAGATCAATACGTGGATGTTATGTAGGCCGACGTTGTACTCAAAATGCAACTTCTGGTAGGTGGTACGTGTAGTAACCGCTGTGTTCTAAAAGGTCCAATGAGGTGGACCGGGTTGTCTAATTTGGACCAACATTAAAGTAACAAGGTTTAGAGTTAGGGGACCTCCTAACGTGCTCGTTTTAAGGGTCAGGCGGACTGACGCACAGTGTAGGCTATTGGTTCGCTCCAGGTCATGGTTCAGATAGGAATCGATGCTCTTGCCGTAAGATTCGTGAAGTCTCCCAGTTCAAGTACTCAACGTGGTTTCTGGACGAAAATATTTTACGTGGGGTCACTTGCAGGCGCTGGGCGCTGACAAACACAACCGGTTGTAATTCCGTGGCTTAAAATAGATGCGAGTGTCTGCGGTCCCTCCAGGACGTAAGTGGAGCGTCGGCGTCTGTTATCTCTCAGCCCCGCAAGAATCTGGTCAGTTTTCAGGAGAGTCGCGTGAGTAAACACGCGTTAGGCCTGCGCGTGGTGGCCTCATGTGCGCCCTGGACTTCGCTTCTCCTAACTCGTACAATGAAAACGTGTTTATCAACGTACTCGCTCGTCGGGTCGTACTTGTTCAGAATTTACGTGTCTGAGCGTCCTGGAAGAGTGTTCGTGAGTGGGAGGATAATACTAAAATGGATCTTAAACAAGTAGAGTGTGGAGTGGACTCGTCTGACTCAGGACAGGACCACGTGGCGGGCTTTTGTAGACACGGTATGAACATTCTGTTTCCATAAGAAGCTTTATCACTGCTTGAGTGAGCATTCTCGCGTTTCAAGGAGAACCCTGACGCAGGTAATTTAACTGATGCGAGCAGATGCAGCAATCGGGACCGATCCCCTCCCTTCTCTTCTGGTCCCTCAGCCATTTACGTTCAACGGTCGTCGAACTCGCAGATTCGACCCGATTGCTGTCCGTAAAGCAGGGTTATATACCCTTCTTAGGGCACGTGTCCTTTCCATTGGTTCCGCCCGTGGTCGAATTACCTTCTAGAACAAACCTTTGCAAGCAGAATCATCTTCCGCAGGCTCCTTGAAATATTTGATACGCCTTGGGCTTCAGCGTGTAGGCTAAATGCGACATTCTTCAGTCCAAGGAAGACATATTTCACTTCCTCCCCCCGACCCGGGCTGTGGCGATACTTGTTTAGTGCGTGAGTGTCACAAGTCAGAGTGCAGCCTCCAACAAATGTTCCTCCGCGTAAGGCAGTGATGGTCGCGAGTTGAGAAGATTCTGGTCTCATGCCGTATTTATTCCTGCAGGTTTTAAGCTTTTTTAAAATCGCATTTTGTATTTGTGCATCGGAGCAAAACATGAAAACGCACTATACCTTAGTTAGTTTGTATTCTGTTTAATCAGAATGTATGAGATCATTTTTTTTTGGGGGGGGGGGGTCTGCGCCGCACCAGAGAGGTGTGAAGCGTCCTCTTTCTCCCCGACTTTCCCGTTTCTTGGATTTTGGGCTAGAAAGTGTGGGAAAAATTAACGCCGCCATTCGCAATTGGTTTGTCTGACTATGCCAACAAATCCGTCATCTCCACGGATTTTATTTAAATTTGTCACGTGGTTCAGAAGACGTACTAATTACGTAATTGGAGAAACAGAATAATCAAGAACTAGAAAATTACAGAAGAGTAACTTAAATGAGTGCATTTAACTTAATAGACGATTTACAGAGTGTTGTGTGCTGATTGTAACGAGAAACAATAATCCATTAAGGAATTTTACAGCATTTTGGAGGAAGTACAGTGCATATCGAGGGCGTCGTGCCAGACTAAATTCCTCCGCTTATTTGGCTCGATAAATGTAACTGCATCTCTGTGTAGAGCAACATCACCATCACATTGGATCAAATATCTCCGTTTACGTAAATGCTTCGAACGCTCTTCGATGCAGTCACAATATTTTGACTTCTCATTTGCTTTGCTGTGCTTCAAGAAAGAGAGGAAGAAGAAGATTTTTCGAATTCTGTGCGTTACGTACGGGTCGAAATGATAATTTGTGCGGTGGAAGCTGAATTGCAGGGAAATCGCTCATAGTGACGTGACATTTGAAAGGAATTCGCCATTAGGTGTTGATGGCGACGCAGTGCATTAAAGAACTGCCGTGAAATGTGTTGGTTTGAAATGAAAACATTGTACCCACATGTTCTCCTAGAAATCTACAAAAATAAGGATTGTTTGTGTGCCTTGGGGGTGGGGGGATGAAATTTCTCACACATACGTATTTTTTTATTTTCCTCTCCAAAGAGTTGTTTCGTTATCTGTGCTGTTAACAACGGCATGTCTCTCTTTAAAGTAGAATTTCTGACGCTCCCAGTTCAAATTTTTCTAGCAGTTCACGGGGTGGACTTTCCATACCAGTTTGATCAAAATCCTTCGTGTGGTCTGTGGAAAAACGCACATGCCATTGGAAGGCAGATTCGACCCCACCATCATGCGTTTATTTTGCGCAGAGATTGCAGACAATTCATAAACACAGTCGTCTTGTTAGTCGCGAACGTGATGAGATACGTTTTTTAACTGATTTCGCCCATACTTGGCACAGGCACGAGACACTTCATCGTCAGCCGCGGTTGTGCAGACAACCTTGAGTTTAGTGATCGGCGTTGGCGAGGTGTGGTGGCTGGCCTGAGGCAGACGGGCTTTTCCACCCGTCAGAATGAAACCCACATAAAAAAGAACGGAAATGATTGTGTCAGTAGCAAGAGATGCTGGACAGATGTGAGGCTGACGTCAGTCATGGCGTGTAGTCCGTTCTGCCGCTCAGCCACGGCTTTCCCACCAGAATGTTGACTACGTTATGAGACGTTCCAGATGGCAAACACTGCGATGTATATTTCATGTGTGTTGAAAGTTACGCCTCGCATACACAGGACGAAGGAGGACAAATAAATGGACCAGCAGATAATCTTTTGCGGTTGCTTATCCAGCGAAACAGAAATGATGCAGTCAACTGACGACTTCTTGACTTAAGGTTTTGTTTCTGTGTGGAAGTTATTTTGGCTGCGAACATCAGAATAAACCAATCGCGGGACCTAAGTCTTTTGCAGCCTTCGAATTTTGTTGTCATGCAGTCCCGCCTAAGAACTCGTACTCTTTCTTGCTGTGTTTTAATTTTTGAACCTAACTGTACTCCATTCTTACAACGGCTGGCTTTTGGTCGGATGGCGTTGTGTTTCCATACCAAGCGCAAGAGACTCTAATAGGTCGTGTGGGACCGCGCAATAACATTCGAAGGCACTGAACATTCGTTCTGTTTTCCAAGTTCACTTTTCCTCAGTCAAGTCGGATCTGAAGTTCTTTAGACCTGCCACCATGACAGGGCGACACAAAATCCGATTGTTATTGGCGCGGTGAGGTGATCCCGTGGAACTGTGGCCACTCACGAGCCCTAGGGGTCGCAGTAAGAACCGAAGTCAACCGAGGTCGTTGTTGGCGCGGCAATGACGTATGAAGAAGACACCCGAGTCAAATTCGTCTTGAGCAATTTTCGTTTTGCAGAAACAAGAGCTTTGCCCTCTTTCTGAGGTTGCGTACTCAACAAACGCCGATCTTACGGCGTGTGCCACCCTTAAGGCTTCTCGTTCACTCTGTTCTGCGCTGTGTCGATCGTAAAAAGACAAATAATTTTTCCGAGGGTCACTGCTTCTTACCACTCCTCTTAAGACTCGTAGATTCGTCGTTGTCTTGCAATAATATAATTTGTCCGCCACTGCGTTTTGTCCCATTTCTTTCTTACCTTAAGGAAAGCGACTCCGAGAGGTTCCTCCATGATGCTAATATAGTCTGTACACCGTCTTTTAATGCTTCCGACCGTCACACTCGCATTGTATCAGAACGTCCTCTGACGGAACAGGATTTGCAGCTTTAAGTAGACAGTTCTACTGACGGCCAGAGTTCAGATCCCAGTAGCTGTTTGACGATGTGCAGATTATATCCTAACCAGAGGGCTCTAAAGTGTGTTGGGGCCGGACCTAGCAGATGCTAGATGCTGAGGTGGAATTGAAGGTACTGCCAGTTCCGAGACGTAGACGTAGCTGGAAGATATTATTAAAGTGGATGTTAAAGGAATATGGTGTGAAAATGTGTACTGGATTGACCTTGGCTGGGGATAGGGTCCAGTGGTGAGATGTTATGAACGGCAATGAACCTTGAGGAGTTTCGGTGCCTAGCCAAGCAGTTGCTGTCTTGTCTTTTCAAGTGACGGAGTGCGTGACCTTGCAGTGGAGGATTGGCTGCTGGACGAAGGGCCTGAACACAGACAGACAGACAGAAGCCATTTCAATTTTATTTATTTTATAGGTCACGTATGCAATGTTTTGGCGAAGTGATTAATATGCGAGTGAGCATTGAATGATACGGACTGGTTTAGAAATCAGGTTAAACCTCCGGCCGTGTAATTAAACGCACGAACTAGATACGCGAGGCAGCAGCGAGTTCGCGCATGCGCTGCGGTGGCATGCCTTCGCCGGCTGGGAACTTGCGATCCTCCGGGCGTCTCCGGATTTTATGTTTTAAAGTTTCTGTGAGCGTTGTGTAGATATTTTTTAGCGTTCCGAAGGACCAGCTTCTTTTCCTTCAAGCCGTTATAAAGCTGCATCTGCCCTGTCATGTTTTCCGTTAGCTGGGCACAGTGTACCATGGCAGGCCACCAAATATTTGTCGTCATCTGCAGCACATTCGGTCCGGAATGTTGGTCTCTTTTGCTATGTCCCCGTCTCTCACCTAAAGATGGAAAGATCAGAATGGAAATTGACGTCAGCCCACGTACACACCTGCAGTTTTGCCTGTTGTTTTGTATGGGTATGAAACATGATATCGTATCTCACTCGAAGGCTGAAGAATTGAGGACGGGATGCTGAGGGAAAAATGAAGCCTTCAGAGGGAGGCTGGAGAAATCTGGGTAATGAGAAAGTTATTTAGGCGATCAGAAAAGTGTGAGACCCAGATGCTTCTTAATTGGATCTTAAAAAATGGGTTTGAAGATGCGATATCCTGTGAACAGGTAACGAAGGACTTTCGTGTCCTGTGAGAGGCGGGCAGTTTACAGTTCCAGGAGTCAGTCTGAGTTTGTTTCGTTCAATTAGTTCGTAAGCAATGACGTGCGGACGTCGTAGGATTAAACAGCGCGACTTGTGATCGTTATAGGACGGAGATGGCCCCGAACATTTCTAAAGCGTTTGCCTTTCATCACGAAATAACTTCCTGTGCCGGCCTGAGCACAGGAAGTTGGGCGCTGAAGGCCGATATCACTCCGAAGAAATCAACCCACCACCAGTTAGCGTATTCCTTCTTGAGAAGCTAGCAGTCGCTCAGCCACTTCACTGCGTTCACGGCTCGTTCTTATCCTGAGCCAGTTTAATCCAGTCCATGCCCTCCCGCCCGATTTATTAAAGCCTCGTTCCTTGCACAGAATATTTCCCGGTGCCGGTTTTAGCACTCCGACCAGTAAGTTTGCAGGACCACCCCTTGTCGGCTGTTTGTGGACAGGTCAAGTGAAAACTTCACCAACTGCACAAAGTTTACAGATAATGTAATTTGTCTTTACGTGTGACGGGCATCACTTAAAGCTTATAAAGGCTTGTAATTCCCTCCCAGAATTTATTTTTATGAAATTGTGACTTTAGTTTTATGGGCCGTAAGCGAGCGTAAAAGTCCCTAAACTCATTATGTCAGCAATAGGTTAATGTGGTATTTGCCGTCCCACAAAAGTCTCTCACATCGCACGGCATCAATTTCTCTTGAAAATCATTAGGAAATACCGCGTATTGTGATGCTCACGTGCCTTGGAGGTTAGGTTAGGTTCTGTAGCGGATGAAATATTATCCGGGATAAACATGACACACTGCATTTATTTCCAAATTACGTACGAGTTCTAATGACGCAAAATATGTTCTTATTGCGCTGTTTTAAGGCCGCGTTCATCAGAAACGAAAATAAGAACATGGCAGACACGCGAATTATACATTTGTCCTGTGATTTCTTGATAACACGTGCTGTAGTCACAAGTGAAACTTGTGAAATCAGAAGTTACGTGTTTCAGAAATTAATATAAAAATATTCTTTCGTATTTTCGACCAGCATCCCGTATTCTGTAGTGAAAGACAGGACGTTGTCACGTGTAGTGTTCTGTAGGCAATGGGTCGTCTGTGGTCATACAGAGCAAAGTGAAATTAATTAATGTTGTTCAGTGACTTACGAGGTTATGTCCATGTAACCATGGTAACTAGCCTCCAGTGCTAACATATAGTTGGTGCCTGCCGCGATACACGCACGCCACCAGCGGGCGGGCGGACGTCCTTGAAGCTCAGATGAAGAACGTAACATGGCTGTGTACACTGTGGAGATAAGAGGAGCTTTGGCTGAAGAATGGTTCAAAGGTCGGGTCTCTTTTCGATGGCGTTTGTTTACCCTGGAAGTGGCGTGTAGCAGCAGTTGCATGCCGCAAGGCGAATGCGGCCTGAGAGGCAATTAATCATAGACCAGCAGAACTGGGCCTCGGGTTATTAATACCGTCTAATTAATCACGCGGTCTATTGAACAATTACAATTCTGGGAATAAAGTGAATTATCGGGTAAGACTCTGCACGGAAAGTCGCTTAATTCATTTACGTGGAATGTGCGTGCTTAATAATTGTTTCAAGTTGAAGTCGCGGCTTCCAAACTTTTATCAGCCAAGGCCTATTTCTGTAGGCAAATAACACCGAATTTAGATCTCATGTTCTTGTGTTGTTGCTGCTGACAGCTCGAGCCATTGCATAGAGATTTTCAGAAACTTCATTCCGATAAGGGTTAGGACTGCTTGGACGCTGGAAGATGAGCCCAGCGCTAAGGTTTTACAGCCACAGTGACAGAAGCAGAGATTCGAACCGAGGAAAAGCAGTGTTTGCACAGGGCAAGCCGAGCCTTCCTCCCACCAAGTCTTTTGGTGTCTGCTCTGTTGAAGTTTGAACCGCGTTTAGCAAGCTGACGTTCGTGAAACATGATCTGCAGTTCGTATCATTGCCGATCAGGCGGTACCAGCGCGACGGACGTACTTACAGAACACGTGTCATTCATAAATCCTGAAAGTTGAGAGACATAATATTGAATGTGTCACGCAATATCGTCGTTGGTGCTTTTAAGTGAATAAACTTGCTTAAACGTTTCATGTATCATGTTTATTATACCGCGACATACCATATTTGACTCCTATACTTGTAATGCGTCATTTATCGCTGACAGATGACGTATTTATTACTGATTTTACGTGGTCGCTATGCCGCAGTGTTAGGCTTTCGTTTGTAAGATGGAGAGGGGAGTACATCTTCGTGACTTTTCACTGAATGGACATTTTTTATGGATGTGGGTTTAGCTCGCGTGTGGAGTATGTAACATCTGACGCATCAGTCGGCAGCAAATGTTTAATTATCCACTTTTCGTTTGCATTGGCTTGACACTCGCTATGAGCCTGGAGTAGGGCAGTCAGTATTTTCGGCTGGTCGACTGTGGTTCGAATCCCGGCAAGGGCTGTTGAATTTTTCTCCTCGCCGAAACATCCAGGTCGACTCGGGGTGCCATGAATTGATTCTCTTGGTGGTAACTGGGGGTAAATTGGCTGAGGAGCCAACCTGACCGAGTTCCTCGAAACGCGGTAATAAGCAGGGGTTGCCGTAGTGAAGGGCGCGCAGTCGGCTCAGCGGGTGTTCGGGTGTCCAGTAGCAATGCCGCCCGCTGCTCGATTAGATCGTAGGGAGGCAGTTCACGTATCTGCGACCCACCACACAGGTAAGGGCATTTCACCTTCTTTATTAGTTCAAGTAGCTGCAGAGGTACAGTCTGTTCGAAAATGCAGGTACTCGTAGTTTAGCGTGCTGTGAGGAGGAGTGCAAGGACTGAGGAGGGGTCGCGTCCCTTTGTCGCCTTGAGGTTGTCAGCACCGCCTCGGTCGAAATCTTCCCCTTTCATATTCCGGATTGTCTTCACGTTTCCGCTGCAAGAGAGAGAGAGATGTTATCACGCAACAAATGGAGCTGAACAGACGTCTTGGAATGCCCTACAAATTATTCAGCGCGTTGCACAATTCGTGGATGCTTTTCTTATCCTGTTTGGTCTTCTGAAAAAATATGCCCCATGTCGCATTTGCAGATCAAACCTGTTGAGTGCGTTCTTTGCCTTCTGTACAGTGACCTTGGATACCGACGCTAGCTTTAAAATTACATTGGTTGCTGTATGACGTCATCGTGCGTCATGTGGCGTAAAGAACGCCTTTCGAATTTTAGTGCGCTCCAAAGAGAACGACTTTCCAGGAAAAGACGGTTCGCAACAGACATCCCGGATGTAAGAATAATTAGGAAAAGTGAACTAATTGGAATGCAATGTTGGCCGATGTAGAAAGCGCGGAGTCACAGCAGCACGTGTCATCTCGAATGACGTAAAACGCTAGCAGCTAACGACTTAACACGGGGAATTGATCCATGTCCACTCTATAATAATAATACGAAACAAACGAAAGTCCTGCATAATTTGTCTGTGCAACAGAAATGTTGGTCGCTTTATTTGATTTTTTGAAATCACTATTTCCGGTTGTTATTAGCGCAACTTTGTCCGACGAAGGATTTTAAAGTCGTGTAAGAATCAGGATAATCCTACCGCAGGCTCCATTAATTGTTCGTGTGTGTGTGGTCCTGTTAGACGTTTCGACAAAGTTGCGTCTTGAATGCCACTTCGATTTTCCCGTCGTAATTGACGCTTAATTGTCTAGCAACACACACAAAGAACAAACATGCAAAGAATCCAAACATCGACGTCACTAAATTACAAAATAAAGCAGTCTATAAAGCAACCAGTACTGTAGTCGGGGCGAACCTGTGCGTTAGAGATCCTTTAGAGGTTAGAGGCACGGCGATCAGAGGGCCGGGAGGGGTAACAGACGATCTGCCCATGTCATAAACATTTTTTCCTATCGACAGTACTTTGTAGCTCGCTGTCTCAGTTCCAGTGCCGGAAACGCACAGATTCGCCCCGACTACAGCACTATTAAAGACGTATATGTAAGACGAGACACAAATAGATCGATATGAAAATGTGATAATACGAACGAACAAGCAAAGATTGCTTTAAAGGAAGAAAGTCGAACAGGACGGGCGATTAAAATGAGATGTACTGCACGCATCAGGCCTAAACCAGCCAGGCCCCAAAAAATTATACCCCAGATTCGGTCTGTGTATCTTATAAAAGAAATATATAAGGGACCATGGAAATATTACGAATGACAAATAAGTTCCTTCAATATATGGACACTTTAGAAAACCAGCGTATAGTGATGCAAAACAAAGATGGAGGGAAATGCCTGGGACGATACCCAATATGTCTGATTATGTTCATAAATTGAAAAGAAACAGATGTTTCAGGACCAGTACGTAAAATGAAAGGACACGCCCACTTCGACGCCATAGCAACGCGTGAGTGATGTATCCATACTCAGGGCCATGCATAATCCATGAAGAACAATTTCGGAAGAATGGATTTCACTGAAATAACCGGAAGCAGTGTATGACTACGGATAACCGGAGCGTCCACATAAACAGACAAGGGCAGGAGACGTAATTAGAGCCAAATGAAATAAATCACACGCAACAAACGTCGAGGCTCCGTCAGTCCTTGTAGGCTCATTCATGCAAATATGCAAATATCCTTCAGCGCTAGGTTCGGGCCTTTATGTTATCTCATGAAGTCGTGTCATTGTCCCCTATCAGGCCCAAATATTCTCCTCGGCGCACTTATTTTAATTTCCTTTGTATAAGCAATTACGTGTTCCTGCACAAAATTAACGACAGGAGTGACACTGTCTCGCTCTG
>NW_019059644.1:575311-585327 GCF_000696155.1 Zootermopsis nevadensis | reverse complement strand
TGGGGGGGGGGGGGAGTTTGCATTTTAGTTGGGTTCTCGAAATACAGTTGGATCTATCAGATCGAGGAGACGATGTGGACAGTCATGTAGCACGCATGGGAAGGATGAGAAACGCGTACTGAGTATTATACGCGGCACTCCGACATGCAGTCCACGTTCCGAGGAGAATCAGTTGCCCATCCCTAATATAGGGCGTCATTTTGTTTGTTAGATTTGACCCTTCACACATATCGAAAACGAGAACTGACCCCTTTTGTGTCTATTGAAGATGCGGGCCTCTTTTTAAGGACCGGGGTTACGGAGCGGCACAAATGCATTCGGCCCGTATTCAGAAAAAAAGGGCGGCCATTCAAATCGAACACGTGGCTGTTTTAATACCTTTGTACGGTTTCTGTCCGCTGTGGATTTTCACGTCACGTCACGAGTCCTGGGGTGCCACTCCCACGCACCTCGGAATTTTGTTCTCGACTGTACACAGTTCGTTAACCCGCGTGAGCACATGTTCGCAGTTTTATTACGACCCAGAGACTCGTGATTGAATTTAAACATTTTGTGAGCGCGCACTACGCGTCCTGAAAGTGTTAGTGCTCCATGGGACAGAATACTCCTTGGCGAAGTGACATTCGCTCAGCTGATCAAGAAATGTCTCCAGTTTTATGGAATCTCGACGTTTAATTCAGTGTCTGTAAGCGAACGCCACTGGAATCTGTCCTGAAGTAGATGCATCCGGTGCACATGTACTTACATCCTACTTCTGTAAGACACATTTTAATATTATCCTCCTATCAACACATATGTATCTGAAGTGGACTATTTTGTTTGGGGTTTGCAACCGAATTTTCGCATCGAATCACATCCCGTCCGTCTAATTATCCCTGACTTCGTCATCCAATTAATTGAAGAGTGATAATTACGAAGGTACTGTTGACGAGCCTACTTCATTTTCGTGGTCCCTCTTGGGTTCGATCACCGTCCTCAGCGTTCTGTTTTCAAGGACCCTCGATAAATGTTTTCCCTTAATGTGAAAGACTAACTTTCTCGTTAGGTAGCGGACGATCGCATTGGGTGAAAGATTGTTGATTTCGTTCGTTATTGTTTATGTTTCGTGATTGTAACGTGGCACTACACGCCACAGGCCAGTTCTCATGTAAGTGCTCTGCGACTAATTACACGGGGCAGGGTCGCAAAAACGGAGAGAACGGATGAACGGGGGTGGGGGTTGGGGGTTGGAATGACACACGCAGAACGCCAAGTTTTGATATCACGGCGGTGGTGTACTCGCTTGTTCAAGAAGTCGACTCCGCCCTCTGCGGTGGAATGACATGTCATTTCGCTTGTGGTTCACAAAGGGTAAAAACGGATTTCCAGTCCCAGAAAGTGTAATTAGTGTTTGGTTTTTCGTATAATCACGTTCCACCCTGCTTCCGCGTGGTCCATCGCTGATGCTTGAGTTGTGTTCATCGCCACAGTGTGTTTAAAATTAAAGTCCGACCAGCGGTGACATTTGTACGCTTGGCATTTCCCCTCCAGCGTCGTGCAGTCGGAGTCTCTTCCGACCGACGCCGTTGGCATTCGGTGCGGATGGACCCACGCTGCCCTCCGACGTCAGATGTCGCATGTGGCAAACCACGGTTCATAAATACCTTCATTCACACACGCGTACGTGCACATGCATGTCAGTACTTAACGAACACGCGGAGGCACAGATTCTTAAGCTGCGTGTATTAACACATGCGTGCACTGACGTAATTCCACGCATGCACACGCAGAGATTCCTCCGCCGAAGAATGTCTGCTAACACGAAGGTCGCGGCGTCTTGATATTGACGTGATGATACCAAAACAGTGGCGCTCCAGTGTCTTCGGTGACGTGATCTTTGTTCGTTACCTTGGTAACTGGTACCAGTTGCGGGCGGTACTCGCACGGATGTGTGTGTGTGTGGAAATCACATAGACCGTTCTTTACCTACAGCACTCGGAACGAGAGGGGCGGCATTTGTTTTTCGAATGAGTTTTTTATGTATTATGTTGCCTCTGTTCGAAATATGTTTCCGGGCCCAGTCCGCAACTCCGGTTGGAAAGATATTCTCAAGGCGACGAGTCCGAAGGTGGTTTTTATCTGGGTTGTTGCCCCGCGTAGTCTGGTAGGAACCGGCCGACGTTTCAGAGATGCTTATTGTTTCCGTAATCAGGGAATTGGGGGCAGGAACCACCTCTGAAACGTCGGTCGGTTCGTGTCAGAAGATAGCCATCTTCGTACGAATTATGTTATTACAAAGCTATTAACACTTTCGAATGAAATTTCGCAGGCAGACCTTAATTGGCTGTGCGTTTTTGGCGTTATGTTTCGACGCCGTGCAGCGTAGAGCCTTAATATCCAGTGCGAATCCAGATTGAATTTGCGCTGCAAACAGACACGGCCCCCGCAGCAGCAGTTTTGATCGAAATCCGTCCACAATTTTTGGAGACGGAACACATGGACGGACGGACGGACGGACACCATGTGCCTCGTGACGACGTGCGTCTCTTCTTAGCGACGTAAATATAAAAAAAGTATATAACCGACGGGACTCATGTGGTAATTTCTTGTTCCAGGTGAGTGTCCGCGGAAGGTGCCACGTTGCTGAGGTACGCCTGGTCGTCTCGCCGGACACGTCGACTGTAAGTAGCCACTGCATGTCGAAGCATGTTAAATAAATAAGTTTGCTCTCTTTCTGCTCCAGTAGATGAAGGAACAAACAGTGGAATGGTCCGTCTGTGCTCCTCCTGTCTGATGCAAGCCGGAAACATCTCGTGTTTGTTTCGGTCGTGTTTTTTTATGGTAAAAAGTTTGAATTTGCATTAAGTCAAAATTTAATTTATATTGAAGTAAGAACTTTATGCTGTTTAAATTTGTATAATAACGGACTTAACGGGGCAGAATTCTTCTTATGAATTCAGCGACCGCTCACCACTGTGGTATGGAAATGTTAGGTTCATTTTCATGGTAACCCTACGTTGTTCCAGATGAATCCACTGTCTCTCATTTTATTTCTAAGTAACGGCACAGAGTAATCTCATCTTTCTTACCCACCTGACAATACGTTTTTACGGCCTTGGTAGGACGTAATATTGGGCGACGAGCAGAAATTCTGAAGCATCTCCAGAAGTCAATTACTGGACGGAAAGTACCAAAATGTGCACTGTCGGAGCCAAGGACAAAATGGAGATGACCTTGAAAATTTTGAGGTTATGTGGGGCCCGCATTACGCACATAGGGCACCTGCACATGGTTATTAAGAAGAGCTTTGCTGTCTGTTATTGTAGGTCTAACGCACTGCCTAAAAATGTTTGTTCGGGCGATATCCGCTTCGAATCTCGGATGTGTACCCGCTGTACAGTCGGGTGTTGTGTTTTATAAAGCTTCTTCCTGCCGGCTGTTGGCGGGGTAATGCGTTGCTGCTTTTCTCCGTTCGTGATGATGCCCTCGTGTAGATAAAAAGGCATCGTTATGTAGCTTAAGAACCAGGCAGTACTAGAAAAGTACCCGAATCTCTCGTCCTAGCGCAGAAGATCCTATTCTGTGTTATGTGAGGGTATGAACTCTGATTTCTGGCAGCCCGTAGCCCACCGCATCTGATGGTTTCTAGTGTAATGAAGTCTGCAGTGCAACTGTTCTCCCTCCCTCCCTCTCTCTTTTTTATCCGCGGAAAAAAGTTGCACTTCTCCTAATAGCCTTAATCTTGCGTCTGTGTTTATTGCTCCCAGGAGGGTCGTTGCGGTGCACCTGTATTTCCATGCAATCTCAAGAAAAATATGGAAATTCGCCCCGGCACTCGCTCCACCGTGGGCTCGCTTGAAATTTTGATTTCCTTCCGTGGAAGGTGATACGGGATGGAATGGAATGGAATGGCGCGTGACTTCAACTTTTCATAACGGCCCCACACATTTTATAAAATTAAAACTTTGTGTCTCTGTGGTTACGTCACCGCAAAGGGCAAACGTGTGGATTGACGGTAACCATATTTTGCAGTTGAACGCGGGGCGGGGGGCGGCGGCGAGAATTAGAGGGAGCCGGTGGGCCCTCCGCTTGTCGTGAAGTCCAGACTCTGGAACAGTTCTGTCATCCGTGTGAGGCATGTTATGGGCGTACCTCGTACACACGCGTGTTACTCAAGTCCGCGTAGTTTCGGGACCTGTTACAGAATAGGTTAGGTTGGGTTGCGTTCGAGAGTGGAGCACCGCTGCTTCATCCACGTCCTCCCGGAGGACGGCTACTGTTTCCTCGACGTCCGAGAGATACGTTGACAGAGGTTTGTCAGGCCTCTGTGTCGTGAAGTATTCTGACTGCGTCAAGGGACAACATGGCGCGTGGAGGAATGCAGAAGTCAGTGCGTCACCACATGACGCCCTCTCGCAGCATTGAAGCAAACCAGGTCTCGTAGGCGTCAGTGATCCGGGGGTCGGCTAGCATTTTATGAGTAGGCTCGGCCACTTTCTCAAAAGGAAACGAAACTCGAAACACCTGTGGTTGCAGAAAGTGCACGGAGATTGTGTTTGTGTTGGATTGTTCCAAGTTGACGATGACCAAAGATGTTGAGTGTTTTTTATCTGTAATTTTGCTGATGTGGGAAATGTGTTGAAATGAAAAATAACAGCAATTTGGATAACTGAATAATTAATTAGTGAAGCTGCTTCGGGTTTCCCTGTTGATCGGGACCATTGAAATAAAATTGGTTTCTTTTGTACGGATTCTTTTATGTGCTTGTTTCTTTTACCACTATTGCGATGTTGACATGAATAAGTAAATAGCGCGTTGTTCTGAAATCAGCCTTCCGGTTCGTTCATCTTAGAAGTGTTTTGAGAATTAATTCGAAACGCGACTTTTTGCAAGCTCCGTTTGTTTCTGCCCTGTTCTGTGTAGGCCTGTCGTATGATACGGAGCGTAAGAAGACGTACTGCGACATCCCCATGCGAAGCGTGCATGACGTCACGCGAAGAGTTGGTTGTTTTAATCAAGTCTTGTCGGTGTTGCACGCAGGAAGTACGTGAGGAATATGAAGGAGACAATTGAAAGTTTTGCTTACGTTACGGCTTACCGATTGTGGTTTACGTACCAGCAATAAATACGGGGAGGGTAACTTACACGAAATTATGTGACTCCGCGTATCTGCGTAAAGCTGTCTTCTGGTTGCCGCGTCGTACAACTGCCACCATATTACGTGGATTCAGGACAGCTGAGACGAAGTACGAAGGAAAACAAATGCTGTTACTGAGGAATGGGGGAAGATTCATGACATGGAGCTTGTTAGTCACTGCTCTACGCGATTAAGTCGATGATAATATCGACTAATGATTGCGTCATGAGTCATGTGGTCCATACATCTTTGGTTGTTGAACAGTAGGAAGACGACTTGGATCTTAAAGTCGTAAATTCGCTCATGATGAAATGTGATTTTAAGCTTTTGTTATGGCGATGATGATCCGTTGGTTCCGAAATAAGCCCATACTTAGATTTTTCCTTCTTTTTTTTTCGATACTGAAGCAAGCAGAACTTGTCCCGATAGATGCTCTGTATGTTGGATGCATGAATCAACTTGCACGAACGAACCACCCGCCTTTGTGTAGATTCAAATAAAAGCCGGCTAATGGTGAATAGTTTGTTTTATTGCAGGGGGTATAGTGAGCGCTACACGTTAGTTTTACGGGGTAGGATCCATTGAGGAAATTGGGCAGCTAACCTAACCAACGAATGAATGCGTTGCTCTCTGCCCGGATGGCGTGATTTGCTTAACGAACGTGGCCAACGCCTCCGGTAGAACGAGGCATAAAAGGAAAAGAAAGATGCAATCCTCTAAGCACAAAGTGGATTGAATGAAAATGAAACAGCAAAGAAACAATCACGTAATAGATTTTGGTTGGTCGTGCTGAGGTCTGGACGAAAGCCTTATTTATGGGATTTGGTAAATTGGAATCGTGAAATGCGAACATGTAGCTGCCCTCATCTGCAATGAAAGGCATCAGAGCTATGTTCGCGGGGTGTAGTTCGCGAACCCCGCAGAGAAAGGCGAAATGTATTTCCGAAAGCTCGCCGGCAGTGCCAAGGAATTTGCGTGGCCTCATTTCGAACGACATTTATACAATAGCGTAGTCCTGGAATGCTTGTTCGTTCAAGATAAACGCTTTACATTCTGTTCATTTGAATAAGTAGTCGCGGTTTATAAACTAACTTACCGAGAGTCAAGACTGAGTAATTGGCAATACTTCGTGTCGGAAGTTGCCGCCTTGAAATTTCTGCCCGGAGGCCGGATATCCTGAATGAGGCTGTTCGTAGTTTTCCTCAGTCCCTCTGGCAAGTGCCGAGATAGTACCTTAAATTGGGCCGTGCACGCTTCCTTCCTCATCCTTTCCTACTCATTATTCAGTCGCTCATCATTCGACGCTGCACCGGTTGAGCTACTAACAGCGTTGTCGCACGAACCACAAATAAAGATGTGTGATGTGAAGCTTTCATAAGCGACACTTCGTTAAACTCGGCTCATTCTTGAAAGTTCTCCGCTTTTGTCAGTCGATGTCTAGCGGAACCAAGTTTTTGCTGCATAGTGTACAAATTTAATCAGTCAAATTTCATCAAATGGCAGCTGTAGGAGTAACTTGATCTCGTGTGTTCGGACATTGCTTTATAAACCGACAGTACTCCGGAATTGACATAAACATTCATCAAGTGAATGTGTCGCGATATTTCCTGTCAGGCGGGCGAGCGTCGAGTGACGTCATGTGCCATATGTCGCGAGCCCCAACTCAGATTCCTCGCGATTTTCTTCAGTACCTCGGGCCTGCCACTGTCACTGTCATCTTCCCCCCCCCCACCTAGTATTTTGTGGGATTTATGGGGTCGTTGGTTCGTTCGCTGTTCCGAGGATCGAGGCAGCGAACTTTATTTTAATTGGAACTGGTCCGGTTTGTGGCAAATTTTCCTTTAGAATCATTTCCGGAAATGCTGTTGGATCTTGTTCAGTCCTCCGATAGCCCTGAGCTAGGTATAAAGTTCTGAACGCGAATGTAGTAGCTAAGTCACAAATTTCGATAGAGCAGGTAACCCGGGCAGCGTTCTGGACACCGTGATGAAACATCGGGTTCCACGAGAGGTGGGGCGTTTGTTGGTAACTAACTGAACGAGGTGCCTTAATTGTGAGTGCCAGAAGCTGGTGACATCTTCTGTATCCCACAGGACACTCCATCTGGCTTCTTTCCATCTGCTCCAATCTGCGAGTCTAGGTTTCATTCTGTAATCTAATAAATGTCCATTTGGCTCTCAGAAGTAATATTCTACGAAGATCGCAAGGGATCATTCCTTTTCAATTTGAAGTCTGAGATGCTTTTGATGAGAACGTCGTTTACGTTTGCTGAGTGCAAGGAACAGGCACGCTGCTCCTGTCAAGTGCAGTTACCGCTTTGTGACGTAAAACTGTCGAATTGTGTGTACGGAGACTCCTCAAAGCGACGGGAATGGCGAGGGTTGATGACTGGGACTGCAATTCCGACTTTCAACGTCGATGTATTGCGGTTACAGATTCCATTCTGAGTCAGAACCTGGTCTGAGTAATATTTAATAGTCCAGTCCGTACCGCGAAGAAAACACACCTCTTCACTCACATAGTCGCTGTTAAAGTGAGAATCACACGAAACCCTAATTACAAAATGAGAGTTAATTGGTGGCTGAAGATGTCGGTGCAAAGATTTAACCACTGAGCTTTGAAGGGTTGACACTTTTTTTGTGAGAAGAAGGGCCACGAAGTGTCATCAGTACTTATTAAAATTTTGACAAAAATTACGAAAATTAGAATCTGCAGATAAGATTATGAGATGTCCGTACATTCTTGTACTTTGTGAAAATTACCCCACTATGGCATTCCGTTGTGTACTGCCAGGGAGAGCCCTAAAGTAACTTCACGGAGAAGCTAATAGTCACTTAGCTGGTCATGATGTTCCCCTCATTTTTTGTAATCCTATAGTGAACAAGATGAATGTAGACCTCATCGTCACTCCTCGTATATCTAAGATAGAATTGTGTACTTACTTTCCTTGCCTGAGACTCTCTTTTTCTTGTTTAGCAGATACATTTTGTATGCATTTCTCGTTTCGTCTGTGTCTGCTACACGTCCCGCCCATCTCATCCTCCTTGATTCTGTCAGTGTTAAGCGTTCTTTGAATATTCAGCGAGACTAATGTCTTTTTACTCATCCCATGCAATTGGCGAAATTGGCGAAATCTGCCCGATTGTGGCGACTTGTGTGTGGCTGTGTCAGACTAGAGAACTTTGGGATGGGATGGCAACTCGTTTGCAAAGCTACGTGCTTTTGTTTCAGGTTGCATGTGACTGCAGATAAGGCGACGGTTTGTGCAAACAATAACTGTTGTGTGTTGCAACGCGCAAACATGTTATCTTGCTGTCCATCACAGTTGGGGCAAACTTGATGTCTCCCTTCAGCTGAATTATTAATGAGATGAGGTCATGTCGAGGGCGGAATGAACTAACACCGCGTTTGATACCCACCAGAAAACTGTCCTTAGGCTTATTTGAAGTTGCTTCGTATTTTCCGAAAATATCTTCCAGCTGGACTTTGCCTAGGAGAGAGGCAACCCGCATGACCAGGGCTATTCTTACGCAACAGTGGCTTCGGACAGCAGTTCAAGAATGGTCCACGTGATGTGGAGTTAAGAATTTGTTTACGTCAGATGTCCCCTGTGCAGCTGAAATTGTGGTGGGAATGATTTTTGATTCCAGGATGGTTGCCAGGTAACAGAGGGACCGCGAAGTACCACTGTGACATAGGGCACTGCCCTTGGTCTGAAGTAGACCTAATGTCTTTTCAGGAGTTGGTTCTACTCGCGTCTTCAGGCGACTGATTTCCACCAAACAGACAAATTTGTATTCTTTTTCTTTTACGATTTGTGGCTGCGGTTTGAATTGAACTAGTTACAGTACTCGCCCAGTATTCAGGTCACTGGGGCAAATCGTCGGTGTAGAATAAATACTGATTTTGGTCCAGCTGCACTCTGATGCTGCCTGTGAAAGATGACCTCTTCGGTGCTAGGCGATCTAAAATCAGAAATCAATCCGACTGTTTGATGAAAATCGTACGTCATCAAATGTCATTCGGAAGAATTCTTGCTTTCTCAGCTGTCTTGTCGGAATCCGGTACACGATTTTTTGGTGACAGGATGAACTTCTGCACTTGTAATCTTTATAAAAAAAAATGTCATTCTGTAGGGACTGAAGACTGAACTTTTGTTAAAAACTGCTTTCTCTTAAAACTGACCACGCAAAATCTACTCCGCGCGAGAAGTGTATAAGCTTGAAACGTCGAGCAGTTGAAAAGCAGCTTTAATAAATGTGCTCTCACCGTTTCGCCCAGAAATTTAAGCTCATGTCGGGCGAAAATATGAGTGGATTACTGAAATCCCCCACAGTTGTAGAGTTTTGGTATTAGGTTAGTATAAGTTGTTATTATCGTGGGATTGGCCGTACATTTAAACGAAGCGTTGCGTTTCCTTCTCTGACAAATGACACTGACTGATGCTTGTAATGAACAGGCCGGAGTACAGTTTGTCACTGTGCCAGATCAATTATTGGGGAGGATTTTCACGGCTCACGGCAATAAAAAAATCTTTCCATTCTGACGGCTCGCAGTTCGTTCGGCCTTACGTCAGTCCGCAGCGTAGAGCCACGCTTGTGTCCTCTGTGTGTAGTGCATGTAGCCTATGCGAAGGGCGAAGGCGAGATTCATGATTCATGGCCTCCACTCCCCTGAGTCTTACTAACAGGATGTCCCAAAAAGTGTACACACATTGAATGAATGAAACAAAGAAATGAATTCTGATAAACTGAGCGATTGCATACGTCAGAGTTAGCGAATCTGAGTGACCATTTTCCCCGGGGGGGGGGGGACATCGATGACGAGGTTAATATTCCTTATTATATATATAAAATGTGTATACACATTTTGGGACACCTTGTGTACAGGCACTGCCAAA
>NW_019059644.1:553120-574558 GCF_000696155.1 Zootermopsis nevadensis | reverse complement strand
CTAGTCCTTGGTCTCCCAAGTAGGCTCGTGAAAATTATTTCATTGAAACGCTGAATGTGAGGCGAAATGGCCGAGTAGTGACCTCACAAGCCTCCGACCAGTTGGCGTTCCGGACTGAGGCGACGGAGGACTGAACTTTGTAAGCAGCTCGCTGGAGGTTCGAACAGAAGGCGATATTCGGCGTTTGTTACTTTTCTGCCGATGTTCAGGTGCTGTCAGCCGAGTGACTAGCCACCGCGGGGGTAGTTGAGGGCGCTGACAGCAGCCGTCACCTCAAGAGCGCCGAGTGTCTGTCTGTTTCCAGACACGCACCGCGTGCTGGCTGGCAACCCCGTCTCAGGCGTTCGATTCTAAAACTGGGGTCGTGGGTTCGAATCCGGCTCCAGGCACGCGTGCATGTCCAAGGAGTGAAACGAAACGTCTAGACTGATTCGTGTTTCGCCTCCAGTCTCTTTTGCGGTCGACCCAGATTTAAGATATTACAATTGTTATTATTAGTCTGGCTATTGATACAGCACACTAGTATTAAATAATTGAATTAAAGTAGTTCACGACCCCACTGAGGCGCACACAGGGGCGAGGGTGTCTGGTGCATGGAAAGTGGCGGTAAATTTTATTTGTCAGTGTTCTGTTTCACAGTTTGTACCCCTTGTTTTATGTTGTATATTCATATTTTAGGTGATATTTAAGTTATTTTAATATACTGCTTTATTTACCTTTTTGAATTTATTGGTTTGTTGTTTTGTAATCAGTACTGTTTGCCTGTTCCGAGGCACTTTTGAATTGTCTTCTTCTTCTTCTTACTGGTCACAGTGGATAATTGTCGCTGCAGGACTCGTAAAACATTTAAAAAGTAAAGGATGCAAATTGAAATGACTGTGGGACGAAATGAGAAGAGTGTGCGTTCTGTCGGCAAAATTAATGAACGCGATCATAGCCACCGCTCATTGAACACAGTTTATCTTTGTACAAAGTATTCGCTTTATCCAGATGCTTAACAGATGCCCTTTCTAGAGCTTTATCACCGCCTGCAAAGAAACAGGACAATGATTTAAGAAAGAAATAAATTCTCGCGAACAACGAGACAGTCTCTGCTCTCTGCTCTTACGAGCGTAGGATAGAAAAGAGAGGGGAGCGGCCATATTACTTGGAACGAAGGTTGGTACAGTGCTGCCAACACGAGGAGGAATTGAAGATCGAGTAAACGAGACGGGCTGAGATGGAGTGGAGGCAATTGATGCCGGAGGGGAAGCGGGGCCCTGCTGAAATGGAGGTTGCTTCAACGTCTTCTGTTCTCCTTGCGGTAAGCGAAGATTTCAGCGCTCGTCGCCATGTTGGTAGTCGTTATTTTCGTAGCTCGTCGGAAAGCGAGGAAGGACAGTAAGACGGTGTGCGGCGAGACTCAGAATTGTATGAGATCGGCGATTATGAAGGCGAAGTTCTAGAGGACCGCCCTGATGATGGAGGCAGTGCGCGCTTCTGGAACGTTGGCCAACTTTTACGAGACTTGACGGCGCAATATACCAGAAGGTCGTCGTCCTCAGTGCTGTGTGATTGACAGCGAGGATTAAGTTGTAAGGACTGAGAGAGATTCGACCGCTGCGTCCACTGCAGAGTAGTGGCTCAGTTGCAGTGTTTGCGTTATCATGAAACTTAAATATAGTTTAGGCCTACTTACATGTTTTATGCATTGCCTCTCGAGGAGAAAGATAGTGGTTGGCGGAGCTGACGTGGACAAAGACCGATGGGACATTACCCACATAAGAGACGAGCCTGCAGGCTAAAATATTCAAAACCGTAATAATAAATTGTAGCAGGAGGCAAAACCACTGCTGAGTTGCGTCATTTCTTCGTTACTTCTGTCCGTCTTTATCTTAATTTCTGTCTTCCGTTCTTGAACGCGAATGCAGATATCGCAAATTCTCGGAACAGACGGGCGCTGCTTCGATGGGAGCCAGCGCCTGCTAGAAATCGAGGCCTCTCATTCTGTAGCAGATGTGCCAGCGTTTTCGGCTGAGGGGGACGCGTAGTGGGTGAAAGATTGAGGGGGGGGGGTAGGGGGGCTAGAAAGTGCGTAGTGCAGAGAATATCGTAAAACCTGGCTCCTGCTCTGAACGTTTTACTGATCTCGGATAAAGGAGGAATCAGCCAGCCATGTGTTATGTATAAAACAAGTTTCTAGAATCAATAAAACGCGGGCTGCATGTATTTTCTGTGTTGCTGCTGGTAAGCCCACGAGCTGAACCAACTTTATCCAGGTCGGCGGATTCGCCCCCTTCGTTTAATTGACTAACAACTCCGCTTGTAGATTATTCAGCATAGAACAACTGTTCTTATCGTCTGTAGCTTTAGCAATGAAGAAATGTACCGTGAAGATGGTAACGGTGTGTTCATATGAACCTTACATTTTGGTAGCCTGCACTTGTTTGCGTGCTCTTCTGCTATTTTTGCGAATACTGGCCGTCGTAAAGCGAATCAGGGTTGGCCGCTAGACGCTTCATCTACGGCCGAGTTTATATCAAGGGATGCCCATGATTGTTGCGTTGAATCGGGAAATTTGCGGCCGAAGTGGACCTGATCGGCATTTTTTCTTTTCTTGGTTTCGGTCAGACGTACCGCGCCTGGCAGCGAACCATCGACCTTCCGCCACTGGACGGCCCCGTCTGTCGTTCCGTGCAGAGCTCGCGTCCCGCTTTACGTCTCAGAGTTTAGCTGTGACTGTTTTTAAGACGCCTGAGGGTTAAATCGTGTGTTGTGTTCTTCATCTGGTATTAATTATGCTATTGGTAAAACCAAGGAGGAGAAATTGGCGTGGCCAGGATGTGTGGTCCATCTTCTTGCCATTCACCCCGAGCTGTCGCTGTCGCCCTTAGTGGTGTTAGCTGCATCAGTCTGTGGGTGACCACTCACACTCTAATTAGGATTTGAGGACTCATCGCCCTGATGATGGAGGCAGCAAGGACCTCCGAAACGTTGGTAAACTTCTGCAAGACTACACGGCGCTACAACCCAGAAGACAGCCATCTTCGGACTCACATTCTATTCCCGATCTAGGCAATATAATGACTGGAGTTCTGCCAGGAAAGGCTTTGCAACTGCAGATTTGTTCCGTGTGTGTCTTCCAGCTCGTCATTGATGATCACTCCTCAGCGCAGCTAAAAATCGTAATTAAACCAAGACGTTTGACGCGTGCTCGTTCTGACAACGAAGGCCCGGTCCTTATGGACAGGTGACGTGTCCGAGACGCCTCTCTGCCTCAGATCCTAAAATGCCCTCGTAATTGGTGTGTGACAGCTTGGACAAGCCTTTTCCTTTATGCTCAGCCGCACGAGAACGGGCTGATAATTATTATACGCTGACGTGCAGATAATGCAGTTTCGCTGATACTGCAGAATCTGATGACACGGGAAAAAATAGTTCAGTGCCGCGGGCTGTTATGTCGGCGATGAATGTGGCCCATGTGTAACCTTATTCAGCGATTTTTTTTGATATATTTTTGATACGTAGTAATTGTTTTATATGTCACAGTGCAACGAATGCCCCCAGAATTTCCGTCAGCATTTATCTGTGCGCTGTGCATTTCCACTACCCCCAACCCTAGAGTACTGGGTTCTGAACCCAGCTACAACGCACTACGATCAGTTCTGACAAGATTTCCTCTTGGTTTATCTCCCTGTACGAAATTATTCTGATAGTGCATTGAAATAGGCCACGACCTCTTCTTATTTCCACACCCTCTCACTTGCTCACAGCCGGCCTGCGTCTTTAATCTGAGTGACGTTCCTTCCTTGGAACGTAAGGGGGGCTAGAAAGTGCGTAGTGCAGAGAATATCGTAAAACCTGGCTCCTGCTCTGAACGTTTTACTGATCTCGGATAAAGGAGGAATCAGCCAGCCATGTGTTATGTATAAAACAAGTTTCTAGAATCAATAAAACGCGGGCTGCATGTATTTTCTGTGTTGCTGCTGGTAAGCCCACGAGCTGAACCAACTTTATCCAGGTCGGCGGATTCGCCCCCTTCGTTTAATTGACTAACAACTCCGCTTGTAGATTATTCAGCATAGAACAACTGTTCTTATCGTCTGTAGCTTTAGCAATGAAGAAATGTACCGTGAAGATGGTAACGGTGTGTTCATATGAACCTTACATTTTGGTAGCCTGCACTTGTTTGCGTGCTCTTCTGCTATTTTTGCGAATACTGGCCGTCGTAAAGCGAATCAGGGTTGGCCGCTAGACGCTTCATCTACGGCCGAGTTTATATCAAGGGATGCCCATGATTGTTGCGTTGAATCGGGAAATTTGCGGCCGAAGTGGACCTGATCGGCATTTTTTCTTTTCTTGGTTTCGGTCAGACGTACCGCGCCTGGCAGCGAACCATCGACCTTCCGCCACTGGACGGCCCCGTCTGTCGTTCCGTGCAGAGCTCGCGTCCCGCTTTACGTCTCAGAGTTTAGCTGTGACTGTTTTTAAGACGCCTGAGGGTTAAATCGTGTGTTGTGTTCTTCATCTGGTATTAATTATGCTATTGGTAAAACCAAGGAGGAGAAATTGGCGTGGCCAGGATGTGTGGTCCATCTTCTTGCCATTCACCCCGAGCTGTCGCTGTCGCCCTTAGTGGTGTTAGCTGCATCAGTCTGTGGGTGACCACTCACACTCTAATTAGGATTTGAGGACTCATCGCCCTGATGATGGAGGCAGCAAGGACCTCCGAAACGTTGGTAAACTTCTGCAAGACTACACGGCGCTACAACCCAGAAGACAGCCATCTTCGGACTCACATTCTATTCCCGATCTAGGCAATATAATGACTGGAGTTCTGCCAGGAAAGGCTTTGCAACTGCAGATTTGTTCCGTGTGTGTCTTCCAGCTCGTCATTGATGATCACTCCTCAGCGCAGCTAAAAATCGTAATTAAACCAAGACGTTTGACGCGTGCTCGTTCTGACAACGAAGGCCCGGTCCTTATGGACAGGTGACGTGTCCGAGACGCCTCTCTGCCTCAGATCCTAAAATGCCCTCGTAATTGGTGTGTGACAGCTTGGACAAGCCTTTTCCTTTATGCTCAGCCGCACGAGAACGGGCTGATAATTATTATACGCTGACGTGCAGATAATGCAGTTTCGCTGATACTGCAGAATCTGATGACACGGGAAAAAATAGTTCAGTGCCGCGGGCTGTTATGTCGGCGATGAATGTGGCCCATGTGTAACCTTATTCAGCGATTTTTTTTGATATATTTTTGATACGTAGTAATTGTTTTATATGTCACAGTGCAACGAATGCCCCCAGAATTTCCGTCAGCATTTATCTGTGCGCTGTGCATTTCCACTACCCCCAACCCTAGAGTACTGGGTTCTGAACCCAGCTACAACGCACTACGATCAGTTCTGACAAGATTTCCTCTTGGTTTATCTCCCTGTACGAAATTATTCTGATAGTGCATTGAAATAGGCCACGACCTCTTCTTATTTCCACACCCTCTCACTTGCTCACAGCCGGCCTGCGTCTTTAATCTGAGTGACGTTCCTTCCTTGGAACGTAGCTAACTGCAGCTTCGTTGAAATGCCATGGAAACCGCCTCTTTCAGCCACGTTCTGTCCGTAGTGTGAGCTGCCCCGATGTGGGGGACTTGTTTTTTTTGTGTTTTAATCTTTCGTGCGTGCACAAAAGATTGTATGTACTCTGCTGCTAATTTCGGTTTTCTATGAGTGCAATTATTAGTGTTTGGAAGGGCTCGGAATGTTAAAGGTGAAACACCAATGTCCGAGTGACGCATCGTAATTACGGATTGTCGGTTTCTGAATATTGAATTAGCGGAATGCTACCACTCGTTTCATGCTCCCGTCTGCCCATGCTCCGTGGACAAACTTGATTATTAGCTACGCCTGAAACGGAATTCCGTTTTGGCTCTAGTGTTTTGGTGTTCTACACGTGGTCCCGTTCTTGTGTCTTGGCGTAGGCAACCCGCCTGACCATGGCCGTGGGAACTGTGATCGTTGCTGGAACGCATTGATACCAAACAATGACCAAGAATTACATCGCTACGTCATGTGGCGTACAGAAATTTTAGCGCGCTCCAAAGAAATGACGTGTTGGCCCTCCCCAAACACTCACGCACGCGTAGAGCATTGACCATTGTCCAGGAATAAGCGATACGCGGGAGGGGTTGATTTTTATATTTGTCCCATGAGAAGAGAGTTTTCGCGGTAATGAAGTTCCCGGAACTACATATCAGCTTGTCGGGACCGAACGGTACAAATATTCCCCACTTACAACACTTGAATGATGTACGAACACCCTGACCTACGTACAGCCTGTGATTGTTTGACTGTTACTGATTTTATAGTCATTTGTCTTTTGTGTTAAGAAAATAGATTCGTTACTGGAGGTACAATTTGTAATTAACTTACCCGTTCATTGGCCACAGAAACATACATGTTCTCCCTTTGAGCTCTTAATCTAGGGCATAAAATTATGAAGCTGGTTATTCTTGTGTCATTCACAAACTTATTTGTGGAATAATTTGAAATCTCGCTTTTTGATTGGTCGTGGTGGTAGTAGATGACAATAGATTGTGGAAAAAGTCAATAATAATAATAATAATAATAATAATAATATACATATTATAAAGTACAATTCATAATATTATATAAATTTCACATAATACAACAAAGAATTCACCTAAAGAAATGATAAGTTACAAATAAATCTACCCATTACACAACGAAGATAATTTATCACTTATTTGTAAACAACATAAATTCATTGACAGAGTAAAAGGAATGTGTAATTAAGTATCTTGTTAATGATACCTTAAATTGCTCCTTCTTATTTACAAGTCAAACAAATACTAATTGATTCCATCAATGTTTCTTGTGCCTTTAGAGCGGCGTTTCTCAACCTATGGTACGCGTACCACTGGTAGTACGCGAACTAAGCAAAATAAATTAAAAAATATTAACATAAATAAGTTTTCTTGGAAGGAAATTCGGTCAGTGGTACATTTAATGTGTTGAATTAGAATTAGTGTTGCGAAAGCAAAGAAGGGCGAGAACCCCTGCTTTAGAGCGTACAAGCGCAGAATATTTTCTTTGGCAGGCTGGCTCTTTGCTTGCTTTAAGGCTCGTTGTGAAGAAGTCAACTTTTACATTATTTTTCGAACTGTAGATTTCTTGAATGTGTTTTTACTTTGCTGTTAATGGTAAGTTTTGCTACTTTTGTTGAGTTGCACTGCTGTGTCGTCTGCTCAGCTCCCACGTGCCTGATCTGTTGTTAATATTATTATTAAAGTCACACGTTACATGGTCTTAATTGGTAAACATAATTGCAGTTATGAGTAAAATGGGAGCATGCCATTTTACGAAGGGCCATGACCCAAAATAACAAACTTTGGGCATTTTGATAATATTTATTTTTGAATGCGCATCGGAAGATTAGTTGCGTATGTAGCATGCATTTCTTGCTACTCCGAGAATTGCAGAAATCACGCAGTAATGCATTCGGAGGTCAATCGTGACATGTGATTTATATTAGAGTAAGTACGTATATATATCTTAGCCCTACGTCAGCCAATGACGGACGGACCGTAATTTGTACTGCAGAAGGTTCGTGGATCGTAAATGGCGGATACTTTCGCAAAGTAATGACACTGTTGTTATTTATTATTTGTTACTTCGATTTTATTTGTTATTTATGTTTTTTTTTTGTTTTGTTTTTTTGGGAAAATCGTGCAACAGCAAAACACGGCAGTAATGAAAACGCTTTATACGACATTGTGAATCCATAAACGACGTCTGATCATAAATTGTTTTCATTTTATGGTCCCATTGCGTCGTTAGCCGTATAAACAAAACGTAGCCTGCAGGGGCTCTGCGGATTTCGTGGTCCCAACGTTACAATGACGATGTTGGTTCTCATACACGCGTGGCCTACACACGTAGGCCCGGTGCTGTTATTTCAGTTTGCTGTGCATACGTAGAGAAGGCTGAGTTAATTACTAAAAAAACAAAAGTTTGAATTAATTCTAAAGCTATGAAGAACATAATTGGAAATGGAGAATGTTGAGTACAATATTATGCCAAGCCTTAAGTGGGGGTTTGGGGAGCGGGTTTCAATTAAAACCGGACTGATAATACACGGCGGCAGCTGCTACTGGTATTGTTTGCGTGCAGCGCCCGTCCGTTATTGCTCTAGATTAGAGTGGGAAAGTTGTTTAACGCGTTTAATATCATGCAGGCGGCTAATTCACGAAACAAGACGTTTGCGTCCCGAATGGAAACCGGTCAGTGGTCTCCAAAAGGGTCGGTCGGGAACGTCTTTTTTGTTTGCAGACGGAGACAGGTATGGCGGCTGACGTATGTTTCAGTGTTGCACACGTCGTTAAGGCAAATTCGTACGTCGTATCGCGACCTACAGTCATATGTTACTCACTATTGAGGTTAAGAATGAGTAGGAGCTATCTCTCTCCCCCCCCCCCCCCCCCCCCCAGAAACGTGCTATTTCCCGCGATACGTTCCAAGTGTACTGGCTTACGTGAGTAAATAGTTCAGTCGTGTATTCGGCTGCTCGTATGTCATGAGGGGAATTGTGTTTGAAGTGCCGTGTTGAAGGGAATGTCGTAAGTAGAGCAGGACAAGTCACGAAAGGGAGAATTTTCAGAACGTATTTAATGTGTGGGTTGACATTTCAACTAATTGGTTCGTGACGAAGTCCCCTACCTTCACGCAACCCTAGGGTTCGTTATGTTCAGAAGAGTCTGTCGCCAGACTCTGTCCTAAGCTATACAAATATACGATACCCCGTTCATTTAGGGCGAGTTACAATACTGCCCTTGGCCCCAGGATGACCTGCCCCCTTCGGATTTTCCACCTAATATTTTTGTACGAATTTTTTTCATCTTTTGCTCTAGACCGTCCGATTTCATGGTCGTGATCCGATCTTCGCAGTAATATTGGGTGAAACGTACAAATTGTGCAATTCCTCCTCACTGTCGCCTGTTCTCAACTTAATTTGTACCGGCAATTCGCTCCTCTACGTTCAGATTTTCTGCAAGTCAATCTCCCTTTTCCCAAACACGCTTGGTCCAATTTGTTCTCTTTAGGAGACAAACCAAATTTCAGACATTACAAAATGGTGGGCAGAATAAGAGTTGATGAACCTTCGAGTTTCATAGAATGCGTTGGTATTCGACTAGCTAAGCGACTATTAGCTTCTCAAGAGGGAGTTTGTTTCGTCCTGCGAACTGAATATATTGGTAACTTTCTCTCGAAAATCCCCCTCGCTAGCACCCGAATTCCCGTGGGCAGTCAATTAACCCCCTGAAGCTTAGAGGCAACTGCGTGTCCCTGCTTTAAAAGAGCCAACAAGCCTGCGTTGTGTGTTTATTACCGTAAACAGCGATTATTTCCTTGAACAGCGTTAACCTCTTGATCTTCGAAGTGGTGAAGTGTAGTGTTTTCTTTGCGGTACGTACTGAAATATTAAATATTGTGTATACACAAAATGTTTGCTGGTAAAGAATTAGCTATGGAACCAAGTGATAGATAAGCCAAGTAGTTCTTTATTAGTCAGATTGAACGGAACGTAAAATTCTCTGGTCTGAAGCGGTGGTTGTAGTGCGTCGGATTAAGCAGACGCTTCATACACGTGTTATTCCGAAGCAGTGTACTACGGGTTGCATCAGAGTTACAGTAAACAGAACTCTTTTTTGAGGCAGGAGGCAGAGAAGGAATCAGTTTTGGAGACCGTATCGTCGATAATGAGACGACGTCGGGGATGATGCAGTTGCTGGCTTGGGGACTGCGGGAGCCCGTGCTAAGCCGCTCCCTCAGTGGACCTTCGTCAACAGATCCCACGGGATTAAACGGATGCAGTTGCTTCCGAGGTGTATGTATGTACCGTGTGCTGTAGGCCAGGAGGTGCGAGGTACGCCCGATACGCATCATAGTTCGTAGTTTATTATAGCTCAGTCAGTATCGATGTTCGATCCCCGACGGGGGCAGAGGAATTTTCCTCTAGCCTCTGCGTCCAGACCGGCTCTGGGGCCCACCCAGCCTCCTGTCCAATTGGTACCGGGATCCTTTCCCGGGGGTAAAGCCGCCGGTGCGTGATGCTGACCACTCACCCCCCATCTAGTACCGAGATCAAGGAAGAGAGGAGCTATACCTCCACTCCGGGACGGCTTTTTACTGTACTTACAACAGCGCCGTGTGTTTTGAAAAGTCCTGTCATTACGTCACTGCATATTGCCCTCCCGTATTTTATCTTCCGGACTTTATAACAGGAAGTTTGTGTGTTCGCGCGCTCGTTTGCCTTTCAACGAAAGTTCACAACCTGCAAGTGTTTAATTTTACAAATTGAATATGTGTTTATTTGAACAAGAAAGTAGGATCCACTGTGACGTGTTTGAAGAGCTTCATGTTCCCTGTTATATCAACACGCCTTGCGTAGTGCATTGAATTCGGAAGGCAGGGGATAAAGCCCCGCGCTCTGTGGCCGTAATCGACGTGGTGGAGGCGTTTAAGAGACCCCCCCGGTGTTGATCTCATTCAGATGTGTGGTGGAGTACGGCCGGCTTTGCGTATCGGAGTTATTAAGAGGGCCTGGTGCTCGGGATTCAGACTTCGAAAATAAGTTTTCTATCGACGCCGTGTTCCCCAGCATCGCTTGCGAAAGCAACAAGTTTTATTCGCCCGCGTCCCAGGTTGAGGCTGTGTGACTTTTACCGCCAAGTGTGAACAGGACTCGGCTTATGCCTTCCTCGTAGAAAGTGTTACGGAATCTCTGCCGGTGAAGTTTTTGCGAACAGCTTCTTTGTTATAAAATCCTTCTGTCACGTGTGCCTGGTTGTTACTAGGAGATGATGTGAAGTGTACTCCATAAAGCGATGTATCCAGCGCTCTTCTGTCTCCAGACTTGAAGACAAAGAAGACAGATCGACTGTTTTAAAGGCTGTCGGTGGCTTGATTGTAGTTTGCGTCAAGTCTGTTTGGATGAGAATATAAATTTTGTTTCGGAAACTTTCCGATCTGTGTTGTTCTGGAACAAGGCTTTGTTCAAATGAAGGCAGAACTCGCTTACAATACAGGGGCTTAGAAATCTTTGTCGTTATGTAGGATTGACAGCTAAAGACGTGGGGATGTCTTCTGGTCTGTCAGCCGGCATAACTCAACTGTCGCAGACCTTTCTTATAATGGCTTTGTGCTGTAACAGAGTTGAGCCTTTTAGCGTAGAAACATGTGTTAAGAAAACTTTGTGCTGGCCGCCCTTAATTAAAGCGGCTTGTCCTGAAGTGTCCACTTGAAGCTACAGTGAATACCCGTGCGTCATTAAGCAGTTTCTCTTTGTGATCCGCCCTGTGGAGTTGGCTTCGCCCGTTGATACTGACGTGTCGTCCAAATTGAGATTTGCATGACTTGTGGGAAGATCCATTTCATGATCCCCAAATCGCTGTTCGAATAACCAGTCGCTGAAGAGTGTATTGGCCAACGGAACAAAATTTCGTATTTGGAGTGGATTCGGTTGCGATTTGTAAATCAAGATGCAGAATCGAAGAAAAGTGTTGCGGCAATGAAACAGAAGTCCAAGGATGTTTGCCTGCGAATTGTTTTAATAGCCGTTGGTATCAGTATTTTTGCTACAGCGAAATCCCTCTGAGATGACAGCCCCATCTACCGAAACGTCCTCGAGCTGACTTAGGACAACGTCGCGCTCAGCGAAAGGCGCTACAGTTAGGGTAAGATGGCGCGTGGACGTGGACATGTAAAGTGGTGAAACTTCCAAGTTAAACGTCTGACTGACTTTGAGAAGTGATGTCTGCATCACCACTGGAGGAGTGATCTTCGAGGGTGACGAACCCCCACGGTCCATTGGATTACAACTTTCAGTTCGCGTTTGTTGCCGTGGCTGAGCACCCAAGAGGGCCTCTGCGCTCTTCCCAGATAAAACAAGCGATTTCTTGGCCATGAGGCCGTGTGTCTTCGTCTGTTGCCAAGAAGCGAAATGCCCACTAGAAAGGACGTTGGCTGAGAGTCTCATGAATAAGGAATGTGACCGCACGAGACTCGCAGATAAATCAAGGCCGCGTGTCTTTTCGAAGCCGTCTGACGCACGAGATAATGTACAGCAGGAGTTTTAACGCACTCCATTTCCTGGATGTACGTCACGAAGGGAGATGCATTCGTACCGCGGGTTATCACACGGCGGGGTTCGTACTTCTGGAATCGAGACCAACTCCGAAACGTCGTCACGATCAACATTTCCGTCGCCGTGAAAATCTCAAATCTCCGCATGCAGAGCTCGTGTGGGTTTCCATGTAAAGTTTTCTAAACAGTTTCTCGATTTTGACAAATTCTAATTAAACTATCCAGTGTCAGATTCAGTGATAATTCGTTGAGCAGCTCTCGAGTTAGACCATGTGGGCGGACAGAATTGCCTAAGTTAATAGGCTGTTTAAACTGAACAAGCTTGATTACCGACGTAAAATCTCGACGAGATTGGCTCGTTCGCTGCCGGGATTCGATGCCAGTTTGTCCTCATTATTATTTAGAGACAGTGCCGCTGAGGTGACCTGTTGGCAATGCTTAATGCGGGTTCTGATTGTCACGCGACCGCGGTCGAACCACGACTTCCTTAATTCCCCGTCCTGAGCATGACCAGCTTGTGGTTTTTCGTGGGTTTACTCAGTCCTACCAGGCTCACAAGAATCAAATTTCGTGGAATTCAGTTCAGTTCAACACGCTCAGGTGTTTTCTGCTGTAAGCCTTCGAACAGTCCAGAATGTTTGATAAAATAATTAATTAATTAGTTGGGTAAGTCTACGGGCTGGACCATTGGGGTCTGAGTCCCGGCGGGGGAGGGGGTTCTTGTCTCCTGTACCGCGTTTATACCAGCTTTGCGGTCCACTCAGCCTCCTGACATTGGGTATCATGGGCAAAGCTGCCTGGTCTCGAAGCTAATACTCTTCCCTATTATATCCTTATGTCTTCATGGCATTGCCGATTGCCAACTTATTCTTGGGGGAAAATAAATCAAGTGTAAGGTAAATAGTATTTTTGCGAGCAATCTCTCTCTCGCTCTGAAGTGATTCCTCTCGACGTATGAAGTGTATTTAGGCTCGTGTGAATGCGCAGGACAGTCGCCTGACCTCCAACACACGAAATAGGGACCGAGAGCCACGCACTGTCCTCATGAGTTCGTGCTGCAATGTCTTCCGACTGACAGACCAAGGTTCACACCCGCGAGCCCTTAGAGGCCATGTTTTCAACATGTTGAAACAAATGAGAGGGGCGCGCTCTTCGTTTCCGTGGGAAACAAAATTAAGAGGACCGCGTGCAGTTTGCTGGATCGTTGTCGTTGCTAAGGAAACCAATTATAAAACAACGCAGCGCGTGGGCGCGTATTTCCCGAAATAATTTTGTACGGTTTTTGAGAATGTCCATTAATGGCCTGCACTTGTGGTTTATTGACCACGAATGGGCTTCAGCAGGGGACGGGAGGTTACATTCGGTCTATTGCTCGGGTCGGCTCTGTGACGCCCCAGAGCATACGCAAACGCGCAGTGAACGCGCTCTCTGGGTAATAAAAAGGGGGAAACAATCGAGCATGACTGGCGTTGAATTTAGTCACAAGTTGCGGATTTTTTTTACATAGGCAGCCATTTTGATTCAAAGTACACTACACATGCTCCCCCCCCCCCCAAAAAAAATAAAGATTTATAGGGAATTGATCAAGAAGTTTAGAGAAGATTTTTTTTTACTTATTTCGTTATTTCTTTAACTACGAGTAGAAATTATAAACTCATGATTATACAAGTTGCCCTCTTTCTGGGAGAGCCGAGAAATGTATACACAATTTTAGTCGGAGAATATGCAACAAAGAGACAACTCCGATGGGAGGACAGTGTGAAGCTGCATCTTGAGGTTTGAAGAATGTCTTCAGGTCAGGAAAAACGAAACTTCGATTTCCATGAAGGTGGGTCATTTCTTGAGTTGCCTGCAGAGCGACCACCGGTTTCCCAAAAGGTCTTTGCTTGTAAACCGGCAGGTGCACTTGGAATGGCTAATGACGTCGGTGGTTTTGTCTAGAAGCGAGACATTTTGAGGACCCGGGAGGCAGACGGAGAAGACGCCTTGTTGTCTGAGGCGAACACGTGTAACGTTTCAGAGACGAGGTTTCTCACTCAACTCGCCGCCGCCGTGCGCTTAGTTTGACGTTAAACGCGGGTGTTCGTGTTTTTGGCCCAACAGTGCTTGAGGCATTAGCAGAAATTTAGCGCATTCTTGTGAAGCTGATAGTCGCTTAGCCGATAAAGAATCCCATCCTTCGTGGAAGCGGCAGGTTCATCTACTTTTCACAGGAGCCGACTTGTGGTCGTCGTCCTGAGCGACCTTAATTCGGGGCGTACTTTCTCTCCCACATGCATTTTAGGGCGTTCCTCACGCTCCACCGACAGCGGAGAACAGTTTATGTGATCGTCTATGTCTGTCTGTCTGTCTGTCTGTGAGACGGGAAGACGAAAGACTTTGAAATGAATGGCGGCGATCATTACACGCGTATTCGTGCGTGGTGTTGATTCGTTACTCTTGGTCCCAAATGCTCTTAACATTTTCAGCCAATTTCTTAACCGCATTTGCGTCTTTTATGATGTCCTGTGTTCTAATGGCGTGCTTTATCCAGCATCCACTCGACTTCCAGAGCAGCATCTGCCTCCTAACTCCGCGGATTTCCTCAGTCGTTACCAGCCCGTACAGCTACACGGAATCTGTATAATTCACGTAGAGCGCTCCGAAACCCGTGTCATCAGAAGCAGGGAGCAAGTGACTTCAGGTCGAAAGTGGAGGATCGATTCCCGGCAGTACTCGTTGTTCGGGCGGGAGGTTAAGTCGGTCGGAGCGTGAGCCTGACAGCTCGGCGGTGCTTGCCTTCACGCCCTCAACTTCTGCATGAGTCTACCCGGGTGCCCTCTGTTCAGAAGGTAGCCTGGCCTCCTATAAGTGGGTTTTCTCCTTTAATACGGACCGAGCCGTAGGCTTTAGGCCCGTGTGGTTCCACGTACGTGTAGTCTGTCAGGCTCGGGTAAGTGGCAGATGGTGTCCGCTTCGCCCCTCACCAGAGAGAGCACGTACGTCATGGCCGTGTTCCGGTGAGAGTCGCCTTGTACTTACTTCACTTTTATGACGATTGATCGACTCGTGATTTATTTAGCGATGGTTTGTTTAGGTGCGCTGGTTTTCCGCACTGAATAGTGGAATGACTAAGAATGATTGATTAGAAACTGTACGGTCTGTTCCTGATACTGAATGCCCTTACGTTTATTTTAAGTTTCTGGGTGGAAAGTACAGACCGCCCGAGTTAGTAGGACAGACGTTTCTGGAATCGAAATTTGATTCCGGGATCTGCAGAATTGGAAACGAGAGTGCTAACCACTTTGGTTAGTTTTCCTGGATCTTTGTTTCGACAGGCCTTTGAGTTCCGTCACGATGGTTCGAATATCCACGAGGCAAGAAGTTAATGCTGCACCCGTCAGCATCCTTTTGAACTGGTGATTTTGTCAGTTGCGTCCTCTTATACGTCATTCAGCTTACCTGTTGCTCCTATCATCACAGGTGCGCACTCATAAACAGAACGAACGAGTTGATTTGATTCCTACGTTACTTCGTCTCGAGGGATGCAGCAGTGACAAAGCTTTGGATCGAGATGCACGTGGCCTGTCTCGTCGTCTTATCCCAACATTCGTCTTGATACATTAAAACTACGTAAATCTTCAGTCGAGGGAGCTGCATTCTCAAATGACTTTAGTGGCGAGGGGAGGCGAACGTATAAATCGTTATCAAGGCTGTCGGAGTTCTCTTCATATTAGCTTCACGCCTCCGGCTTCTTCCGGAGTTCGCCTGGCGTCGCGGCCATCAGTCTGGGCTTGCGATCCTGAGCACGTGCGTCAGTGCAAGGGCTGTCTTTCTCGTACGTGCAATTGCACTCCTCCGGAACTGACGAGAATTACTTGGGAAACCGACCCCATGCCCGGTATAGGATCATTCGGCCTTAACTTTTAATTTTTAGACACGTTCGTAACTAAAACTTGAAAGGAAACCGCGCCTGTTTACCGTGTCTGTCCATTGTTTGCGCGCGTTTTACGTCGAGAACACCTGATTAGATTTTTTATGAATTCCGATGGGCCTGTTGTTGAAGTCAGTAACGTTTCTGGACACCGCCTAATTTTCGTTGAAGACAGACAGAGTAAGTGCAGGTGACTGTTTTGGGTCTGCCGCCGTGGGGAATCCTCCGTTATGACGTCACCACCTATCCAAACGGGTAGCACTAAAAGTTTGTTGGCCCCAGGCAACGGTAACGCAGCTGGCGCCGTCTACAGAGGTCAAGTTCCGGCAAACGTGCCAGAATTATTATGCGCTGTTGAGCTTTGCCAGGGCAGGAATCGCGATGTCACTTCTGGTTCTGCCGTTGTTTGTGTGTAAGAGTGTGCTAAGTCTATGCGCTATACATCACTCTTACGTACTGTGCCCGTTCCAACATGGCTGCTATACATTGCTCTTGTAGAATGTGTACCAAATTGTCTTGTCCGAGAGAAAGGGACCGTTGTTTTGCCAGTTTGTTATGGAGTACGGTGGAGACCAGCAGTTCCTGGTCCAGACTGTCCGTAGACGGCTAATTGTGTGTGAGTGTAATTATGCGGATCTGACGATGACCGTGGAATGTCTAAAGCAGTAATTGGGTTGGTTCGGTTGGAAATACATTGGAATAAGGTTTTCACGGCGTTGAGTCTGAAGGCTGCGAGGTAGCGAGGCACGCCTTCGTGAACCGTGTGAGTGACTTCTTTTCGCCAGTTGTGTGTTGCAGGTTCCTAAAAGCCGTGTTCTCTCTGGTTCCATGAACTGCCGCTGTGTTCGACCTCCCAACACATCGGTCCGTGTCTCTCCCCCTCCAGCTGATTTGCGGGGTTCGGGAACAAAGCTCGAATGAAATCCAATTGCCACGTTTGTCTCGCGTAACCTGTGCTCTATCGAATGGCCTGCCCTTGCACTAATTGCGTGGGTTCGGTGTGTAAAATTCCTGGCTCTTTGTTTTCTCTGCTGTGAGGGAGTCCACATATCGTAGCGAAATGCGAAGAAGACATTTGGAAGTTTCCGGAAGTCGCTCCTCCCACACCTGAAACTGCGCCTTCGAACCTGAACATTTCTTTCGTTCAATAGGACTCTTGTGGGATATTTACCCGTGTTGTTTGGTAGAAGTTTGCCGCCGTTACAGAGGTCCTCGCCTCCATCATAGCCCTGATGATGGAGGCGGCAAGCACCTCCGAAACGTCGGTAAACTTGTCCCTGTCCTGAGTTAGTGGAATACGTTCCAGACATCATTTATGTGAGATCTGTTGTAATTAATCTACAATGTGTCGGTTCCGGTAATGATTTTCGACTACATTTGTAATGCATGCTACATGCCTACTCGTCTTATTATCCTAATCCGATCACTGTTTTGATATCTGGCGATATTACGTAATTTTCTTCGTAATTCTTTATTTTGTGGGTCAAAATTCAAAATGTGAAATTGAGAGAAAGCGTGGTTAAGAGAATAAGAGTTGTTCCGTCTCTTAGCCATTTGCGCAGGCGCAGGAACTCATTCTGCACTTCGTCTAGGACGTGCTTCAAGAGTTGCGCGCTTTTAGAGCTGGTCTATTTTTGGCAGAGGGAAGTGTTTTGATGTTTAAGTCGAGTTTTTGTCGAGAAATCCGATCACTGTTTTGATATCTGGCGATATTACGTAATTTTCTTCGTAATTCTTTATTTTGTGTGTCAAAATTCAAAATGTGAAATTGAGAGAAAGCGTTGTTAAGAGAATAAGAGTGTTGTTCCATCTGATAAATCGGAAAACGCGAAAAAGCGAAGATGTAGAAGATTATACGCATTAGTGCGGATATGGGAGTAAGCCGAAGCTCGCTTTTTCGTCTTCCAAAGTGCGGAGATGCATTACGATGCACGTAATCGCTCGCTGTGGCGCTCGTCATCACACCGGAACGTATAATAAGACTCTTATAGACGCTCAGATTTTGTTTTGTTTTGTTTGCTTACCTGGAAGGGAAATAACGGGGCTGTTTCAAAACAGAAATTATCGCTCCCAGAAGAACAGAAATGGCGAGGAACGTGTTGTGATGTTCGTAGATTGCTGAAACGTCTTGCTCATCAGCTGGAGTGAAATACAGCGACTGGCGAATTGTGTCCACGGATTAAATCTGCAAAGACAAGATGAAGTTGTCCCACGTGTTGGAGAGTGGAGGTTTGGCTCCACTAGATGGACGTGAGTGGTCGCCTTCACGAGGAAGGATAGGAGGAGGCTGGCTAAGGGTTAATAGTACGTCGTACATGCCGGAGAATAAAGCACTGGTTCTGTACGCCCAGTACGCAAATCTTATTTCGCCAAGACGTCGTACTTTAAAATGTTTCTGTCCGCTGAGCACACGGGAAGGCAGATGGGGCGGCCTCTTTGTGTGCGGCCTGCCAGTTAAGTTAGACGCCCGATGCCAGAGACAACTGACTGAAATGGATGCTGTCTGTCTGCCAGCCACAGCAAATGAACTGAGCTCAATTAAATATCGGAACGAACTAGTGTCTTTATGAATCTGTGCTGTAATTCAGCCCCGGATTCTTTATCTCCTCGTCTGCTTTTAAGAAATAAGATGAATTAACTAGTGAATGGAGACGCGGATTCATGTACTGTTGGAGGGTCTCTGAACGCTGGGATCGAGAAGGGGACTGACGGACCTGCCTCTTGCTTCAGAGTGAGGAATGCAGAAATGTTAGTTGAATGTTTGCGAATGGAAAACACACATGTAACATGTCGGTTTGTGTCCAGAGCACGTGCCCCGTTTAAATGTTGCAGGTTCCTGTTCGTCACCGGTTTAGAAATTGTGTGAGGTCACGTGTCATTGAATTGCAATGTAGCTGTGTGCTGGTTGTGGGCTCTGGGAACTACTAATGTTAAGTACTGCTTCTGTACACATTTATGCAAGAGATTATTATTTTCACGAGCTCTTGATACACGTGTTCGGAACATTTTACCAACATTTTTGTCTGTGTCGTGAGAGGTAACCTTACGACTCGCGTCCTTTGTTACTGGATCACGTCGCGAACCACGTGTTTACAACTGTCAAGGAACTTCATACAATTTTTTATACATTTGTCCTCACCAAAAGATTCCTTGCAACCTTAGCTGCTAATGGGAGATTCAATAAAATCTTTCGTTAGTTCCGTGTCAGAGGACCCCGTGACAGGGACTTTAGATATGATGTATGCACCAGAGGAGAATCATAGATTGATTGAGCAATCCATCAAAATCAAAATGTCAAAACGATTACCATCAAACATGCCAGGAAGTATATATATCGATCACGATCGCCGACACAGGGAACCGGGGCGAATATCGGGCCAACGGCGACCGTGTAGAGTGGGGAGGCTGAGGACGCCGTCCTCGTAGGTCTTGGCGCCGTGTCTACGCGTCGGTAGACGGACGAAGGTAACATTCTGAAGTATAAATTACGTTTTTACACTTCGCAAAAAGGGTTTGGTTTTGTGACGTGCGCCGTTTTCGTTCTCACGCGTTCAGTTCTTCATTTGTAGTCATCGGTCAGCGGAGTTAAAACTCGCCCAGTGTTGCCACAGCCACACAAATTGTGTTATTTGTAGTGCAGTTTTCTTACCACGTGGAAGCCGACGTCGGGTTGTGACACTCGGGTTCCCCTGAATGTCTGCCCAACCAGCTGGACGGATTGCCATTAAACTTGGCACTAACGTGCTGCTTTTCGAGGACACTTTTCAGCCGCCATTAACACCGAGTTGAATTGCACGAGAATTTGTGACGTGGAGCGAACCTAGCGCCACTTACTGCGAGGTGCTTACATTTTATGTGGCAGTGCTCGGCTTTTATTACCGAGGTCTGTTTGTAGAATTTCGAATGGCATGGCGGCTGCGCGAAATGTACGTTTAACATTAGTTTTGATTGTGATAATTAATGAACATCTGGTGCCAGGCACGTGAATTTTTTCATGGATTAGTAAATAGCGTTGTTTAATGAGGCTGTCAGTTTCTCAGGGTGTTGTCCAATCATGAACGATGAATAGGAAAGTACGTGGAAGGAAGCGTCCGTGGCCTCATTTAAGCCACTGTTCCCGGAATTTGACTGGAGAACTGAGAAAAACCAAGATAATCCTCAGTTAGTAAACCGGTCTCCCGTTTCAGAACCCGGGACTTCAAAAATAACGAAGCAGACGAGACATGTGCTTTCTGTGGGATAAATTTAGAGAATTAATGTTGTTGGTCGTTTCCCGTTGTATTTCTAAGTTACGTTCCACGAAGAGTTTAAGGAGTCTGCAGTTGCTAACACCAAAAAGTCAGTCTTCTCCTTGTAACGTTATGGGAGGAATTTGTTAGTATTCATTTATTATCGAGTACGGCGTCTGTACGTTCTGACCTACAGTTTTGATGTTCAGAGAAACTGGAAACTTACGTGCGTGCTTCGTAATGCCACTCTTTTATTTATACGAGAATTCCCACAGCATCCATGACAACCATTTTGGATAAGTAGCTGTGTTTTAGATACATTCTGTTGTTATCTGCTGAAACGAATGGACAAATATAAACTTGAAAGTTTCAGTGTTACATGCGCATATCGAAAGACAGAGCGCACCAAACAGTGGAATAAGAATTCTCCTTCTAGCAGCGAAAGACCGAGGAACACTGAGCAGGCAATGGCACACGAGGCTTGCAGGAATAGCATTTTGGTGTCCGCATTGATAGCTGTTGACGTCTAGTGATGGAAATGTGAACTATGTAAAGAACGTGACATCCAGCCCCGGTCTCCCCTTTTATTTGAAATTAAAAATGAGTCGGTAACTAAACATTATTATTATTATTATTGCTTTAGTCCGTCTTAACTTTGCCGGAGACCTCGGAAATTCGTCCTAACAGCCCTTTATTCGTGACCAGGCGTATTAATTTTAAGATGACGTCAGGTCAGGCGTTTTAAATGGGCTCTGATTTTCTTGTGTTGGGGTGGGGCTTGCAGCTTCTCTTTCGGGAGTCAGTTGGGTTGCCTGGAGGTCATGAAGGTTCCTTTCGAGATGCGTAAATGGCATGGCTTTGTTTGATTTAGAACGTACAAGTGCGTGGAAGTTATTGCGTTATCAGTGGACGCAAGTAATGAGGCTCCTTAGACGTAGGCGTGTCGTACGAAGGGCCACTGGAATTGTGGTATCGCGTTATTGAACAGCGAGTAGTCCGTCGCCTTTTTCTGTGGTTGTTTGTAGGAAAGTGCGCGGGGAAAAATACGCTGTTTACGTTAAAACCCTCAAAGTTTGTGGCACGTGCAACTTTTGCTGGGTAATGAGATGTGACAAATTAAATTTAACGCGTGCTCGTTAACTTTGTGGATAATG
>NW_019059644.1:526114-536767 GCF_000696155.1 Zootermopsis nevadensis | reverse complement strand
AAGGGTCTCTGCAGTCCGATTGAATTCGCTACGACAAATTTCTGTCTGCAGTAAATAAATAATAAATGCAAATGACAATTTTTAGGGGGCTCTGGATTGGTCTGTGATAAAGACGAAATCATTTCGGGTGTTCCTATCGCCAGATGCTCGTGTTTCTTTTTCGCGACTTCTCTTCCGGGCAAGTGTTTCTTTTTTGGCGAAGGGATGACGACCCGGAGGTGGTCACGGGTTTGTGCCACTTCGCAACTCTGTCGCCGCGTGCACCAACGACTGGGTCGATTTACGGCATGGAAATCTTCCTGTCGGCCCACGCATTCTGTCTGTCGCATCCGGAGGCTGGCTGAAGTTCTCGTGATATTCCTCAGTTCTTCCCGAATAACACTTTCAGTTTATTGCGACCTGGCATTATGTAACGTAAGAAATGTACCGGTTATAGAGGAATCCGTATTTATGCAGGAACGATGTGTGGTGGTTCCTAGTAGAAGTTAAGGTTCTCTGTTTCCAGCATCGCCCTGATGATGGATGCAGCAACGACGTCTGAAACGCTGGTGAACTTCTCCCAGAATACACGGCCACCCCATCTGCGATAGCTTCCGCGTATAACGCCGTACGGCGCACGGATTTAAGCGCTGAGGGCGCACGGGAAGGCAACGGTGGACCGTTTCCGGGGTCCACTGCTTTGGACTCGCCTTCCTGGTTGCCATCGTCTTTGTCCGGCCGCGTCGGGGTCGCGCGAACAGGCGTTCTGCTGGCTGTTGAAAGAACATCGATACGGCATAGCGTGACTAATAATCTCTGTTCTCGGGAAAATTAGGAGACTAAATTCCGAAAATGCTGGGTGATTAAGTCGAGAAGAATGAGATGGGCTGGGCATGTAGAGCGCATGGATGGGACAAGAGGTGTGCACCGGGTTCTGGTTGGGAAGCCTGAGGGGGAGACCTAGACTAGATGGGACCTAGACGTAGATGGGAGGATAATCTCAGGCGGGATCTATGGGAGATAGGAGTTGAAGGAGACTGGATTTTGTTGGCCCAGGACAGGGTCCGGTGGAGGGCTTTGGTTAATTCGGTGATGAACCTTCGGGTTCCGTATGCCATCTGGTTGGTTGGGTCCACTATTTGGGAAGCCTGAGGGGAAGAGAACTCTGGGGAGACCTAGACGTAGATGGGCGGGATCTATCGGAGATAGGAGTTGAAGGAGACTGGATTTTGTTGGCCCAGGACAGGGTCCGGTTGAGGGCTTTGGTTAATTCGATGGTGAGCCTTCGGGTCCCCCAAGCCATCCAGTTAGTTAGTTACTCTCGTCGTTGTGAATTAGTGGTTGAACTGCTTGGTGTTGGCGTGTCACGTGACGCAGTGCTTGGAGCAATTTGTCGAAGGACCGGAGCGGAGGAAATGTTTTCTCCCCGACTCGTACAGAAACATTCTTACGTTCGACCGCCTTTTTGGCTGCCGAGATAACCTGCCCGTACAGTGCGTCGTGGTGGTGAGAGCTTGTGAGATGATTAACTGTAAAACAGATCTCTGAGAAGTGATTTGAATTGAAATTGCCCGCGCTAATGATGAACTTAGCAGTCAGCAAGGAGATTACTTTATACTTACAGCACAAACCTCTTTTTGCATTTTCGCAGGATTAATCCTCTTTTGGAGTTCTAAGCATATATATGTATATTAGCTTGTATTTTGTATTTCAGTGGGAAAGAAGCTTATGGGATTATCATTTCTGGCTAATTGTGCCATCGCTCAGCGTTGTGGCAGGATACAACAAACAGGTTTTGCAGAACACAAGAGGTTCTTTCAGATATAAAATGAACTTGAGCGTTTTAATGTTTTGCGGCGTGTTTCAATGTGAAGAAAGGAACGTGTAAAAGAACACGTCCTTTAAGAACAGAACTTAAGCACGTTTGATGTTTCAAGCCGTGGTGGGAGATGTAAGCCCTAAACAGTCTCCTGCTTTATCCGTGCACCAGAACGTATTGTTTGTTTGCAATCTGTATAGTCATTTTGGTTCGTAATAGAGCTTGAAAATGGACGGGGGATTTTGATCCAGAAATGTAAGACATTTATATTTATACTGATAAGAGTCAGCACGGATCATTTCAGCGATCCTCAGTGAATAGGACGTTAATCCATAGATAACGCTTCAACGGCAGATCCTCCGCTGCGAATTTAATTCTTCAATGGTTTCATTATTATTTTAGTTCTAAGTCTATTGAAATCTCGGAGAGCGCCTGACGCCACTCAGTTCAGAGTCTGCAGTCTGTAAGCCTGGAGATTTAAATGATCCAACCGCAGTTTACATGTTGCTCTGTGCGTGGGACCTCTTGCTGTGAGAGAGACGTGGGCTGGGGGGAATATTCGGGCCTAAGGAGGGGCCCGTGCGTGTTGCATTATGAGGGGATTCGCCAGATATTATCATGGCTATTAAGTGATGGGGTGGACGGGGCACGTAGCACTCATGCGAATGACGAGAAAAAGCCAATTGGAAGATCTAAACCAGTGGTATATTCAACCTTTTTTATTCGCGTACCCCCAGATATAATTTCTCTCCAATTTTGTACCAATCTACAGCCCCATAATATCGGACGTACAACGCATCACTTACAACCCGATATAAACATCCAAGCATTAAAAGGAAGAAAATCAAAACAGTCAAACGTATCAATATACGCGGAGCAGGATGTACAACAGCTTTTAAAACAGTTTTTAAATTGATTGACCTGATGATGGTGTAATACACCGAAACATGTCGTCAAATGTGAAATGTATCGAGATCTAATTCTAAAAAATGTTGTAATTTTATGTAATTTTAAGTAAATTTTAACAACATTTTAAGTTTGTGTATGGACGGTGAATGAATTATTATAATAATATATATATTTTTTAAATTTCACGTACCCCCTAAGATGTCTTCGCGTACCCCCAGATATAATTTCTCTTCAACTTTGTTGGTGTATAATTCAAGTTATACGTAGTATATAATCTACATCTAAAATAAATTAAATAAATTACTGATTATTCAGTGTTTATCATAAAATAATATATATATTTTTTAAATTTCACGTACCCCCTAAGATGTCTTCGCGTACCCCAGGTTTTTACCACTGATCTAGACGTATGCGCAGGTACTTTTGAAATCGTTCGTACAGAAATATGGTAAGGCTGGACTTATGCTCAGGATGGGTCATTGGTATGCTGCGGTAAGCTGCAGTGGACCGTCGGGTTGAACGAAATGCGAGGAAATTCCGTCAGGAGATTGGATTCTGTGACTGAAGTTCGCTGTCTTCCTCAGTCCCTGCCGTCGAATGTTGGATAGTTTACTAAATCGCATTACATCCGCGCCCCTCTGCATATTACGTATTCTAATCCCACAATTCGCTGCCCTAATGTTTTAATGTTTCCCATATTCTGTCTACCTAGTCGTGTACTTAACGAACTTACTTAATCGTTCTTGGAAAGTTTATAGTTAAACAGATGGCCTTAAACTCCCTATTTATATGGAACCCTATTGTTTAAAAGAACCCGCTGCTGGTTCCAATCCTGTGCCAGATTAATCCAGTCCATGCTCTCAAATCCTACATATTTAAGATCCCTTTTTAATATTATAATCTGAACCTAGGTGTCTAAAGTTATGCCCGCCACGCCTTCAAGTTTTGTATGCATTTCTCGTCCCTCCCTTGTGAGCATGATGCATGCCCCTTCCGTCTCATTCTAGCGCTGATTTTATCTCAGTAGGCGCTAGATCTTATGTTGCTGCTCATCACGCAGATACCGCGCGTGGGCTGGCGCGTAACATCGCCCTTGTTCGTGGGCCGGACTGCTTCGTGTCTTACTTACCCTGCAGTTTTCATAATTCATAGCTTCCGTAGCTTATAGAAGGGTTGGAGGTAAAAACAGATAACACTTTGAAGCTGGGGGCGTAACTCGTGGCTTATCTGGGTGTTCAAGGACGGCCGCATTTCCTAAACTGCCCATTACCACTCTTATAATTGTATGGCAGAAGATGGAATCTAATAGAAGACCAGTAACGCGGACGTCGTGATAATTACAGTTTCGTGCGTGGTTAAACACCAGTGGCCATTGCTTGTGCGGACGGATGCGTCTTCGTGGGAATCTTACAGCGGCTGTGTTTCACGTCGCCAAAACAAAGACTGTGATTACGTTTTCCTTTGACTGCCGTGCAAATTACTAAGATTATCTCTGTAATTATGCTGCACACATGTGATGTCGAATAATATTGAAATCGATCTCCGTATCGGACTGACAAGTGCGAACTCGATATCTGCTGATTGAAATCGATCTCCGTATCGGACTGAGCGGAATCGATAGCTGCTATGCCCTGGCGAGGTGACGGTTCGTTGTGAATGGGAATGTAGGGAATGTGAAATGCAATTATTAAGTAGGTTCCGGCATGTGTACGTCGAGACGGGCGAAGTGACGGATTTAACTGCATTTGGTGTCCGTGACTGTCGATACATAAACCGAATAGAATTCAATTATTGTGTCTGTCTTCTGGGCTGTAGCGAATGCCGATGTTACAGAGGTACGTTCTGCCTCTACCACCAGGGTAATGATTACGCGATTACCGCCTCTGGAGAACTTCTACCAGACTGCAACCTCTTGCAAGAGGCTTATTTTCGTCAAAGGTGGGGGATAGAATTGCCAACTTATGCGTCGTTCGATAGAATGACAAAGATAAAAGTCCCTCCTGGAGAGACAACCCTGGGAATATTATCAGCTTCTTTTATTATTTCGAAAAATCTGTCAGGAGTATGAAGAACTTGTTCAACGACGCGTTCTTATCAAGCGGCGTGCCTTGTAAGGATGATAAATAAGATGGCTCTCTTGAGGAGAGACAGCCTGCAGAAATTATCGACATTTTACCCTCAGAAAACTAGGCACAGGGCTGTCCAAAACCATTGTTCGTTCTGGAGAGAGAACCCCAGGAGAGAAAACGTGTTTCGTATATTTCGAAAAGTTTCCTCCAGTGTGTCACAGAACCCATACTTTGGAGCTTCGCAGAAAAAGTTGCAATCTTGAAGAAAGGTTTCTCTTGGAGAGACAGGCTGGGAAAACTATAGTCTTGCCCCATTTTCCGAACAGGTCACAGGTGTGTCCAAAAACTTCGAAAGCGGCGTCTTGAAATGGGATGATGATCACGGATATTGAAGAAGTACGGATTAGTAAGGAGGCGGCCGCATTGGAGTTCGGAGACTGAGGAAACCCACGAAAATCCCTGCGCATTGATATCAGTAGCCCCACTGATAACGAACGATACATCGTAATGGACTGCATTCTGCGTGCGCCTTATAAACGTGTTTGCCTCTCGGGACCTAACGAATTTCAGTTTTGCGTGGCAAATAATTTGATGGTTCGAAACCTCCATGCAAAATTGGACACTTGAAGAACATTCTCGTAACTCTGTGCTGTGTCCCGTCAGTGACTTATTTGTCGCTGTCCTTCTGTCTGCCTGTTGTACCGTCTCGTGCTTCAGACACGAACCGACTGATCCTTGAAAATCTGCAGTGCCCCTCGAGGCTTCGTCTTCTCTGTCCTTATCAAATCTGCTACATCTTCAGAACTTCTGGGGTGGACGCGAGACTGGGCGAAGAGCATTTTTTTGCTGTGCTCTTGGTTAGAGAAATTCGTGGGGGAGGGGAGGGGGTTGTCAGGAGTCCGCGGTGTTACCTCACGCGAAAGTTGACGACGCGACCCGGCGCCTCATTCTTCAGGAACACTTGTTCGCCGCTGAAATCGGCGTACCAACGACGACTCACAGAAGACGTCTTGCAGTTAAAATCGCGAAACAAGACGGCGCCTGTGAGTCCAGAACAGAATCTTAATTTGGTGATTGAACTGGTGAGGTATGTTCGGCTTGAAACGTCTTCAAGAACGTCTGAAAATAATCTGGTCACAGCGGGAAATCTGTTAGTGTAATGGGAATTTGTGATTTGGCGTTGCAAATTTATCTCGGTGACGGCCTATAAATGCATTCTCTAATTTTATGTGGAAGGACTCTTGGTCCTGGTTTGCTGGATGGTCTGAGTGACGAATTAATGACGAAAGCGATTCGTGTTCAGGAGCGCGGACACATTCAATATCTCCTGAACTGCCCGTCATGCAAGTTAGAGATGAATATGTTAAATTTAGGACACCAATTTCAGATAAATTGTAACAGCTGTGTTAACACGCTCCTCCCAAATAGCGAGATATTTAAATTCTCGTTGCTATGGTTTTGATACCTTATTTACACTTATTTAAAATCAGCCATGCGGCAATGTAAATGTCGCAGACATTTTGGTTTAAACTTGAACGGAAGGGGCCATCGTGGACAGCGATGCACGAGTGGGAGTGTCGTAATAAAATCGAGGTTGTAGGAACAGGTTGCAAGGATGCGGAGTGGTTTAAACTGGCTGAGAACGGGCTGAAACGACGACCGCTTGTAATTAACCATTCTTTCCCCCCCCATTCACTCTGCGACGAACTTGTTTTCGCTGCTCCTGAGCCATGGGTTAGAGTCACAATATTTTTTAATATTATTCCTGCAGAGAATGCGTGGTATCGCGCGACTCCGCTCTGTTTGTCCCGCGTGTCGGATTCAGACAGCGCATTGAGACGGAATCATCTCAGTCTGTTGCAGTACGCATGCAAAGCAACGTTTATATTGCAAGGCAGGAAGGGAGTCTTTCGTTTTGTGGCGGGTCGTCCGTCTTGCATTCCAAACACTGCGTTTATTGCGTTCTGTTATGCTGTATGAAAGCAACGTTTTTCCGCTGGAGTTTAGACTTGTGAGGTGATAACCAGAGCGTTCTAAATATTTGTTTTCGTTCTCCGAGTGGATGCTCGAGGCCCAGTGTAGTCGGATGAGAGGGTTGGGCGTGAAACCATCATAAAAGACCGGGGGTTGGCGGTGAAGGGAAAGTCTCACGAGCTGGAGGGAAATGTTGGGCTACTTAAAGTGGAGTGGCGGTGTTGTAGGAGGCGAGGGACCCTCTGCCTCCTCACTGCCCCGGCCCTTTCGCCTTCTTCCGTCGTGTAATCGATTTCAGGTTATAAATAAGTTGCGCACACACACACCGTGCTTGTTCTACAAGTGATCTGCGTTGGAAAACAAATGTCCCGCTGTTTACCAGACGACGGCTTCGGGGTTGCTACCAGTTTCCTTCCTTCTGCTTGCAATTAAGCGCCGTGATAAGTTAAATCCCTCGAAGCTGAGAGAGCTCCCGAGGAAGCCGTCCAGCGGTAACTGAGCGGCGCGACGCGAGAGGACGGCGCCTGCCTGGCGTACTCGGTCGTCTTTCTGACAGACTGCGGTTTTTCCCGTCGGCTCCTTCAGTGCGATTTTGAAATAGGCCACTGCCCTTCCTCTAGCGTTGATCATTTTATCTGCACATGAAACGTTGTTGTAAGAGAACAGACTAGACGAAGACGGAGAGTACCGGAAGAATGGAGGAATGTGAGAGAAGAACTTGCCGACGCAGTAACGTACTGTGAACATACGCCCCCCAAGGCCGTGACGGTCTTGTCAATGTTCAAACTAAGAGTCACTCGATTTGCTTCCTGCCCGAGTGTAGGTAATTTATAAGTTTTTAGTCGACAGTGATTATCCGCTTGCTAGACGAAGTTTCGAGGTTCTGATGGGGGTTTTTGACGTAGCGGCCAGAAAGGGTCATTATTCACCAGTTTACGTATTTCACCGAGGTCAGTGACGGGGTAGCATCGTGTCCCACTTAAATAGATTCGCCTCGAGCTCATTCGTAGCAGACAAGGCGTTCGGGAACGTCTGCGACTGACAACAAGGAACCTGTGATGTTTTATGGCTCACTTCGAAGCTCCCGCTTCATGTTTTGTCTCTTGGGGGCAGTAAGCGACGTTACGCAAACAGCTCTAATGAATAGTTCAGAATTAGGATTTTGAACACGTCCTCCTCATTTGCCTCCTTTCTTCATCTTCCTCGCCATTTAACTTCTTACTTCTATTTTTCTTGCTTCATTTGTTTGTTTATCTCTGCCTCACTCCTTCCTTGTTCTTCCTCGTTGTCCTCTCTTCTGGTGTCTGGTCCATAGACCGACAGGTAGGCGTACCTCGACTTCGGACGGATGCGTCAAAATACAAAGAACCGTCTTGACGCCGTCCGTCTAGTGACTCATTGATTTCCTTTCTTCTCCCGACCGACTTCTTACTCGTCTTTCTCTGTACTCCTCTCAGCTTCTGCGAGATCTGAGTCTCCCTTCCCCTGGACCCTGTAATTTCCTGCGTTAGTGCTCACACCGGACTGATAGAAGACAGACGCGCCGGTATTTTTAACCTAGCAACAAATAAACATCACCTCTTACGCATAAAATATTGATGATAAGCTGCTAGTGGCGTAGTCATCTCCTCTTCTTACTTCCAGTTTCTTTTCTATTGATGGAAAGTCGTTGCTTCAGTGTGAATTTTTTATCATCTGAGACGCAGAAGCCGCCTCTACTTTGTCAGCACCCACTGCATTCAACATGAGGGCAAAGGTTAATCGAAATTAAATAAGCAGCTAACTGCTTTGTGTGCGCACACGCTGCCTCTGAGGTGTACAGTTTATCGACTGGTGACTATATATATATATCATCTGCTGTGACAACCAATACTCTTCATTTTGCATGTATGAGTTCCCTGTAAATTAAATTGAACAGTTAATCTTTGTAACGGAGAATTGTTGCTTTCTTCCTCGAAGTCATTTCATTATTTTCACATTTCGTAGGTCTGAGCACAGTTAACTTCGACAAACGTGCATTTATTTAAAAGATTTTTCTGATTTGTAATGCAGTTTTTTCGTTGGTATTACTGTTTCATTTTTTCCAACATTAAGGCCGTCGCATATATTTTTATGGTACGGAATGTAATACAATATGGCGTCACTTAGTACTATGTGAGTACTAAATGATGTATTTGTTTAAAACTTTAGCGCTGTTTATGCCAAGCCTATACTAACACTACAAACTCATATAAAACAATTAACAAGTAATATTAGTGACATGACATAAAATCCGTTTCATAATTGAATTAATGATCGCTTTAATTCAGTCGCAGTTTGAAATGAGGTAATAACTCTGCTCACCGATTATTACATTTGGATGGTATCCACGTGAATGAAAATTTGGTTTTGTTAGAATTCTGCAGGAAATAATTACTGGCAAAGCTGCAAATGGATTACGTAAGGGACGAAGGGGCTTTGTGAGGACTCACTGTGTTCTGACGGGCCACAGTTGGCCCGCGTGCCGCCTGTTGTATACGTGTGAACTCTGGCATAAATCAGCGCGTTGAAGTCGTAAGATAACTGGCGTGGCACGTGCATGTAAAATTGTGCTCATGTATCATCGCTCGTGGAGTAATAGACCGGGTTCATAACTTTTATTTTCATTATTCCTGTGTTGACAATATGCAAAGCGCCTTGAAGCTGGAACGTGTAAAACAGGAACCAGGGACCGACGTCAACTGCGCGAGCTGTTTCCTTATTCTGCTGTAACGTCCCCCTTCGGGATTCTGAGATGGCGCGTGTGACGCAGGGCGCAGGGAGAGAACGGATCGCGTCAAGACGAAGACGCCCTGTTCTATTGACCACCAGAACGAGAGAGGAGGATTCTTGCTGGACCAGGCCCACTGATCCTGTCCCCAAGGCACTACTTCTGCTGAAACCAGAACATTGCGATATTTTGTTTGAGGTCTGACAGCATCCCAGCTGCTGGACTTCATCTCATCCCGCTGTCCCATCTTCCCTTTTGCACTGATGCGACTGGACGGGTTTCTTTATGGTGTCGCCTGTAGGTGCCGCGTTGCGCCTAAAACACAGGCTTGGCCGGCGGCTCAGTTGTCAGCGTTACCTGTAACATAGGCCTGCGATAAATTATTTCATATTTTAGAATTGGCCTGTGGTGCGGCGTTTCTGCGCGCGCTGTAGTTGGGATTTGCCTTGCAGCCAACTTATTGCGACTTCACGATAAGAGGCTGGGTTGGTTTACGTGAGAATTGGGGCTAAGCATTAAGAATGATCGAGATTTATGCAGAAAGAAGGCGTTGAGGTATGTCTTACGGTTCTGTCTTGGCATTTGCCTGTTGAAACTGAGGAAAACCATGAAGAAACCCCAACAAGGTTATCTGGTCGATTTAATCCGGGATCTCCGTCCCTTACGATGGTATTCGCTACACCACCTTGACATTGTCTGCCTTCGCATCGCAGCTGAAGTCGGGAGTCGATCTGGGGACCGTCTGAGCTCTGTGTTCAGTTCAGAACGCCACGTCAGTGTGTCAGTGGTCCTTGTGTAGAGGTCAGACGAGCGGCGTTTCTAAATTCAGCGTTCTTCACCAGGAACCAGTTTTTGCAGTCGCGATATTTATCGATATTGTCCGTGTAGCTTACGTTTCCAACCACGGATGTCACTCAAGAACTGTGCGCTGGAGTGGATCAGTGTCAGGTCTCACTTTTCGCCCTGTTAATTATTTAGACAGGATCTGTCGTTGGAAGGAGGGACAGTGAGAAGCAGACATGGCTGCTTTATGACGTCTCTCCTTCGCGTCAGAGGTGGCATAACATTTCTGAGCTTTGAAACAAGATCTTTCTCGAACAGAGACTAATGAAATGTACTGTGATGATGGAAAGACGCTCGCGGTCCAGACGCTG
>NW_019059644.1:513881-526077 GCF_000696155.1 Zootermopsis nevadensis | reverse complement strand
GGTACGTGAGATGTCACCGAAGTTGGACGACTTACAGGGCACTGGCAGGACGAACAAGCACATCAGCTGACTACCCGGTGAAGATATCGGAGGAATGAAAGCCGACCCGCGCAATTGCCACTTTTGTGTCGCTCGAAATGGTCCTGTAACACGCACCGCGATATTCTATTTTCTCATACCCTCGGCCTGTTTTGTGGCAGTCCCCGCGCATCACAGAAGAATTTGGGTGAAACGGTCACTGACACTCCGTCCGCTTGGTTCCTGAAATTGCCACGACTGCTGACATTTCGCAGGAAGAGTGGAATTTATTGGGGACGTTCGGGGTGCGAACTAGGGTCATCTGACTCAGACTAGCGGCGGGTGACGCGGTAATGAACCTTCTGGTCCCCTAAAAGGCGAGAGACTTCTGGGCCAGCTCAGCGACCTTTAGTCCTTCAAGAAATAGGCGTTCTCCGCGCCATCTAGTTTTGGCCAGTTGCATAAAATGTCTCCGTGTTGCTTTTTTTTCTTCGGGAATGAATTTTTATTTGGAGCCACAGACGAGATCGTTGTTTGGAGAGTCACTGCGCATGCGTTGAAGTATGCACTAGACTCGTTTTGTTCAATGCCGAACGCCAAAGACTGAAGAGAGCGCGCCATTACGCTGATCCTCGATAAACTCGTTTGTTGGAACAAATGCACATCGCAGTCTGGATGGAGTTGATTCCTGCGCACGTGTTGTGTTGCAGGAATCCATGAAACAAGAACGACTTTGACGAAATGTGGTTCTGAAGCAAACGGACAAAAAGTCGGGATTTAAACAAAAAGTCTAACACTCCAGCGATTAGTCGCTCCGAAATCCCAAATTAAAAACAGTTCAATGTTGCACTTAAATCTGCATTAATAGGCAATGAAATCGACTGTGGAATAATCGAATCCAACTTGTTGCGTCGTCCATTACAGTTAACAGATGTACAATAATTCATTGACATCGGGAGACTGCTACATTTTTTTGTAAGTGCAAGTTGAAATAAACTTTGTGACATTTCGAAATGACTGGGCTGTAATATCGGTTCCAGCAAAATTTTTCTATTTGCGTTCTCGAGGGCTGCTGTTGATCTGCATGTGTTCGTCTTCTGGGTAGATACTAAGGCTTCGGCGGAATATAGTCTCCATTTTCAGACGTCCTCGTGCACTTGGTGATGGAATCTGTGTCCGTAACGCAACAACCTAGAAGACCAACTTCGACATCTTAATCGCCGTGATAACCTCTGATACAGACTTTTTCTTAGTTTGTTTGTTTGTTTATAATGTGCAAAGGCGAAAGGAGGGAGTGACGACGAAATCCACGAAGATTATCGGCTCCAAACTGCCGGCCGAATCTCCAGAGCCGATTACTTCGGGTTCCTACGGGTGTAGCTGCATCTTAGTGATTGTTCCTCCGGATCGGACCTCGCCCGTCCTCTGCCCGTCCCGTCCTTCCGACGACTGGCGCATGGTCTCCTCGTAGAGACGATGCCCCCTGCAGACCGCATGTGTTCCTGTCTCTTTGCCTCATTTCCAGGGGGAGGTCGTTTCTCGCAGTTTCCCAACCTGCAGTGGCGTTCGTACCAACTTTCTCGTTGGGCGCGCGCCGTCTATTAATTTCCTTTTATAAAGTCAGCGATTGTCTGTTTTTTTTTAAAAAAACAAGCCTGCCAGTTGATTGCAGTTCGATTCTCGACAGCCTGTTTCTCGAAAATCCATTTTTAATATTATCTCTGCATGTATGCCTATCCACAGGTCTCGGAAGTGATCTTTTTCCATGAGATGTTTCTGAACGAACGTTTGAATCTATTCTTCGTCGTGCCTCATTCCTGCCCTGTCCTTTTCGTTTGGTCTCTCTAGCAGTGCGTCGTCCAGGTGGGCACGTTCCATTTTAAGGTCATGCAATTTGCGAACTGTCATCGGCACAACAGATTTTTTTGTTACTGCAGAATTTCACTGACGCCACGAATTTTATTTTTTTGTGGTAAAATACTGTGATTGGCTTTATCCGTAAACTGTTTCCCACCAAAACACTCACTCGTCGACAGAGTTATTTGCCATCAATTTTCGGCTGACCTCTCTCTCTCCTGACCACCAGCCACTTGAGACTGTCCACCCACACATTAAGCCGTCATCCCTCGTTTCACCAAAGCGGTGGGTGATTCGTCTGTTAAGCTTTCAGAATCAACGAGGAATTCTACCCAGAAACAGACGACGACGAATGGACGCGCGTACTCAGACCGAGTCTGCGCCTCAGCAGTGTCCAGTGGCCAGCGACTGTACCTCGGCGATGTTGTGGTTCCTGCGGTGGAGGTGCGTCGGAAATCACGATGTTTCGGTTACGATACTTGGGTCCTCGGCAGACGGTCGAGATGAATAAGAATAAAGAACCACTGCGTTTGCAGGTGTCTTAATGAGCGAAAGTGCGCCCTTGGTCTGTCTGCGTTGTTGGAGTGTGGCAGGCAGGAGCTGCGTCCTTTGGGTTGATTGTGGAATGAGCAAGACTGCAGTAACAGTGCCGATAAATGGAAACAAATGCTGTAATGGATTTATATCACATGCGAGAAGAACACGCTCATCTGTTGACTTTGTTCGATTGTCTCTTGTTTTCTCTTGCCTCGAGCCAGACTACTTACATCACGAAAGTTATTCCACCCTAATCCCGAGGACGTTCTCTCCCCTCCTGCCTCTTTCTTCTCCGCGAACTTCTCGTGACTGTAGTTCAAGAGTGGCCTACAGGACCTCCTTTTTATCCGGTGTTGAAAAAAGAGAGTTGTTTCCAGAGACGTAATGAAACTTGGGACATAATAAAACGCCGAAATACATTTCGTTGAAGCAGGGCGATATTTAGTAAGTCCGTTTTCAACATTATTATTGTCCTTCTGTTGTGCAAGACTTAAGCGAAGTAAGAACTTCTGCGAGGAGGAACTTGCAAAGCCGACTTTTTATGCGATTATGGAGGGGGGAGGGGGGAGGATACTAACAAGGGCTATAAATGAATAATTATACACTTCAGTGACGTGCCAGTTTATATTTTCCGGAAATATAAGTCTCTTTAAAAGTTGTAAGTTGTAATCCCGTCTTCCTGTTTCCAGTGTTGTCACGCTATTGCAAAATTTTGTGTTCATCTTTTTGTCCATTCGAAATGCTACACTGACTCAGGATAGCACAATAATTGTCAGCGAGCTGGGCGACCGAGGTTCGATTCCTGGCACGGGCAGGGGTATTTCTGTTGGCCGCTACTTCCAGATCCCTCCCAGGGTTCTACCTGACGGGTTGCCCGGGTGTAAAGTGTCCTCAGCGTCAAGCTGACACCTCGACACCCACGAATGTCGTAATTCAGAAAGCGTGGAGCTGCATCTCCACTCCTGCATACGTTTTTATGGCGCGCGGTTATTAGGCGCAGGGGAGGTCTTCGTGTGCCTTCACCAAATTCTGCTGAATCAATTGTCGCTCCGGATCTATTTTGTTGCCGCCGTATTGTTACTTTGCGCCCAGTAAAATTGTCGTAAGAAACGTCGGACACTTGATTTAATGTTCCTTCATTTAGTGGCTAAATTCAAGATCCCTCGTCACGAACTACAACGCCCCAACACCAATAACACCAGCGCCGTTTGTACCGAAACGTCTACTACAACTGTAAGATTTCCCGAAACATTGTTACACCGGAATAAAAGCCCTCGACATCCGCCCACTGAATGTGCAGACCTGATGGACACAACAGAAGCGTAGTTGCGTAGGAATTAAACGCAAAACATTCAATGTCAGATGCTGTAATTTTGGCCAGCAAGCGATATTGAACTTCATTCTGCACAAGAGCCGACGAGACGCTGGGCAAAACGTCACTCTGGAACACGTTTTGATCGCCATGAAGCATCTCTGAAACTTTGGCATTGTACTTTGCAAGACTTCTATCTTTAATCTCCGTCTGTGAACTCTTATAGAACGTAAGGAACCGTCTTAAATGTGACATAACCACGTTCCAACCATGTGCTTATGTCAAATAAGACTTAAGAATTCGCAAGTACATTAAAAATAATAGCAAAAACATGGAAAATTGGAGAGATGTTTGTAAGAAAATGTGTACGATTTGCATCTGGTGACTGGCAAACAACACGTGTACTGAGAGTTGCATTGCAACCAGAATGAAGTCGTCCCTCTCGGCTTCAAAGGGTTGCAGGTGGTAAAAGGTGGAGGGGTGGGAGGTTCTGCACTGTGCATCGTAGGTCTTAAGCCCCTTCCCCCTTCTGTGATTATAATCCCCTCGAGGTCATCGCTTGTCGAAGTTTGAAGTGTGTTGGAGGCTCGTGTTTGCGTGATTTTCTTTACGGTTGACAAGTCGTGTGTTGTTGCAAGTTAGGACGCAGCAAAGTGCTAACACTCAGTTAGGCTGCCACGTGTCTGCGTGTTCGTCTTGACGTAATAGCTCCAGTTCGATTTCCAGTTGCGTCGCCATGTCCGTGGACCGCTGATTCAGTTGTGCTCATTTGCGAGAAGCGACCGCTACTGAGGTCCATTGTTCCTCTTGACGGAAGCTGAGGGCAGAGAGACAGGAGACGAACGCAGAAAAGAGGACCGGAAACAAAGGTTTGACGAGAAATGGGTTTCATGACAAATGCCAGTTCTCGTGGACTCTTGGCTTTGTAATAGTTTTCTCGAGGCATAACATGACTGGGACGCCAGTTGATTACGTCTGCAGCAAAATTACAGTGGATACATTCGCAGTCTGGTCATTCCTTACTGAAATGCTGGTCGGGAGGTCTCGATTTTGCTACGACGTCCCTGTTTCCGAAATTCGTTCCGACAGGCGCCTTATTAATTTTCATTGGCGTTGTCAACGCCGGAGGTTCTTTGCGAATTCCTCTGCGTCGCGTCGTAAGAAGTAGGAAGCGACTTGCAACTTTCGCGTCTCGCACCGAATTAGACCGAAATCCCTCTGCACGTGGACCACGCGCGCGGACAAGCGACTGCATCTTCTCAGTTAAATGGAGAAACATACAGGGTGTCTCAGGGCACCGGAAGGGGAACACGGTAGCGAAGCGACTGTTGTGTCAACGTGGCAACATCGCCGCAGCTTTTTAATATTGTTAATGTGACGGCTCGTCCTGGCTCAAAGAAAATCCAAAACTCGTAGATTGTAAACGCTTCATCTGCAACAACCTTTTCTTTATATTTTTACCATTTTGGGGGGAAAAGCCCCGAACTTACGGGACACGCCGTACACCGAATCACAGACCCAATCCTAGTTTGTCTACTTGCATAGTTTAGAAGGATAATTCACACAGTGACTGGGCGACCGCGGTTCGTATTCATCCAGGTAAAGATGTCTTCTTCTCGCTACTACGTTCTGAGGGCCACCGTGCGAGCCACCGCCTCTTTACAAAGGGTTAAGTACGGTCGGAGCGTGACAAGATTATTCATCCTCAAGGATGTATTTAATTAATTAATTAGTTAAATGCTATCGCAGTGAACTTAACAAATGCAGTTAGCAAAGTCGAGTTCGGACGGAAAGGAATTACAGTATAAAGTGAATCATGAAAAACAAGCTCGTTAATGTTGTAGAGGATGGCCGATTGAAACTTTTTAGACTTGGAAGAAATTCGCTCCGGAATGATTTTTGCGTCGTACAAACCTCGCGTGTTCCTTCTCAGAGTAGAAGTCGCTCTCGCGCCCCCCCGGCGAGGAAACTTGTTCGTTCCTTAGTCGAGACTCGCAACATATCGATTGATCGCACACCAGAAGGAAAGTTTCTGATAAAAGAGCTCGTCTCTGAGTCCAGGAAAAGTTGCAACATCAAAGGAACGTGACGTCCTATTCTGTGTCTCTTTTATCGTTGTATTGGCTCCATTGTAATTTGTTTCGGAGATGCTTTAAGCAGATACGGCGTTAGTAATGAACACACGGAGATCCACCAGCCCCTTACGTGCGAACGGTAGGCCACCTCACGTGGCACATGTGCTATATTCTGAACTGAAAACGTCGTCTCCTGAACATTGACAAAATTTAGTTTTCCCCAATTTTTCATTTTTTATTTTCCTGCTTGTGAGGAAGGTGTGGTTGTGTCCTTCCATCTGTTCCATGTTTGTGAACTCAAACAAGTTCTCTGATGCCTATTAAACTTTCTAAGGCTACTTTAATGCCTTACGATAAATGTTCTCGGTATATCGGACGGGCTAAATTATGACGTGGATAGACATCAGCATCACTTAACGTGGGGTCTTAAGGTTTGGTGCCGATTAATGTCTTCGAAAGAACAAACTTCATACTCAAAAGCCACGGCCGAGATTTTATAAAGTGGATAACTGCCCGCTTCGGAAGTGAATCTTGCACAATTGAAGGAAGAAACGTAAGTAAAATACAGGCAGAAGAGGCGAGATGCTTGCGAAGGGTTGGTCTATTCCTGTGGTATTCAACCTGGGGTACGCGTACCCCTGGGGGTACGTGAAATTTAATTTTTTTTTATGATTAACACTGAATAATCAGTAATGTAATTTATTTAATTTATTTTAGATGTAGATTATATACTACGTATAACTTGAATTATACACCAACAACTTTGGGGGTACGAAGTTGAAGAGAAATTATATCTGGGGGTACGCGAACAAAAAAGATTGAATACCATTGGTCTATTCCATAGTAGACCATTTTAATAATTGAAATGCCCGTAAATAAATACACGGTCAGTACTAAATAAAACATATGAACAGCGCCGATGTCGGACGACCGTCTCCATGGAGATTCCGCACTGTTAACAAATATTACGCTCAAAGTAAGGCATTGAGGTCGGAACAGGCTTCAGTTCCTGAGTGAAACATGCGTAAGAATCTGTCGGTCGGTTGTATCAAAGTGCAGCGCTGTCTCGGTCGGTTATGCAGGCCACTGCATTCGATGGGTAATCCCCGTCTAGATCGTGGCATTCACCTCTTCCTCGTAGTGGTCCCGTGTTCGAGCGCGTCCTTGTGCAGCGACAGATTGGTCGACGCGAAAGGACGAGACTGTCAAGCGTTTCTTTCGTTCCTCGTTGAAGGCAGCCTTTCTCTCAGACTGTGTCCTTTGTCTCCCGAGGAAAACCTGTTCTTCATCTGATCTGGAATTCGTAGAATGTCACCGCTTTGTTTCTCGCTGGCTCCAGAGTGCCTTGTCATTCCTGTCCCCCAATTCAAGCCGCTTTCTGTCTGTCATTTATTTCGCTATTTATTGTCATGGCTTCCTGGATGCGTCGTGTCTTTCTCGGGGTTGATCGAGGTAAATATTTCTGTACATGGCGCGCGTTTTTACCTGAGCGGCCGACATGTGTTACGTGGTCAGTTTTTGAGGAACAATTTATGTGGGCTTTTGTATGCACCTAACAACTTTTGAACGAATCGGCCATATTTTACGAAACGTGGTAGAATAGTCAAGGCATTTGCTTCACTCCGAATTTTGTTCCAAATCCGTTCAGTGGTTCTTGGGGTGAATCATGCGGACAGACAGACAGAGAGAAAGCATCCCATGAAATGTTCTCGGCTGAAGCTAGCCCGCGAAGAAATATCGATTATATCCGTAAATAACATTACGAGCATTACGGAGACGGATTGTGTTCTCTTTGAGGTAGGAACTGAATTTTGAGAAAAACTAAGATGAGCTTCGTGCTTCAGCACGGATTATGGAAACGTCTTTTATGACGTCATTGTATCTATGCTGGAAGGGGACATAATGGCGATCATTTGACGTAATAGCGGTAACTGATGGTTCATTGCAGATGGTCCGGTGAAATTTATGGCCGACGATCATAAAAGCGTCTGCAGATACAGGGGTGCCCAGAAGGAACACTGCAGTTAAGGTTACGCTTACACGTTTCATATTGCATTTCTATGTTCTGTTCTTTGTCTCGTATTTCGCAACTTCTGTGCTGGGTGATCTCGTTATTTTGGGGAGGATGTCCCTCCATCTGCGCAATATATCCCTTGAAGGGATTTTTATTCGACGTAGACCTTCAGGTATATGCAGTACGAAGCTTGAAGCCCTGCAGTCTGATGCCTTGTTCAGTCATTGTGGACGTATTTATACTGCATTCCAGCGTTTTTTGGCCTCTGAACTTTGTGATTTGGAACCTCGGAGCGAGTTTGCTAGAACGGATGGCAGGAGGCCGCGTACAGTACACTCCAAATAAAATATCACCACGTTATGTAACACAGGAAAGTCGATTTTAATACACATCTCTAGAATATTAACACTGCAGAGAGTATTATCTTCTTGACAACTCTTCGGTCCTCTTCCAATTCCTCCACTCCTCACAGACCATCGCTTCATCGCTTGTTCTTGGAGTAGTAGTGTTGTCACATTGCTCTCACGGTCTTCAGATGCTCGAGGATTGAAGGATACATTCGGTGGGTGCTCGACCACTGCTATTTGACTCTAGGCCTTGGGTCATAGGTCTTAGGATCATCTCCACGGGGGCGCTGTGATGGTCGTATCGCCAGGACCGTGTCCCTGCGGCCCTGTTTGGCGGCTGAAGGTCTTACTGAGCTTGACGGGATTTGTGTGTTCATATTCTGTCTGCCGTCTACACACTCGGCAGTTCGGTTTCACCTGAAATTCGAGCCTGGCAACGGCCGAGTACAAATCGCAGGGTGTTCCGTTACAAATGCCGAATTGAACGAGCGTAGCTTTGGTATTGCATTCCGTGCCTTTAGGGTGCTCATGTTGGTACTGCACTCGAGTGAAAGATGGCGTGTTGAGACGGCGTGGTTGTCAAGCTCTGTGTGTAGAAGTGCGCGTTCTGGCTTTATTTATTTTTTTTATACTGTTTTGGGGTCGCAATTTATCAGAATTCGCAGTCTGGGATTTATGATCATTTTATTGAAACAGATATCCAGTGAAGACTTTGGAAGTAAGTGAATATTAGCACTGATTCCTGTTATTAGTATTTCTTGTGCTGTTAGAGTATGGTTTCGAAAAAACAAATGCAGCCAACTTTAGGTTAAATGATAAGTGAGCTGTGTACGCAGACCAAATATCACGAAAGTAATTTCCTTCGTCAGTCTACACGTTATTTGCCGATGCTGGATTTAGTGCTCTCAAACGTCGTGTGAAGAAGTTAATCCGCTTCTGTATTTTGAACTGGATTATTTCAATGTGTTTTTAAGTCGCTATTGATGGTAAATTTTGCTACTTTTATTGAGTTACACTGCTGTGTCGTCTGTTCAGCCCCCACGTGCCTGATCTGTTGTTAATATTATTAGTCACATGTTATATTCGAAGACACTTGCGTATGTAACAAGCATTTCCTGTTACTCCGAGAATTACAGAAATCATTCATAGATTTAGAGATCAATGCTTATGTGTTGGCACGAATTATGTATATTTCAAAATTGGCTGACCTTCGGAATTGGTTAACTTTTTTTGTCCCAGGATGCGGCCAGGATAGGCACATGCGCACTTCAAGAACAGTTTTTCTTCAAGAATACGTGCCTCTGGTCTCATCAGCTGTTTATTGCAGACGATACGTGTGTAAGCGTATGAGTGCGAGGCCGCGGTTAACCAAGCGAACGTATCTTCCTCCACCCTTGATCGTACTGAATGGAAGCCGACGACAAGTCTGAATGGACTGATCAAGCAAGCATCTCAGAGGTCACAGGATGACGCTTGTGATGAAAGGCGCGTGAATGATGATTGCTGTGCATTAGGCCAGCGCTTCGGTGGTGCATCATCTCGGAAGATGAACAAAGATGCTGAAACTTGAATTTGTCCCTCCTGCGTCACGGATTAATGTCAAAATCCTCTCTGTGAAAATCGCGCCCGTCCCCGATTCAGAGGCCATCAGATGTGTCTCTCAGCGGGATAAAAATCGCTGGAGTGTCATTAGTTAGTACTCATGATTCTTGTGTTCGCAGTCAATCGCCCCTTCGACAGCTAATTATTGTGTTTCCGCCCGCAGTCCCCGGCGGCTGCAGTGAGATCCATTTGCTACAGAATCAATCACCGAGCAGATACACTGCACGCGGTGACTGATTGATTTGTTGATGAGTTATTCAGTTACCCATGTTAATGAATGTTGATCGCATTGAGGACGCTGAATTATCGACGAAGACACGGGAAACAAAAACAGCGAAGCCCCCGATGTAACCTCCTTCATAGCAGTTCTCATGTGTGGTCTGACAGGATTTTTGGGTGCGCCGTCTTAACAGGTTACCTCATGGGTTAGATCTCCGTCCCCTCCCTCCTTTAAATAAAACGTATGAAGATGGCTGTGTCGTCTAGAATGTTGCCTCCCGATGGTGGGAGCGGAAGGTTCTCTGAACGAGACTGTCATGGCTGACGTGACACCTAGGTCCCTCGAGGTCGACGTTGGATTGATAGACCTCGTATTTTCCAATTGTCGCCTCCTACCCAATTTCCACCAGTCATGTACTCCTGTTTTCATAGTCGTCACAGTCGTGAGTGGTTTTGCTAACTTACCTTCACGCTGCATGCTGAATGACCGAGGTTCGATCCCTGGGAGGGGTGATGACGTCATACCGGTCCTGGAGCTTAGCGAACCTAATTGCGAATGGGAATCTTTTGAGATAAAGAGGTCGGAGGGCGAAACTGAAGTGTGGCTTCGTGGCGTTGTGGTGAGGAACATTGCTCTTCGGTTACGTTAGTCGAGCGAAAGCTTTCTGCTGTGCTTGGCTTGTGTCGTGTGCAGGGAAGTAGCGTTTTTCGTCAAACGGAACAACTTCATCGGTTTCGTCAGGATTTCTACGCTAAGACCTATTTTGTTTTCCTCTATTCGTAAGCTTTTCTTCACGGGTTGTGCCTTCCTGCGCCTTCCATCGACGCCAGATGTAACGTCAGTCCACGTTTCTTCTTTGTCTCTGTTCATACAGCGACACCGCGTGCTTTCAAGACGGTCTTTCCATTTTTATTTACAATGTTCCGGTCCTTCATTTAAATTGAAAGCACCCAATTTTTCTTCGTACGGGCCCGCGAGCTCCTGCATATAAAAAGCGCTTTTCTTTGTTGTAGGCCGCATTTCAAAGCCTTTGAAACCGATTCTTCCCTCGTCCTGTCAACATTTTTCATAAACGTCAGTCACACTTCATCCCAAGCAGTTAATCCTATTTACTGCTAACGATGTTTGTGATTATCCTTTGTTTATTTTAATTTGGTCCCCCCACAAAAGCCAATATTTTGTTTATCAATTAAAATATTCGAATTATAACCGTGGTTTATCTGCTGTCAGCTTGGGTGTTCGTATCTGCAGTTCACATTTTGTTCTGGTCATTACGAGGCCCACTTGGTCGTTAGAAATTAAACAACGCACTTTAGCATCGTAATTCTTATACACATTTCTGTGTAACTCTTTCTAAAGTGTTTCGACGCTAGGCGTAGTTTAATTTAGCTGATTTGTTAAATAACCCAAATATGATTCACTCATTACGTACTCTCTTCCTTGATTATGAGTGATGCATCGGAGAGGAAGTTTTCCAGACTTACTTTAATATACGAGGCGTACTTCCTGAGTGTTTCTGAAGGGATTGAGGAAAATCACGACAATCTCAGATAACAGATCCCCGGCACCTCCAGAATGCAGTGCAGGATCCAAACCACGGGATTAACGACGCCTTGTAAACTGACTGTGAAATATTGCGCTGTATTCCGTGGTGTTGCGCTGAGTAAGAATTGTACACGTCCATCCTGTGAAGTGTCGTGATTTGGTCCTGAGGTGGGCTAAATTGTGGGACACTTTTATTTATTCTTGGCAAGAGGAATACAAATTAATGTGGCACAAATGATTGGAGTTTGTTAGTGCTGCAAAACAAGTCGAACTCACAGTCGTCTGTTCACATGCAAAATAGACCTCTTACGTCGTCATTTTGGTTGCCTCAAAATCCATGATAAACGCAACGGTAAGACAGAGGTATCATGTGTGCAAAAAAAAATGTTATAAAATAATTTTAAAATTTGGAACAGACCAGCGTGTTCTTGGCCGTCATGAGTCCGGGTGGCTGGGACGACGGGGCAGGCTACCGAAACTAGCTGCTGCCTCTCTGAGGCCACTCCGGTCTATTGGGAAGCTTCTGGTCGCTCAGCTACTAGTACTTTCCCGCTTTTTACGTAAAGCGAAAGTCTGGCATCGTCTTCCCGAGGGCCTGTCTTCACATTTTGAATCGACCAGCCATCTACGCTTAGGTCGTCTCTTCACTACAGATTTCGGACCAAAATT
>NW_019059644.1:465432-490800 GCF_000696155.1 Zootermopsis nevadensis | reverse complement strand
CCCCCCCCCCCCCATGGCCTGTCCTTAAGTGCCACCTTCGCAACCCCAATAAGTTTTAACGACAGACCTCCCCGTTATAAAGGCTGTCGTGAAATATTTCCGAGACGTTCAGACTCGGCGTTCCGATGTTCTGTAAGTTGACGGGACGTGCCCTTTAATCTCGGACGGGGCATGAAGCGATTAAATCGTCATTTTCATTGTGATCTTGTGTTACGTATTAATTTCGGTTCAGTGCTCAGACGAATTCAGTGGTGTAAGTTCCTCTGGGGTATTTAAATGACATGCAGGCACCAAAGTCAATTTATCTGTCTGTTTATTTGCACGGTAATAGCCAACCGTGGCAGGAGAACTCGAATGTTCAGCTCCACTGACGCCGAAGACCGCCATTGAACACGATACTGATCCAGGGTCATCCTGTCCTGAAAATTCGTCTCCCTAAGACGGCTTAAAGATTTTCTCCCATTTCCTTGTCGTTCTTTCAAGTGCTCGTTTCCCCAGCAAAGTCGCTTATATTATTCCTAGAATCCCGACGTTCTACGTTCCTAGAACTCATTACCCTGACGAAAGTAGAGGCACCACGAAGTTTCTTGTGATTAGCTTAACAGCGAATCGCTCGTCACATCTCTTTGTCTTCAGGATCTTGTAATTGGTTATGCCTTCGGAGCATTGCACGACGTTGTCGTCTTGTGTAGGCCTTTCATGGTCTCCATCGTTTTGGAAATTACTTGCGAAAACAGTTTATGATCTGATTGTGCATTTATAGAATGTAATCTGTTCTTAATATCAGTTTTTATTCTTTTTAGATCTTGCCGACGGGACGTACATCTGACGGAGTCGTGCATCCTCCTGTAGCTCAAATCCTGTGCGTCGAGAAATGTAAGTGGTGATGCTGTCCTTTGTACGTCTGTTTTGAAAACTGCCTTCGGACCTAATGTGGGACGAGTGGCCTTCGTAATTCAGTCACACCTAGCCTACGACAGCATGACAGTCGGCGTCAGGCTTCCGGGTACCTGTAGGACCTACTCTGCTTGTCGCATTTAAAATCAGGAACAGAGCAATGTGCGCCTGTTCAAATCTGTTCTGAGTTTTAATTGAATGGGTCGTTTACGAAACCACGCGAGTCCACCACATCTACTTTTATTAAATTAGAAAAAAGTTATGTTTGTCTGTTCTTTGTGGTCATGTAACGGAAGAGGGCGTTGGTGACATCGGGACAGAAGACTGGCGAACGCCGTTCGGCGAGGAGGAGCTGTGTGATTTGTGCTCAAAAGGGTGAGCATATACAGACGGATGAGGTGTGCGAGGCATGTAGCATGCATGGGACGACCAGACTTTTTCAAGCTGGGAAGAAACAACTTGGGAGACCCAGACATAGATGGTAGGATCGGTGTCAGGCTGTTATGAACTAGGCTTCCAGCCGAAAGGCGTTTGGCTTTTGAAGAAGGACTTGGCTATGTGATTTTGGTTCTTTTTTCAAAAGTCGTGTGTTACGGGAATGCGGCGTATGGAGCAGTTTTCACAATTGCACCAGAATCCCTGTCATTTGTCGCGCGAACACTGTCCTCGCCGTGAAGGATATTAGTTACGTGATTCAGAGCAAATGAAGTTTCCATCTCCCGATATGCTCAGACACTTTTCTTTCGCGACGCACGAAACAGCTGCATGTAACGGTGTCTACTGCGCCCGAATTACCCGTTCGTCAAAGAAACCTTCGAAACGTGTCGAATCTGCGTGTGTACCTGAACCCCGTGGTGCTGCAAACTTCGTGCCCATGGGCTCTGGGACCGTGGGTTCGAGTCCCACTCAGGGCATGGATGTTTGTCCGCGTCTTTCTGTGTTTGTATAGGTAGAGACCGTGTGACGGGCTGATCACCCATCCAAGGAGTCCTACCGAATGTCTAATAGGATTAAATGAATGTGTACCTCGACACCTCCGGGTAAAAGAGGATGAAGACAATGTGATGATTGCGTGTTTCCATGCAGTATGAAAATGGTTCCTTTATTTGCCAATATTATAGAAAATACTACGTAATTACCCAGTCCTTTATCTTACTGAACATGCTTGAAGGAAAGATACGTGCAAGGACATTTTAAAAAGTTTTCCGGAAAATTTCTGTCGGTAGCGACGGAAGCTGGACCAACTGCTCTTGACTCGAAGTCTGTTCTTTAGCATCCGGTGTGTTGTGATGAATTGTTGGGTTTTTTCTGGTTTTCCAATTCCCTGCTACAGTGTCACTGCATTAAGGGTCGCCTCCCTCGTGTCCAGAAATAATTATTTTTTTTGTTAAAATGTCTATAATTTTGTTAATTCAGTTAAAATGCCAAAATGATTATAGTCTCTCTCTTTTTTGCCACAGTCTTTGTGAGTTTCCTCTATGAATGATGTCGCTGTTCACCCGGTAAGGCCTCGAAAGTTTGAGACAGAATGGAATGCTCCAAACTTCCTTCCGCCATGCCACGTGCTACGTGCGCCTTCCGGCATGAACTGGGGCACGTACGAGCGCGTCTTATCTCTCAGGCGTCCGTTGTTTAACGTGTCACTGTGCTGGCTCCGAATAGCGTTGGCGTTTCTCAGGCAGTGCGCGTGGAGGGTGTCAAGACGCCAGCTTCAGATAAGCGGTAATAATTTTCGGGTCGACGTAACTTGGCGTAGGTTAAGAAGTGTCTGCACTGGCGCGCGTGCGCACTCTGCTGGTTGTGTCTCGAACCAGTGGCTCCGCGGTCTCTAACCGCGCCAACCCCGGAGGTTACTGGTTCAAACTCTTATCTGGTGCCCGGGTGGACGTCTGACTTGTTGTGCGGGTGGTCTTCACGCCCGGGCGTGGCCTAAGAAAATCTTATGGGCCTGTCGGCGTTTGTCTGTCTGTCTGTCGCATTTCTCCTCGTCACACCTCACGACACAGTGACCTAGAATTCCATTGTCCCTTCTTTTCGAGTACAAATCCACAGTTACTCTGAACCGCGGTTATCATGGAAGGGAGTACTTTCCAATCACGTGGTACAGACTGCGTTGATGAAGAAGAACTCGCTAGTGTTGTAGTTAATTATTCCACAGTTGGCAGTGCCGCGTGCCTGACGACCAGTGAAGCCAGCGGATTGATCATGATGGAGAATTGGGAAGGAACCAGTCAATGTCTCCTTTTGGCACAAGTTGGCAGCCCTGACTGTATTTGGGCAATCGAAGCTGGCGGTAACCTGAGTCTCGCTTACTCAGAAAGAAAGAAAGAGAAAAGACTGTAGAACAGGGCGCTGGGTCCTTGGGAATCAGAGAGGCTTAACGCGAAGTAAACATTTGTTGCCTGCAGTTGAAGGATTTTATGTTATTTAATGACGCTGTTTTAAAGAGACAGGTTTAAAGCTGCGACTGCCGAGGTAAGTTGATTGAAACTGTTCAGAATCAGTCGCTAGGTTCGTCTTTGATTGTCCTAATATTTGACTGGAGAGACTGAGGAAAGTCGAGAAAACTTTGTTGTAGGTAGAAGGAAATTCGGCCGAGACTGGACCACCCTCCTTTGTAAATGCAGTGGAAACTGAGGGTAGTGAAATATCGACTGGGTGGTGGCAGTGCTGGATGGGAAGTTCATTTGCACTTCAGTGGAATGCTGGCGAAGTTGGAGTGTGCGAGACGGTATTAAATTCCAACACGTCGGGCGGCCTTATCATTCGTACGAAGCCGAAGATGGCGTCAGTTCAATCCGGGGGATACATCGCAGTTCCGGAATTTTGCTCGACTTCTCGCGAGGTCCGCGTCTTGGCGCTGATTGTCAAAGCGCGCCGTTACTTTGGGGCGCAGGAGGGATTTATAAGCGCGCGGAACACTAACTATACTGGCTTCTGTGCGCTGTTACGTTTGCGACAATTGTGTTTGGTCTGTGACGGGACATTCCAGAATTGTACGGGGTGCAGGTGGACGATCGCCCTCGCAAAAAGAAAAAGTTCTCTTAGCCGCCGGGCTTCTTCGTCAACCTGGCTGCAACGTCAGAGACTCCCGTTCCGTCAACGCAGAAGCAAACGTCGTCCACGATTACGCCTTCTTTTGGCGCAGCGTCAGACCTGTTCGTATGTCGACTTTGCGTTGCAGATTGGAGTGTGGCGTTCTGCGACTGTTATACTCGTGCGTGTCAGTAGGATGTCGAACTCTGTGTCTGGTGAGTGCCGGCTGAAAGGAGCTGACTTCCGGGGACCATCATCAGCGCCTTCTTTTGCTAATTCGAAGCTTGAGAGCAAGACGCCCTTCTCTTGTTCCTCTGTCTTCCGACAAGCGTAATTCACAAATGTTGAAGACACTCGCGTGCTCTCGACTCAATTACGATACAGCACAGGAATTGAAACATCTTCGAAGAGCGCTGAATGTGGGTCGCGGGCCGCGAGTTTGACACTCCTGGTCTGACGGGAGATCTGTCGGTCTGATGTAGTAGCGACTTGAACCAGAGAGAGAGAGAGAGGGGGGGGGGGAGAGGTGAAGGAACAAAAGGGTGGATTAAGTTGCTTTTTCATTTGTGGTGCTTCTCGTTTGGTGGCTTCACGGATTATGCCCTTCGCCCTGTCCGAATTCAACGTCAACTTCTGAAACTACGGGACTCGTGGACCGTGGACTGCCCAGTCGCGGGGTCTGTAGACGCGGCAGATAACATTCTCTGGAGGGCACAGAAATTCCAGTGTGGGCGGTGACGTCAGGAGACGCCTTCGCCGGTAACGAACCACGGCTCAGAAGAAACGTGGACTTAGATCACTTTCACTCGAAAGGGACAGCAAAGGCAAAGGTAATTGTTTAGTTCTGTTTCAATTGATGTAGGAGCAGGGGGTATAAAACCTCTCCCTCCGAGCGCCTACATGGCGTGTAGCGGGACTGCTTCACTTAGTTACGGACTCTAGACAGTGCAGTTAACGAAGGTTTTCTCGGGGAACTTCCTTTCCCTTTACCACTCACCTCATCATTCATCTTCAAAGAACTTTGAACAGGTGATACAGCATCGTTAAATAACTGGGAATAATTCCGCGTTCGTCGTAAAATACTTGTGTGACGTCGGCTATTGTGGACGAGCTGCGTCGAATTCCGTCGGTTTTCTGACGTTTCGACAAGCTTCACGGTTGCCATCTTCAGGGGGGAATGTCTTGACCGACCAACCAAAAAACTCGGTTAAGGCGGGGTCTTGTGCAGGGCGCTGTGATGAACGGTTTTTGCTTACGAAACGCGCAACTGGAATTGGAAGACAGTGCATTATTATGAACTGTGTGGCTAGGGACGTGAATTTGTGAAGAATTTTGGTTGTGTTTTCGTCTTGGCTTCCGGATTTTACGCGAAGGAACTCGCATCAGGAGATTTTTACTTCGCGAAGAGAGTGTTGGTTGCGGTGGATGTCTAATTCTTACCTTGAAGGGTTAGGATCTCTGCCCCACAGTGAACATCGCCTACCGAGGAGATGAAGTCTGTACGGGATGTGAAATCGCACTTCGCCGCTAAACGCGGCAGCCACAGAATGTGTTGGCGCCGTCAGCGATTGTCAGCGCCCCTGTGATTCGACACTCGAAGCACCGCAACAAGGCGAAGACACGGGTGTGGAGTGTTTCTTGTTTCCTGCGACGAAGGTCGGAGACAAATGCTGGATGTCGACCCATCGGAATCAAGGAGATTTCCCAGGGGATGAAGAAAGAACTTGAGGAAGAGGAATCGATGTACATGTTGGTGCCTAAGTGCGGGATTGTAATGCGCCACATCTTCCTTGTTCAGAGTATAGGGTGTCTCCAAAACTACTGCTGATGAATCTGTATTTTTAGTTCGCTGGTTCCAGATCCGTGACTAGGGACTTCAGCATCGTAAGTTTTCGAGTGAACAACAGAATTAGCGTGTCTTAAGCCATCTACCTCTTGGGGTAATTTTTAAGGTTTCAGGATTAATAATTCTGTCGGTTTTCAGTGGTGATGTGTTCCTTCAGATGGCGCCATAATCTGTTTCGGTATGCTTGCGTTTTGGAAGCATCTGCGAGAGGGTTTTTGACGTTAAGAAGTGTTGTGGACTTAGTATTCATTGCTGGAATGTTTTTCGTAAGTCGGTTCATTTATAAAGTTTCGGTTTGAGCGATTCATTTCAGCAAAGGGCACGAAGTTCGATACTCCGTGGAATCCTGTTTGACGTGGATCTGCTGCAAGCCGGGAAAAATGACGGTCGTAACAGGTTGCTGCTTTGCTCAGAGTGTGTCAGATGTTAAGTCAGCTGTTTTGAACGCGCCACATAAGCCATTCTGTCTCGGATATTTGATCCTTTGCGAAATTTATGATCGATAGGTTCAGGCGGTTAATCTCGACTGTTGGCACATGAAACGACTTCTCGGTTGCTGGATTTCCTACACTGCACGCGTACAATTAATTAATGGCATTGACTTCGAGTGCTGAAATTGCTTGGCGTCATTTCCTCCGCTACAAAGCAGTGGCAAAGCCTCCAAGACCTGATCTTCTGGATTTATGTAGTGGCGTTTTTTACACCATAAATTTAATGGTCCGAGTGCCGTAACCCCGAATACCACAATCTTAATTTTCACAGCTATGAAATCGGACGGTGTTCCTGTGATTTTTGTTTACAAATCTGTATTAATCTTGCTCAGAAGGAGGCGAGAAAGACGGTGCACTTACAAGGCCGCCCCTCTCTTTTACGATAGCCAATGAGTTGTCCATTAAAATAGGCCACGACCGCTTCCTCCCACTGCACCCACCACCGTTCGTAACTGTCACCCTTCCTCTTCGTCGAATCAGTTGATTAAGCGTGGTTTTATTAATTAATGATGATAATAATAATGGTTAATAATTTGGCCTTTAATAAAAGTGCGACCGGGCAAGTGAAAGGCAGACGGTCGGATTGCACAGGTTTTGTGCCGGTCACAGCGAAGATGAAGGCGGAGTGTTCATAATCGAGCCGCGTGGTGACGGAAAACACCTCGTTACACCCCCCCCCGCCACATCAGCGTAGGGCACGTTTTGTAGGGGGAATACACCCCATCGAACATGTGCCAGGAACAGTGGATTTCCTGAAGGCGGTGGCTTCGTGGCAGGAGGTTAGCTCAGTTCTTGGTATTGAGAGTAGAATTGTCTTTTCTGATCGGCGTGTTCACGTGGCGGCCTGTCGCTTCTGCGTGCTGTTGGTTTATGGTTCGGTGAAGCCAGGCTCTAGGAGATTCTCCAGGCGAATAGACGTTCCTTTTAGAACTTTTCGACATCATAATTATGTTACAAATGTAAGAAAATCAATGCACACGTTTGCGACAGTTGTATTTTGTACTCCGCAATGTTTTTCGGTGGGATTGTGTTTTCATTGATTGCTCTCCAGTGCCGCCATGTTCTAATTTTTAATGACAGGGAATCTGCAAGGAACAAAAATTGCGCGGCATTTATAAGCGTTAATCTTGTCGAAAATTATGCGGAGAATAGATGTGGCCATTTTCAGATGTGATGATGATGCAAGTACATTTTTCTTACGTGAGGGTAATATCCGGAAGAAAGGCTTAGAATGGATTCTTTTAGGATTCGTCTGTTAGTTTGCTGTCAGATCTAGTTGAATAATGCAGCTGGTCAGGCTTTGGGACTTAAGATTTACGGGTCTTACTCATATGATTGATTAATATTTAATATTTTAATATTTATTTGAAAGTAATCTGCCTTTCAGATTGCGCGGCTTGGACTTAACTGGCTCCTTCACGTGACCGGATGATACAAGACTTTACTTCACGTGGCCCTGCCGTGGAACAAGGGAACTTGTGAATCAGGAAAAAACAATTGAATTACGAATCTGATCGTGGAGCGAGGGGATAAATGGCTGTCTTGCGTGCGAGCGTCGCAGGAAATTGGTAGGAACATGTCGAGAGGAACTGGGGTGGGGGGGTCGAGAACTTGCGTGCTGCCTGTTACAACGCTGAACGTACGAAAACACGCCTTAACACGGTTGATTAGACACTCGTTAACTTTCTTCAGCAAACAGTGTTCTTGTTATACGGGGCGTCGGAAGCGAAGTGGTTCACTGGTTAGCTCATGGTCACTGTTGATACGCAGACAATGTCGGACGGATTGGGCCTTTTCTTTTCAGATTTCAATTTTTCCAAAGTTCATTTAATATTGTAATTGTATTGTAGTAACACGAATTAAACATAGGAAGGCATTTTTCGTGTTATTTTGTCGAAATGTTTCAAATAGAATTTGTATCTCAGTGAGTGGTTGTGGTTTATTTAACTAGCTCAGACTATGTACATCGTGTCCAACGTTAAAGCGTATGAAGGGGTGTGTAGTGGAGTGGCCGTGGTCTGATTTGAGTCGAACTCCGGTGTTTCCCCGTTGTAGTGGCAGCCTGTACTGGAGAAGCCGTTCCTATTTTCTTCGTGGCAGTTTCGCCGACTGCCTGGACGCTGTGTCATTAGAGATCTCGATGGCGTTAAATGAACCTGCAGATAAATATATTCACTTGATTATTTTACGACACAAGACAATCATTTTAGTGGTTTTTAATTCAAAGGGAGAGCAGGTGTTCGGAAGGAAAGTTCTGAAGAAAACAGTTGAACGTGGGAATGCGTATCTTTGCGTAATTAGGAGCGTGCGTTTTAGGCGTCTAGTCGGTCTGAGTGCTTGGGGCAGAGGCTCGGTGATGCGAGCTTCAGAAACGAGAATACGAATGGGTGATATTAAGATGGGTCTTCAGGGTACGAACTCTTGTGAAAGTGGTTCTCGGCGTTGAGCCTTCAGGTTCTTGCGTGAGATGCTTTGTTAGATTAGGGAGGCCTGAAGTACCACTTCCGTGTGTGCGTGTGCCTCTCCCGGTCGCGTTGATGACGTCTTTTGTCTTCGTGGCCTGTTCTGACGGGGGCTGGTCTTGGCCACCAGCGGACTTTCACTGAGAGTACCAACATGGCCGTGCTGCGTTCATTTCTGTTAGCTGCGAACGCAGGAAAATGTTTGCAAATTGTCGGCTGTTAAATAATATTTTGCTAAAAATTTTCCCACATATCCATTGATTGAATGCTGGCCTAGAATTGCATCAGTTATTCCGTCCGAGCGCTGACTAATAGATCGTGTCTAGTTTCATCCTGCGTTTTAAATAATTTGCAGTTCGTCATGCTGTGATTTAACACTGTACCATTAACTCGTATGCAAATCAGCGCCGCGTTGCACAAAATAAATCATTTAGAAACGTTAATAATTGATGAAAATGAATGCGTAATTGCTTTTTCTGCGTGATATAATCCCAAGCGACACAATATTTTGGAAGCACTCTTTGATGCGTGACATTTTTGGTCACTTTGGTGTCTCTCTATTTGAAGTTCAGTACGGTGCCTCAGATGGACTTTGCCCCTGGTTTGAATTCTGTTTTCGATTTGGGGAACGCAAGGTGAAGTCCCCGGCGACCGTATCACACAGGCTTTCTGCCGGAGGACTTTTGGGGTTTCCGGACCAAGGGAAACTGGATGTCACAGATCGGAATTCGCTTGTTTGTGGATTCGCAGAAATTTCATTTTCGTGACTTGTACGTGGAAGGAAAATCAAGATCGATGTTGCGGATGCATGGCGTGATAGTGTGGATTGGATTCAGCTGGCTGTAAATACGATGCAGTGGCGAGGGCTCTTCTGAACAAGGAACAAACTTTCCGCGCCTTGGAAATGTGCGATGCGTCTCGCCCGGCCGGAAGAGACGTCCACCGGCTTCGGAAGAATTGCTCTCCTCTTGGACACCCCGCGCTTCGTGAAAGTCTCGAGGCAGATAACTTCAACACCAATTTAAGGAGTTAGTCGGCTTCGTGCGTCGCTCCTCTGATTTCGGTTCTTTCCCCGCGTATCACGTCGATGCGAATCGACTCATTTGTCCTCCACAATCACTTACCACCACGACCAATCCACTGATTATCCACGTATTCCGCCACGCGTTGACTGACAACGAGTTACCATGGAAATGCATCTGTGACCTCAGATTTTCAGTCTCTGCCCATGGTGCCATAACCGTTGAGAATCGGTCTCGTGTTCAGTGAAATTTTAGACTGGAAATGGCCTGAGCAATATGACCCTAAAATATTTTACATAAAGTCGCCGGATATGCTGAATAATTATTGAAGTGTTTATATTGCAGCGATGGCATTTGTACCACGAATAAAATTATTTATTTACGAAGGCGTGAAGTTTGCTTCGCTCTTTACGGGATTGCTTTTGTTCAGGTCTGTCTCGTATAATGCTGGGAAATGCTATGGATCGCCGTGTAATATGGCGTTCGTGTGAGGCGTGAGTCTCGAGTTATGGTCATTGGCGCATAGTGCCCTGAGCTATGACGTGGGCTGTCCCTTCCCACGTTTAGGAGAGAGGGCATGGGTCAGTCGGGGTGTGAATTGGCGTTTGGGTTCTCGGGCGCGATGGACCTTCAAGTTCCCACAAGGGCACGACGTTCCTTGATCGAATGTGGCGTGCTCCACGTAACCTGCAGTTGGTTTGCAGTTAATTGCATGGGCACTTCTGTGGCTGGCTAATTAGTTGTTTGGTTAGCCGGTCGGTTGGATGTCCAGTTAGCTGGGCAAGTGGTCACCTAGTGCTTGCTTCATTACGTGCTCGCGATTCTGCAGTTCACAGCCTCCGTATGCTTATCCATCCGTAAGCCAGAAGTGAGTCGGCCTGTAGTGGCTGATTTCATGGAAGTGTTACTGGTTAACGCTGCCTGCGTTTTTCTTGGAAGGATTTTTGTGTTGGTCCAGTTGGCAAACGTGGAGCATCGTGTTTAGTTGAGGTGAATATATGTGAACTGAATGGACCGGGAAAATATGACATTTTATTTGTTTCGCGAATGCTACGCCAGTGTCGACCTCGGGCTCCTGTTCTGAGCTTTCTATTGAAGAACGATGGACCACGCGTGAGAGCAGCTTCTTACATTCTGTCTGTCTTAAAACGAGCTGGCTTGCGCGTTCTCAGGGTCGGAGGTCGCTCTTCAAGGCACAAGTGCTTTCATCTGTGGCGGAAGTCTCGCTCGCGGGTGCAGTTTTCGTGTTCTTTATGTGTCTGTGTGTTCTGTAAACGGGACTCCAGTGTTTGTTTTCGGAGAGTCTGCAGGAAGTGCGGACAACTGCAGCGGAAGCCATAAGCTCGTCTGTCTCCTCCTTCCCTCATTTGTATAAGGTGAAGAATGCACGGAATATGGAAATAAGTCGCCGAGTTTCGTTGTATTGAGGCCTCTTCCTGCCCTGAAAACGGCGGAGTTCTGCGTTTTCCCGGTGCTAAGAAAATGGGGTTCAAAGTACCGCCAGATGTTGATTTACTGACGGAGAAAATCATGGTTGTTAGAACCAAGCGTCTAGACGGACGTCATATCTCCCGCCTTGTCATAAATCAGGGTCTTCGAACGTGTGGGGGTCGGAGAAGGTGAAATCCGTGTAATTTTCTCACTGACCCAATAGTCGTGGAACGCTTATTACGATGGCCAAGGGAGCGGGGTAATGAAATTGCCGTTCACTCATTGTGTGTGCTTGTTTGTGTCGTAAAGGTTGGTATCACGAGCTGGAGGTTCGTCATTTAAGGAGCCCCGAGTACATCCGGCCCATACACTATTTCTGCCTTCTTTATTGCGGGATCAGTACAAGGACGAGCTGTTCCCGTCGGGCGATTGTAACTCCTGCTGCTTTGTATTCAGGAGATCCCCGGGTTCAAGTCTCGTGAACTGACTGCCTGCCCCGATTGAGGTCTTTTGTGGTTTTCTACAGTTCCTCCTTCCAAATACTTTCCAATTCATAATTATTCATTAATCATCTGACGCTGTGTAGTCCGATGTACTGGCAGCATCGTTAACTGAATCAAACAAACAAACAAACAAACGCAAAGGTGGTACCGCATATGTTAATGGTTTGCTAATGTGATTGTTAGTGGCGCACTCGGACAGGGATAAAGGTTAACGCCTGTTTGTGCTGTCAGAATGTCAGAGAGATCCGTGTCAGTTTCGCGTCGAACTTGTTAAGGCAAACATTACGACGTGTTCATGTTCATTAGCTTTTCGGGACTGTTGTGCCCGGGTCCTGGGGGTCTGACGTGGCTCCATCTCGCCCTGTGGGAAAATTCGGTGCTGGTGGGTGTCTGTCATTCTGCACCCATCCCACCTCACAAGTCATCCTACCATTTGACGCTACATAACTCACGCAGATGGAAAAGCGTCGTTAAATGACATTTCTGTTCACGATTCTTGATTATTTAGTGTTAGCCTCTGGCGAGTATAGCTTGAACTGCGTACGCCTGCATCATTCATATATAAGTGTAGATGGGAGGATAATATTAAAATGGTCCTTGAAGAAATAGTGTGTGGCAGGCTACGGATTAGTGACCGGTTGTTGTGGACGCGGTAAATAACCTCTGTGGTGCATGAAATGCGGGGAATTTCGTTACTAGATGAGCGACTGTCAGCTCATCAGGGAAGACGAGCTGCAAGGAATTAGTTCCAGTGTTAGTACTGTGGTATTTCTTCAAAACTGGACGTCGGTCGTCTGCCTTACAGAGGCGCCCTGTCGAAGCCGCGGACCCGTGGTTGACATTTTGTGAGACCCGCGTTTTCGGCGTGCAGCTATTTTGGACAGAAATTGATTGCCGTATTACAAACAAACCTCCGTAGTACGGACGAAGTTTATTCCGGTCACACACAAGTGATTACATTTCCGCTCTGTCTTTATATTCTATAAATGGTCTTTTCCTCGCTCTGCCAATGCGAAGTAGAAATTACGAAACTTGACGGCATTTCGCTCTGCAGTTCCGTGAATGTTTACTTACGCACTTCACCGCTGAGACCGTACTAAGTAAGTATCTGTGCCTCATCGGCAAACGTCTACCAGCTACAAGATGCAGTCTTCGTACTTTCCTGAGCTTTCCACTCTGAAGTTGCTGTCCGCCCTCGTTCATTATTCAGGTAACAGGAGCCCTGCTTAGCCAAGCACCACGATTCTTAATCGCTAGGGACAAATTACTGTCTGCGCTGCTTTTTTCCCGCTACAAACCTGACGCAGCGACGCCATGTTAAGGCGCCCCGTCTCACTTACCTCGGCGTCCATTCATAATCCAGTGGCGGATTTGATGTATTCTAAGGATGCGCTCTGTTACGTAATGTTACAAAGGTTTTCTTTAGATTTGATTATATTTCGGCTGAAGGAGACGATTTCTGTGAACCATCTTCAAATAAAGGAGGACGAGATTGGTGTCGTCCGTAGCACGCGCAGACGAGACGAGAAACTCAGGCAACTGGGATGCCGAGTGACTCCTGAAGAATCTTTAGGGATGAGATCTTTGTTGATTGTAACACAGTAATGGCCACGATATTTCCCTGGAGGGACTGAGGAAAAACACGAACCCACCTCCCCCCTCGAGTCAAAGTGCCCTGGCTTCCGACTGAAGTGCACTTGCCGATGTGGTTGAAGCTTCGTCTCTGGTTTCCACTGCTGCCAACTGCTTAGTTGCATTTACCGAGAGGAGAGATGAGGATGGAACCTCTCCCCCGTTTCCTCGTCGTGTCCTGCGCCTCAAGCAGACTGACTGTCCGCTTGATCACTTTGAAGCTCCTGTATCCATGGCAATCAGTCAGCCAATAGGAGCTGAGATTAGGGAAGAGCGCCCTCTTCCTGACCACGTCAATCTCGTGAGATCGAAAGCTTTCATTTGATGGGGTCGCGAGTCTCGTGGCCTGAGACCTTCCTGCAGCCGTGGCCGACTGTCACCTGTTCCGGGCCAGCCTGCGTATCAGTTCCGACCTTTCTGAATACGACACGCCGCCAACCATATTTTATTTTAGTAAACATTAAGATTCCTTTTCTTTACTTTTTGTCTTCTGTGTACTCTACAATTTACAAATGCCGTAAGAGCCGAGGTTGTTAAGCGACGCACTGCTCGATCAGTAGTAGATTCCTGGTAGGGAAATCTTATTTGTGGTCGTCGTCATTGACATTCCAGAACAGTTGCGTGTTATTTAACTTTTTAAAGCGCGTAGTTCATCTGAATAGCTGTTCTGTACAAAAATTCGGTTCTACCTTAGAGAGAACATCGCTCGTCCCCTCACAAAGACACGTTCTTTGATGTCGATTAGGGAACATGTTTAATCCGAGAATCACTTTATGGCCAATGTGCAGAATTACATAGCGTTAAAGTAAGTGGTACATAATAATTTACCACTGTGTGCTCTAAAAGGTTAATTAGCTGTCTGACCTCTCACCAACATCTAGACGCGTGGACACATCTGTTCGCTCCTAACCCCTCAGTGGCGTGGTGCTTAGGAAGAGGTCTCTGTAGCTCTTATGAGCTTGACTGCCGGAAGTCTTTACCCCGCAGTACGCGCCCTTTCAGTTCGTATTTAGTAAAAAGTTAGTACCTTTCTGTGTTGGTACCACTGATTGCGAACCCAATTTTCAATCTGAGGCTCACTTGCTCAATTCGTCCGTCTTGCTTCTGACAGAAGTTTCGTACCCGGCGCAATTGCTTGTAAGAACGTTGCAGTTCCTTCATTATTTTGAATTTAAGGAGACGAATTTGAGTTCGGTTAATGTTGATTCCTATTTCTTGAACAAACATTTCCAGTTCAAGGTCGTACAGAAATATTAAAGGTAAGAATTTCTTGTACGTATGGTGGGCATTGTCAATTGTTTTCGATATTATAATGAATAATGAATGAATGATGATGATGATGATGATGATGATGATGATGATGATGATGATGATGATGATGATGATGATGCTATTATTCTGTTTAGTTCTGGCGTCACTACAACATGGCGACCGCATAATTCATTTATTTACCGCTGACAAGTAGAAAACGAAGTGGTACAGGGTACAGGGTACAGGGTGCGCAAATTCGCCTTCTTTGAGGATTGAAAGAATTCCACTATGGATGACGATTATAGTGAAGATAGTTCGTAAATAGAGACCAAGGGATTAGTCAGGAGAGGGTGTTTATGAAGGCATTGGAGGCCGGGATGAGCCTGAAACTGTTTGATGAAGCATCATCAGTATAAGGGGGTTGTCCCCGTTGTGACCTGAATTCATAAAAGTTGCCGGTGCGTTCGCATGCTTTTTGAACTTTCGTGTGGCCTTCGAAGCACAGAGACGGCGAGCTGACGATCTTATAAATGTTAGCCTGTAATTGTGCATCTCAAGTCAATGAATAACTGAAACCCACTTCGTCATATTTCTGGTAACGCGGTGAATTTGGCGAATGGCGCGTTGCGTTGTGTGACAGTGCACATCAGATACGCTAATAGCTTTCCAGTTGAAAATAACCTCTGCTGATTGACATTTAATAAACTAGCCTTTTGAACTATTTAATTGGAAACCAATTTAATTTTTCAGTCCCTTGATACAGAGACCAGTCGGTCGGCAGTCAAACAATTGCTAATTACTGTGATTAGGCAGCTTTTTGTGCTCTGACTACACCAAGTAATTAACGTCATATGGTGCAGCCACAAAGATGATTCAACAGATAGCGCTGTTATCGGACGTGCCCACCTAGGGCTCTGTTGTACTGTTAATTACAAGTCCATGCCACGTCCCCCTTGAGGCTCGAACCGACGTCCACAGCACTGAAGGCTCTGTCTTTACAAGATCGCAGTTTGTTGGTTGCATCCCACCGAAGTTCCATGTGGATCAGATATTGAGTTTGTTTCGTCTGACTTCTGTCATAAAACCAGTCTTCTAGATTTTCTGCGCTGTTCTGAAGAAACCTGAAGCATGATTTCAAGGTTGTTATCTGTAGACTGGTTATTATGTTTCGTCATTTTAATGACTACTTGTTTACAGAAAAGGAACGGACATTTCCAAAATTCGTTATTGGATACTTTGTTTACGTAATTGGCCTTGATGTCCACATCTTGCGGGTCTAACTCTGAGCCTTGTGTTACGAATTCTCTTTAAGAAGTGGCGTACGATCTTTTTGAAATTGCGTGTACGCACAAGAATTCGATTTGCGGGGCAGATTTTTATTATAGAAACCGCAACACCACATTTCATCCGAATCCATGAAGTAATTTCTCAGAAAATGTCGATTAGGGTACTTACATTCAGTAGAAGATTTTTCTGTCCAAAGTGAATCAAAATCGGAGCGAATGAAGTAGTTTCTCATCCTCTGCGTTATGAAAAGGCATTCGACTTTTGTGTTGTTAAGAGATCACTTCGTAGCCTCTTCGGTGCCTCGTTGCTTTGTCATTTTGTACGCCTTGCAGAAACGCACTCATGCTTTGAAGAATGTTGACGCCTTGTTGGGTGCCAGGATTCAAGGAGTACGGTAAGCGCCCTCTCCTCACCTCAGGCAGGGATCTTCGGGATTCATCTCCGCGCTGTTTCACCAACCAAAAGGTTTGTTGTGGTTGGGATCTTAGGTGACTCGCTGGGCTTGAGAGTAATGGCTGCTGGCAGCCTTCAGGTACGGACCAATCTTGCAGAAAGTTGTACCGGCGAGGGTCAGCCGTGTACTGAGACCTCGGGACAAGATACGGAGAGTCATCTGTTCATATTTCCCCGTCTAGATTGGAATTCCGAGCATGGCGGATGTCTGACTTAACAGATAACACACGTACCTTGAAGTGTTCCTTGTACGAATCACCTTACATTTACTTTATGTTAATGCACCAGTTCTGAAACGTCTGCAGCGAGAATTTTTGGCGGTAAAAAACGCCACTGCGTGGTTTCGTTGTGTGAGACGAAGGTATGCGGTGACATGTGGCATGACAAAAGGCGTTCATTCGGTTATGTTTGATATTTCTCTGTCAGGAATTTGATTAGTACAGTTCAGAATCGATAAACATAGGCATGTTTAAAATTTTGCCAGCCACATATTAATCAGGGGTGACCATTACCCGCGCAAATGTTGGTTTGGCTGTGCTGGTTATTCTGTGACATTCTGTCAGCTGCTCAGATACGTGTCTCTGACGTCTGAACCTCGCATCAGCGTCAGGCCGCGTGCACATTGATGGGCGATGGGCGATGGGCGATGAGCGATGAGGCGTGTTTATTGATAAGCGTCCATTAGTGAATGGCATCGGCTGGAACAGTTCGCAGGTCGTGGCTTCCAGTTAATACACAATCACAAAGAGAATTGTTCAGAAGTGAAGAGACGTCGCGCTGTGTTTGGGGAATTTCATCGTTTGATCGAAGAACGTTGGCAATACCCCGCCAGGTTTTTTTAAACTCATCGATTACAGAAGAAATGAGCTGATTTCGTGAAACCTTTTCCACCAGAAGTTAAGTAAAGTTAGTGATGTTTCTTGAGTATTTATTTTGTTCCAAACAACGCCTTGAATTAAAATACATAAACATGTTTTGTAGGCATTACATGTCTTAATATTGAGCTATGTTAAGCGTAAGTAGATTATCGTGTTGTGCTGATGCAACTGAAATCGGAGGGATTTTTCACCCAACTTCCAAATCCTCTAGTGGACTGAGTCTTCCCAAATATTGCAGTGGGCTAATCTAGAAGTGGTAATCTGGTTTCGACTGTTAGTTCATTATCGTTCTTGTTCCCTGCTGTGATAGCATCCCAACTCCGTCAGCTGCGTTCATTTCCAGGCGTAAATCAACTTGAGGGACTGGGCCGTCGCCTCTGTCGAGGCAGAATTTTCTGGGTCGGCTCTGCTCGTTGGCATTCACAACCAGACCCCTCGCCTGTTGATCGAGGTGACGGAGTTGCAGTAGACGGAAGCTGTGACTGGCATCGTCCAGGGTGTCTTCGCTGCAGTCTCCGGTGGTCAGAAAGAGGGGAGAGGAGGTAGAACATCGCTTTGATGCACAACGCAAGTCTTTTGTGCGAGACCTGCTTACTGGAATTTTAGTGACTTATATTCTTCCTTATTCCTTTTAAAAGTTTACCTGAAAAATAAATAATTATTTTTTTAAGTATATTCGGAGGTATAATTTTGAACAGTGCTGTAGTGTAGGGTATACGGTGCTAAATTCCGTGCATCATCCGCAACTTCCGAACGAGTAGACTGTACTTCCAGCGCTTACCCTGGCCTTATGAAAAACTGTGCAGGCCGGTAAAATAGGGCATTCATTTATTATGCTAATTTAGAGAATAATTGTAACTTGTTCATGTTTTGAAATCGACGTAACCTTTTGCTTTTTTCACGGCTACAGCACAGATTCTGTTATTGTTTTGGGGGTCAGTTCAAATACGTTCTAGGAAGCCTCTTACTTGGCACTTAACAGAGCTACTTTTTCAATAAAATTAAGACATAAAACAATCAACTGCGGATTTATTTGTTGAGGGTCTTTATTTCATTCAGGAACCTGGCGACAGTGTTACCAATGGGATTATCAAAAATCCGCGAGATTTGTGTTTTTTTTGTTGAAGGAATTAGTTCAAGAATTCACGCCACTTGCAGGTAAAGAACAGCAAAAGACTTCTGTGGCCGCTGGAAGTTTCCCAATCGAATTGGACGCTCCGGTAGGAGACATTTCCAACTTCAGTGTCCAATCAGTGGTGGGCCACGATATTTAAATTGCCCGAAGTATTTTTCTGTTGTCTTACAAGGAGTTTCTGATGCTGACTGGAGATTCGTCACTATCGAGGGGGGGGGGCATTTTCCTTCAAAGAACTGCCTGGTACGATCATCGCATTGCCTCGTGCGCTGATAGGCGATGGAGCGTGTGCCCGCTGAAATCATTTTTGACGAGACCACTTCCTTATGGAGATTTTAATCCCGTCAAAGAAAATTTTATCAGCTGCTAGGAAGTAAGTCGAGCTGAGAGCCAAATGGCGGGTTTGTGCTAAGACGTAGGAGTAAATCCCCCAAAGAGCGGTATTAATAATAGAGTGTGCATCCATAGTTTACGGCGTCGTACGAGGAACAGATGGGGTTAGCGATCTGGATTATCGCCGAGATGTAACGAGGCATTTTCAAGGAAAATAACAAATTTATTCACGTCGCTTTTAAAGAGTGGAGGATGTGCCCGAGTCAAAGATAATCAGAGAACAATCTGCTAATTATTTATTTCACAACTAATTTCTGGGGGGGGCGGCGGCTAGTATTAAAAAAAGGAGTTCGAAAAGTCTGGTATTACAGGAAAAAATATGCGTCAGATTATATTTCGGGGCCATGTCGTGAATCTGTTAGATTCCAGTTTTGGTCAGCGTCCGTCTTACAGAAATCATCCCTTGCGGGACTCGAACCCACGTCACGTTTAAGGAGTGTCGGTCTTTGTTTTCAGTTTTAATATTCGTTTCATAACCTCGAAGAGGAGACAGCGTTTGCCCGTCACAAATATCAAGTTGTTCATCGTGTTTAGTGAAATTTCGTGTGTTTATTCTAAGAATGTTACGAACCGCATAATGCAGGATTGCGGGCTTTTGAATGAGTTGGGACATTCATTGCTTATAAAATTGTATGTTTATCGCTTTTCGTAGACAAGGAGTATGAGCGGCGTGCGACTCTCGACTCAGTCGTGTGTCCCATGGCCACTCCGTTTAGCTCGTGAAGCCGGACTTCGCTTTCAGATGCGAAGGATCATTTTTCTCTGTCGTGATTCTGCGTGCTGGAATTCGCTGGCTGGAAAAGCGCATTCCCCCGCAGTTCGACTGTGATGCCCTCTGCCGCTGTCTTTGTAAATTGCCGGTCTCCTTGTCCGACTTTTTGTTGTGCATGCACACGGATGTCAGGGTTTGGTCAGTCATTATTTTATTTAGCGACTACTTTCCAACTGTATTCCGTGATTTGCGAATTGGAAGGGACGTGGGTTGAAGACGTCGTCGTCTATTTTAAGACATTAGGTGCCCGTCCCTGTATTTGACTGGGAGACTGAGGAACACCAGGGAAAAAAACATTAACCAGAGTAGGTACTTTCTCCTGGCCGAGGTTTGAACTCGTAACCTTCCGAGTAGGAAGCCGAAGTTAGGTCTTAGCCGACTTTGTGGGTCATTGTCTCTTGTACACGGGGGCGTTTTGCCAGAATGTGAGGAAGCAGTTTGCGCGCTCGATTGCCAGTTGACAGTTGCATTGTGTGGCCGAGCCCAGTTTGGTTCCAGGACACTTTCTTCGCGTGTCTCGAACATTTTTGTTACGCTCAAGTCTTCTGTCACTGAGGTAAGTCTGTGACATCGAAGGGGTGTTCAAATTCTTCTGGGCTGCTCTTCGATTCCTGCTCCTCTGTATTTTTCCGCCACGCAGTTGCCTTTTGAAACAAAACACATTTGTTTGTTCGTAGTTTACGTAGCTCAGATTACATATCGTACGACGCTGCGATGATTAAATAAAGAATTAATTGGAAAGGACAAGGAAGGAATCGGTCATGGCTTCATTTAAGGTACTGTCCAGGCACCTGCCTCGAGGAAAACTACGAAAACCTCTGTCCTGATTGGCGATATCTGAACCCGGGGCCTTCCGATTACGAAGCGGATGATCCTAGCCGTTGCTTTCCCGTTCACGATGACGCGTGATGCTTTTTAAGCTCGAAGGAACGAACGATAATTTAGAGCGAAAGTGCGACACGCCACTCACTGCTAGGGTAAACTCGGTTCATCACGAGTACTAACATGGCGTCCCATTATGTTCATTAATTCAGCCAGCCGGTAGTAATAACTGACGAGTTCGCTCTGTGGACATTCGTCGTCCTCATTTTACCCGACGGTTATAAAAAAATGGGCATCGTTAAGAGAATTTTAGGGACATAATTTTCAGTTTCCTTAAAAACACGAATTAGACCACATAATTTAGTGACGTAATTGTTCATGTCGGGTGTACTCTTTATATAACCTATATAACGTCTGCCCCTAAACCCCCCAGTTTATAAAATGGGCGATGTTAGTGGTTGGCGTGCCACTGAAAATCCAACCCAAACGGCAGTTCGCGGTTCTTGCTTCATTTGTCGTCGGCTACTCGAAATGTCTCTTGTGGGAGGAAAAGCCTAGAACACAAGTCACGCTTACGTCTGTGTGAATTTATGAACGAGAGTGAGTTTCGTTTTGTGTGCCTAGATGCAGACATTTTTATGTATACAGACATAGCATGTGCATTCATGTTTGCACATGACACGTGTGTGTACACACGTGTTTGTGTGTAATTTATGTCGACCGCGCACGTAATGTAAGTTACTGTAGGTTTTTATTCAAATTATTATTTGGTAGTGACTGTCTGAAGGAATGTAATGCTGGTCTTTGCGAGTGCTTAATTCATGGGAATCTTATCGAGAGGTGTTTGTTGTGCGTGCGTGCGGTCGACTCATATTCCAACGATCACAGCCTCGTGTTAATTTATTTAAGTTCTAGTAATTTTCAAGCAGCGACGTCGGTGGAATTTAAAGGCAGTGGTAAAGGGGGGGGAGCCCCCTAGTCAGTCTGTCCGTACACAGAAAATAGAACGGTTTTTATGTGCCCTGCGTGCGGATTTGAGCTTGGAGGCCAAAGCTCGGCGCCACTGTTCCGAAAATACTCCCCATTGTTTCCGAGAAATATTTAGAATTGCTGACACTTGGAACACGCCAAAATAATTTGAGGCTCTGATCACAGCGATTGCTGACAGAGGTCTCTAGTGTACTGGGAGGAGAGCTTGTTCGCGTGTTTCCTGTAATTTGTTGTGTTGGCTCCTGAGGGGACTACACAGCTGAAACAAAAGAACACCTCCGTGCGAAATGAGAACGGGAAGTCCCAGCAGGGACTAGGTACAGTAACAAGTTCGTTTATTTAAGCAGTAAATCGTGGTTCTGGTTTTGCGTTGCTCTCCGGAAGATTGCGTAATGCAAGTCTGAAGGTAAGATAATTTCCTTTCTGATTAAAACGATTGGGTAAATTCTGGTGTGTGTGGAAGTTCGACGGCAGTTTTGGAACACGTGTTCTGTCGCAGTCTGCGTGCGCCAAGACGCAAATGCGTGATGGCTAGATTAATGGTTGCGCCCTCGTGGCTTGGGTCTTGTTTGTTACTGCCATAGCATTTTCAGAAATTTAACACTTATTAAATAATATAATGGGAATATGAGTTTATGTCCACAGATGCTACATGAGTCTTGCGTCTGTTCCGAACAGGGTCACAGTAACGATGTTTTGGACATAACTAGGGCGATTCGCCAGTTAATCTTCAAAATGTTCGCCTCCGACGAACTCCGTGACATGAGTTCATCTTTAAAAACTGATAATCTCTAACCAGGTCAATAAATCTTCAGCTTTGTGACACCCAAGATTCGTATCCGTGTCCACAAAATCCCGCCACTGGTCCATATCCTAAACTGGACGCGTTCAGTCAATACCGTCACGCTTTGTCTAGGATCCATTTTAGTATTGCCCTGCCATCGATTTTCAGGTCTACTAATTGGTTTTCCGACTACAATTTCGTATGCTTTTCGCCAGTCTCTTCCATGCGTGCTACACACCTGGCTCCTCTCATCTCATCTCTTAATGTCACCCTAATTACATTCAGCAAAGACTGCAGACGTTTCGTGCATGCAGCGTTCTCTTACACCACAATCTCTGGTTCTGGTAGTGCGTGTTTAAGAATTAATTGCGCTCGAAGGCTCTGTCGCAAAGTTACTCTCCCCATTGAAATCCGCATCCGGTATTTGTCTGCAGGAGCCCTGCCATTCCTCAGAATATTCTCTGCGTCTTATCGCGAAGGCAAGTAAGTGTAGATTGAAATAGGACGGACGGACAGACAATACAAGCGACAGTCAAACTGATTTCAATGGCTGCCTGATGTAATGACACGCACTGCGAAGCAGCTGCGACAAAGGAACCTTCCAGAGCGACGATAGTGCGGTCTCGCAAGCGAAGGCCCTCTCAGCTTGTCTGGTGCCCGGTTTGAATCTCGGACGGAGCACAAGCTGTCCTGACTGATTTTTGCAGTTTTCCTCAGTCCTTCCAACCGAACGTGGAAATATTTATTACCTTGGAACAGACATACAGCTTCCTGTCCAACTCTCCCCAGTTCACCGTCGATCTATCGATGCGCCCATCTCAATCTAGTTTATTTAACTACGCTGTGTCAAATGCAGACGCTACTCAGGGGCGAACGATTCCATGAATGGTAAAAGGTAGAATTGCTATCAGAAATTGCGCAGTGTAAAACTGAACACTAAATTATTTCGTGTTTTCTTGAAAGTAGATCTTCGATGAAAACACTCTCCTTTCCCTCTGTCTTTTTAAATTACTGTTCTGACGTCACAGGTTGGATGTTTACAGTTTCAGGCTCAAGATGTCTCTCTAAGGTGGAATATCCCGAGGCAACGTCACTGTAAAAGCGTAACAGTTCCATTTTTAGTCGCTGTGAAGGTAGATGTCAGTTCAGTTCAGTTATGACAGGTGGTGACATCTACACTCTCCTCGTGTGACTGATTCTTCATGTAGGCGTGATTTCAGTTTTCTGGTGTACTTGTTCGTTTAAATATTTCGACTGTACGTACGTAGATTTTTTTCCAGCGAGTTATAAAAGCTGCATAAAGAATTTTCTGCTGTAATATATATGACAGTACCCTTTTCCGAGGCAGTTGCAGTCGTCCTTTATTTCTGCCGTCATAACCTGTTAAATCTCACTGGCGATGAACAGAGCAAAGTAGACATTTGCTCACTTTGCCGCTCAGATTGTTCGAAGCCTGCGCCAGAGTTGTCTCTTTTTTGGCATAATCTGCGCATGTTTTTTTTTTTTTTGAATAATCTGGACACAAAATAATTAAGATGTACTTAAAATACTTCAGGTCTTGTACTTTTCCGTCTACGCTCCGTGCAGGTGAGGATCTGCTGTATTAATGAGGTTTTTAATTATTTAAACTCCAATTTTTAGCAGATTAAATTCGGGAAATGCTTTGTGCCACTCAGTTGAGAGTCCATCTTGCAGTCTCGTATCGTATTTTAAACGCAGATTGTTTCTCGATACGCGCGAACGTGTCTGGTGTCTGATTGCGAGCGCGCGGAATGTCCCCGGAAACGTTTTCAAGCCTTCGAAGGATTTAATTACAATATTTTGAGTTGAAAATCTCTACATGGGGCCCGATTATAAACCTTTCCGGAGCTATTGCTAAAAGCTAAGAAAATGACATGCCGCTATTCGAAGCACCTAATTAGACCCATCGTAGGGCATCTGATATACACACGTAGTCGGTGTATAGTTCGGATTCTCTGAATATCAGACCTCAGGAATCGAATGCCGGTCCTCCAGAATGCGAGGCATGTGTTGATGACATTCCGACCCAGTGAACGCTGGATGGGGAGGGCCCCTCTCCGCTCATGAGGGCCGCAGTCCATAAAGCAGTCCTGCTTCGGAAGGAATAAAGTAGAAATGACTGCGTGTAGCAGAGTCCTCGAGAAGCTGCTGGTTGCTCCTCTAGTTGATGAATCCACCCGAATAATGTGGAACCCGAAGGCTCATCGCCGTGCTCACAAAAGCCCTCTGCCGACCCGCGTCCCTCCCAATCCAGACACTGTTACAAGCTCAGATTCACGTCACAGAAGCCACCCGTTCCTGGAAGCAGCTAGCTGATCGTCCGTCGTTCGTTCTTTGGGTCGGAGGCGTTTTTAAATTCCGTAAAACCTTTCTTTATGGCTCCTGGTAAACATCGCAGGTGAACGCATTTTGGTGTTCCCCCCCCCTCCCTCCCCCCACACGTCCTTTATAGACAGTTTATCCGCTGTTTACCGCCCCAGCAGAGTTCCTCGTTACTGACTTGCTATTCATTTCCCGGACTTTTACTGTCTCGTGCGGAGAAACGCCAGGCATTTGCCGTTCGCCTGGTCTGCAGAGCCTCGTCGATTGTTTGGAACGGCAAGATTTTTAGGGGCTGGAGCGAAGGCAGTGTTGGACTTGAAGCCATGAAATAAATCCTTTTCACAAACAAACGACAAATTTTTCCTCTAAATTCTTCCGTTGTTTTGGTGCGTTTGGCCCCTGTGCCAGGATTAAGAAAAGTAGGACACGGAAGATATTTTTTCTTCGAAGGCACTGAAGACTCGCGTTATGTCATATTACAAAAGCGAAAAAATGGTAATCTAACTCTAAATTGTAAGATTTGAGGTTTTCGCAGCGGTGAGTATGAATATTTCTAAAAATAGTATTAAAATATATTAAAATTGTCCATCAATCACAATAAAGTAATATTACTTTATTGTGATTGATGGACAATTTTAATATATTTTAATACTATTTTTAAATGAAATCACAATATGACGCACCTACAATATCTTATGAAGATTTCTGTCTTCTAACTCTAAATTTATTGCAAAAATTTTAAAATTAGATCTACAACGGGCACGTCAGAGTTAATGTTGTATTTTAGTTTTCAGTCGCCTCACCAGTTTTCTCGTTCTTTGTTGCAGATCTTGTGAACGTAGCTGCACTGTGATGGACCGAGATCACGTGACGACGGTGAGTTTGATGCATAAGTGACAATATTTAATTTGGGGGGGGGGTATAAACGCTATCCATAAAC
>NW_019059644.1:439501-460096 GCF_000696155.1 Zootermopsis nevadensis | reverse complement strand
TAACATAACCTAACCTAACCTAAAGTAACCTAACCTAACTAATTGCAAGTGCATGTTTTTGTGTGTGTACTAGAGATCAGAAACTTCCCGATCTTCTCCTGTTTCCAGGTTCCGAATAACCAAGTTCATGACGTGCCTGTCGCAATTATAGCCAGCAACAGGCCTCACTACTTGTATAGGTAAGTAAATGTGGTACTGATTCTGGCACATTTTTCTTCTCTTCGAAACATCGCTGTTCTTGCAGCATGTGCTGGAATCACTTTATAAAACATTAATTTCAATTTTAAAAACTGTCAGACTAATTCAGGATTCACAGAAATGCTTGGTACATCAGCCCCAAGTGACGTAATGCCAACTTGACCTCTCAGATGAGCCATTCTTAGCGGTGCACTTCTGTTTTTCAAATTATGTGGTAAAGAAATGTATTGGAAATTATCCACAGATGAACAACGAATTACAAAAGGTAGTGACGGAGGAGATTTTCCGTCTTCTGGGTTGTTGCGCTGTGTAGTCTGGTTGATGTTAACCAACGTTTCAGAGGTCATACTGCCTCCGTCATCAGGGCGATGAGTATGAAGATTTCTGTCTTCTGGGTTGTTGCGCTGTGTAGTCTGGTCGATGTTTACCAACGTTTCCGAGGTCATACTGCCTCCGTCATCAGGGCGATGAATGTCACCCCAGAAACGTTGGTTAACATCAACCAGACTACACGGCGCAACAACCCAGAAGACGGAAATCTTCAAATCTCTTATTGACGGTGAACAAAGTCAAATGCACAGAGGGATACTAGTAAACAGCAGGGAATATGATTAGCGAGACCAATCGCTCACCAAATACGTCAGCATCTTCTAAGACCTTCTGCTTCTTTGTTGTCGCAGGATGTTACGATCTTTGCTGTCAGCGCACGGAGCAAACCCAGAAATGATAACAGTGTTTATTGACGGATACTTTGAGGAACCTCTTGAAGTCACCAAGTTGTTCGGGCTGCGAGGAATTCAGCATACACCAATCGGAGTTAAGAACGCTCGAATATCACAGCATTACAAAGCGACGCTCACCGCCACATTCAACATATTTCCGAACGCCAAGCATGCCATAGTTTTGGAGGAGGACTTGGATGTATCACCAGACTTCTTCAGGTGAGTCTTTGAGGTCCAGATGGATGTAAGTGTTTTCGATGTCTATTTATGTACGAAGATCAATTTATTCTGTTCATTCTGATCACTGTTACAATTAACTGTTTCCTTAATTAATGTCTTACCAGTTTACAAATCACAGTCTTGAAATAATTGTTCCGTTCTTCTTCCAGATGCATTTTTTCACTTATTCACAATAGCACTTCGGTTCGCTGGCCCGTGCTCGGCAAAATAGTTACTTTGCACCCGCGCAGTTCTGCCCTTAATAGCTCCACTTGCCTTTTGTAGGTTCGTAGTAAGTTTTGTGCTGTTCTGCAAGCCCCAAGAATCTTCTAGTTTCTGCTTTGTCTTCCTCCACAAGTCATAAACTACCAGAATGTTTGGGGTCAGCCTGTCACACGCTCGCGCGTCTTGGAAGTCTGAGGCTGCAGGGAGCAGGTCACGCAGCTGTAGTAGCAATGTCTTCCTAGTTTATTAACCCGTTAATCCAGTAATAAACGTGGTTTAAACTTTTACCCTGTAGTAGGAATTTGACCACAAAAATTGCCATAATTTCTGAAATATTTTTCTAACGAGTGCCAAATTTTGAATGAATAATGAAAAAATCACATATGAGATAATGGAACAACAATAAATATTTTTACAATTTAAAATGCATAAGAGACCTTTAGTTCAACTTCCTGTTTAGTATGGAACATCCTGAAACAGGAATCAACACGCACTTTGGCCGCTCCTGTGGCCCTGGATTTATGGAATGTTCTGTGTTTGTAAGGTAGTAAGTACATCCACTGTAATTACTGAGATAAAATTTAGAACGCGTGCTTGAATAATATGAATACGAGGCTTGAGGGAACCTCAGAAACACAAGTGGAATTACGCAACCCGCATGAGAACTAAAGTTGATTGGCGAACGTTTGAACCGCATTTAGCTTTTGTCTGTTCAGATGAGTGAGGCTTTAGTATGAATGTCATAATGGAAAAATGTGACAGAGAAACATATTAAGTCATTAAAATGTTGGTAATGTTCCAACAGAAGGGCGTTTTATGGACCCAAAATGCTATTTTGCCGAAGACCTTTTAAGCAGCAATTTATTGTGTCGTGCATGTAATTAAGGGTTCCTGGATGAAATTATTTTGATTTCATAAGGAGGAGACCATTGTACGCGGTGTCCTCGTGAGTGGATCTTACTCTTTTAGAAGTACTCTATCAGCGTTGCGGTTTATCGGTAATAATTTGTTTTCTAGTTACTTCAGTCAGACCCTGCGCTTGCTGGAGGAGGATGAGATGCTATACTGCATCTCGGCATGGAACGACCAGGGGTACGAACACACTAGCGACGACCCGAGTCTGCTGTATCGCGTCGAGACGATGCCGGGCCTGGGTTGGCTTCTCAAGAGATCTCTGTATAAGGATGAACTGGAATTCAAGTGGCCAACTCCAGACAAGGCCAGCATCACTAATTTTCTCCTAATTAGTGTATATGCCTGTTTTGCGCGAAGTGCGTAAAATGGCCTACGTGAAAGGGGACTCATCTCTGCCTGCCCATCCATCTGTCTACGTGTTTAATCTTTCTAGAAGTACCAATTTTGCTTGTCTACACTTAAAGTTGTTATTAAAACTTAATTTTGGCCATTGTAATCATTAGTTTAAATTAATTTGAAGTTGTGCTTTTGTCTGAAACAATTCATTACACAAAAGACAGTACGTAACATAAGATAATATCTTAGAAGAGGTAAATATTTACTTGAATATATTGAAGAGGGGAAGAAATTTATTACTCAGCGAAGTATGGCGTCTGTTACAGTTGGTTAGCTACGCTGCTATAGATTTATGCATGAAGCAAGTTTAGAACATAAAATGCAAATTATGTGCGCTGTTTGGGAGAGCAGAGAAAAATATTTGTATTTTTTTCTATCTGCCGTTCTAATGGGAGGATTGCCGCTGACAGTTCCGTACTTTGTTTTCAAGATGTGGGACTGGGACATGTGGATGCGTCTACCCGAGGTTCGGAAGGGAAGGGAATGCGTGATTCCGGACGTGTCTCGGACTTACCACTTCGGATCTTCGGGTCTTAACATGAACTCGTACTTTCAAGACGTCTACTTTAAAAAACATTCCTTCAATACTCAGCCCAGTGTCGAGCTCAAGAATGTGGACAGGTGACTTTATAAGAATTACCTCTTGATACTGTAAGAGAGGATGAGAAGGTGATGAACCTTGGTGCGTTAGTCATCAAGTTGTATCATCTGATGACTGTAACTCCTGATCAGCAAATACTACTTATTATTTTTCTGGGGTTAAAGTAGCTGGAGTACGGAGTGGCACATCCACCTCCGTGTAGAGTTGCGGTTGAAAGTATGTGGAGCTTTGCGTCGTCTACATGACGTTATCCAGCACAGTAAATCCTTGTGACAGGTACATCATTGGTGGCAGACGATGCGCATTACAGTTGCATTGACCATGAGTGTTTACTACTCGGCATTTTGTGAGGGTTTTCATATCTCTTGCAATTAGCATTAATTTTAAGAAACTGTTCCAATGTATTATGTGTATCGGTGATAGTGCGGCTTTTATTCACTAACCTGGAAAAATATTATAGCTAATTCTGATGATCGTATGAAATTTTCAGTTTATAGTTCAGAAAATACTGCTTCAGAATATTTGTATTCCGTGGATATAAACACTAAAAGTACTGAAGTTGTGGAATTACGAGGGAAATTTTTTTAAAAAATTGCGGTAATACTTTTGATTATGTTTGTTTTTTGAGAAAAATAAATGTAATGTATAAATTACCAGTTTCAACATCATCTTGCCTATTGTACAGTTTGAAGGAGTATGATATTTGACGAATGCTTATTTTTAGTGTGAAGAAGAATAACTATGAGGAGCTGATAGTCAGCTTGATAAAACGGGGCACGGTGCTGGACCACAGCAAATCACCATGTGAAGAGAACTTCGTACCAGACAAGAAGGTCAGGACGCCCGGAATCTGTCTGATCTTTGAGACGTTTCCCGTGATTTCCTCGAGTCCCTCTGTTCAGAATGAGCCTAGTTCACATCTGCGTCTGTTCAGCTTCTCTACAGTTAATACACTGTGACAGACGTTAATTCTTTGAATTCTTCTTTAAGTCGGTAATACCCATTTGTAAATCCACGTAGTAACACGTCAGTGACGGCGGTTGCATTTTTAGTGCTTCTGAAGTAGATCTTTGCTGATCTTAAGTATTTCCTTGATTAATTCAAACTTATGTCACTCTTCAAATAACATGGTAACTGTATTTTATTTTAGGGCGAAGTCAACATCATGTTTATCAAAATGGAAGAACCAAAGGATTTTGTAACGTGGCTGCAAGTCGCCAAGGTACGTTCACAAGACTTTACGGCCGTGTATATTGGAAGCAAAATTGAAATTTTGTATTTCAAATTCTTTATTTTTATTTCAGTGCTTCAAGATTTGGGATCTTGATGCTCGGGGTTATCACAAAAGCATGTGGAGAATGCATTTGAAGGGCAGCGAAATGCTTGTCATCGGCGTTCCAAACTCAGAATATGCGTAAGTGCAGAAAATACAGAAATACGCTCATGTTCCCTTAAACCGGTTGTTATACGATAATTTCTTTTGGTGTATTGATGTCTTATGCAAAAATGTTGTGTGGACAATTTAATTTTTGTGAATTGCATGGAGAATATCTTGACAGCTGAATAATTATTTAACGTTTCCATTTTAAGTATTATTTACTTTAATTCCAGTATGGACACACCAAAATTTAAGTATCAAACATAATAAACACCACAGATATGAATTCTGTTACTGCATTTAATTGTGTATAATACACGTCCTTATTATTGGTTTGGGAAGTTATAAAATCAAGTATTCACTTTGAAATAAGTAAATTACAGGTAGTGGGGAGGGTCAGATTTAAATACGGAGATATGATGATGGCACGTACATAAGTGAATAAGTCAAAAAATGTGCAGTGCATTGAGAATTAGTAATTATTCTTGAAAATATGTGAGTAATCTTGTACTTAAAGTTATTTCCTGTGCTGCCGTCAGTTTCTGCGCCTGTTTTGTTCCGTCCGTTATCTGGTTACGAGGTCGTCATAGACGTTTCAGTGCAAAACTGATGTGTGTCCACTACTGTTTCATTACTTGGCAAACACCATTTGTGAAATAATGTTTGCAGTGTTATTAAGCGGTAGAGACATTTTTTAAACTCCTTGTTGAATGTGCCTTTACGTGACATGTTTCAAATCTCACTTTTCAGGAAATACAAACCTTCGAATATCACTCCAATTTACTTGGAACCTCAGAAACGTAAGACTAAAGTTAGGTAGCAGGACTGAGTACTGGAGAGTTTCTGCTGTCCAGCGTTGCCATAATACCAAGTCATCTGCGAGCTGCGCCCATTGTCCAGCAGGCAGAAGCTGCTGACCGCTTGATGGATCACACACATAATTTCCGTGTCCGTCGAGAAACCTTGTCTTTGTAATTCATAAGATGCCAAAACTGTGCGCTGATACGTTAATGTGTTCTTTATGTTGTGTGACAATAATAGCGAGATGTATGCATGTTTACAAGAATGCCAAGTGTGTAAGTGAATGCATGCCTCTAGAAATGGGAGAGGAACAGCTGTGCCACAAAAACATAGATATCTAACGCTACAGTGTCCTTCTCATTTGTTATTGTGCTACATAACCCACTCTTAGAATTTGACTTGGGGTTGGTCGGTGCTCTGCACATTGCGATTTACTGTGGCGTAAACTGACTGAAACAGATAATGGGTTTTAGGTTTTCACAGCGGTGAGTCTAAAGATGGCTGCCTTCTGGGTTTTTGCGCTGTGTAGTCTGGTAAACATCTTCCGGACTACACATCGCTGCAACCCAGAAGACGGTCATCTTCATATTCGTCGCCGTGATAACTGCTAATCTCACGTGACTGAAATTGTTTCACTCATTTAGCTAGCCAATTTCTAGTGGGCTGGAGGTGGATTATTTTAATTGCTGACCGGAAAGGCAGTGATTTAATTTGTAATCACTTGCACTCGATCAGGGATATTTTATGTTAAAACACTTCAGTGATACCAACAAAGATTCCATATCCCCTGTGGCCAAAAATGGGCCGTCTGGCTTGTGTCTTTCAGTTAGGTCTTTAACACAATGTAAATAATTAAAATTGAAACTGCTTTTAAAATAAGAGAATAATGAATAGTGGGTTATGACCATCGAAATTTCAGCGGAAGGTCTCTGAATGTAGGCACTATATTCACAGTCTTGCAAACTTTCAGAATGTACTGTATCGCCAATCTTAAATCAAACAACGGCTGACAAAAGTTCAAGTCTTCATGATTCATAGCTCATGTGGGAAAATGACGGGATGTCTTATTTATGCTGCACGGGACACGAATCCAAATCCTTCTTCATCAGGTTATGGCCGGCCGTCGTCACAACCGATCGGGATCTCTCGGCTTGATTTCGAACATTAAAACTGTTGACCTGCCAAGGGGCACTCTCAAAAATGTTGTTTTCTAATAAAGACAAAGTCTCGAGATAATTTTGCCGTTATGAATTGTGTGACGTAGGCCATTGTGCTTATCCTTGTTTCAAACTGCATTACTGAAAACTTTATATCAAGCGTAAAGTGGCCTTTGCTTTGGTGCCTTTTGATGTATAACGTAGTACTGAAGTTCAAAACGGGAGTAAGGCTCAGCGATCTGTGCGCACGTGTCTGTGAACTGAATTATTTGTGTTACGAACTCATGATGTGGAAGCACGATGGAATAGAAACTATAAACTGTGTGAGCAGTAAAAATCTATGTCGTTCCCAAACATTGCACTGATGCGAGATTGACGTGTCTATAGATGGGGCAGATTTTCTCTTTTGGAACTCTTTAATTTTTTTACTGAACTTCTCTTAATTTTAGAGCTTTTATTTTGAAATTTTAAAACCTACATGAAGACTGTGTGTTTATACAAATAAGTATTGTGTTCATAAATCTTCAGAACGTTTTTGTCATTATGCAATTTCGAAATGTTTAAAAGTATATGAGCGTAGTTCTTTGAACAGAGAAGCAGAACAAAAAGTATATGAGCGTAGTTCTTTGAACAAACAGAAGCAGAACACAGATGTTAAATTCATTACATGCCTGCTTTGCATTTATGTTCTTTACCACTACTCTCAAAGCTGTTGTGTTTATTTTATCATTTAAAGGATTTAATCTAATTTTTCTTATGTTATTTATGATCAAATCTCACCCAAATATAAGTAAAAAAGCTACGTAGTTTTGAAATTGGGAAACTCTTGCTGATGATATATTCATAGGCACATTCACAAGTTCAAAATTGTCGTGATCTGAGAACTGAGACACTATCTGAATCGTAAGTCAATTCTTGTACCTTAACCAGTTTTTGGAATTTTATAGGCCTTATAATTTGGATTATTTGATGGTAATTTTCTGTCCAATAATCCAGTGTGTGAATAGTGTCGTAAAGTAAATTGTTCAACTTCATAAATGCTACAGCCTTTCTGTTAAACATTCTTTAATGTAGTCGGTGTTTAACGAAAAAAAATTTTGTCCAAAATTAAATGTAATCAGTTTGTTGTAGGGGCTGACAGTACATGTAGAGGACGCAGTGATGCTTGCCTAAAAGCAGGTGGTACTGGAAAGTGGAGGATGGGAGCTGGTCGGGTGACAATACGCAGAAAGTAGTGCAGAGTAGGTATTATCGTGCCGTAATATTTTATGAACTAGACTAGTTTATGACCCATAAAAGTTGATGGCAATGAACCTTTCTTTTGTTAAACAGTAATACAGCTTATAGCAGCTGTAAAATGTCATTATAAAGTTAATTAAATGTTAAACATCTTCACAGCGACTGAAGCCAGATTCCTGACGAATTCACCAACCAATTAACTCCAGACTCTCATCAAATGCTTATTCTGCCAGACCCCACCATAGGCACCACCATAGCCTCGCTTGCATTCCTTGCTTCTGGGGTCACCACTATCACAACTTCATTTTAATTTTTTCCGTATTGCATAAACGGCACATTTATACGGACGTTGGATAGTTAGGAGTAGATTACAAGTTTTAAAATAAATTTATGTTTGAATTGTACTGTGTTTTTATCTTAGGGATATTTCTTCTTAGTATGAAAGTAGCTGGGAAAATTCTTTGGTCTTTCAAAGAATATTCTGAGAAATCTCTCCTATGTAATGCTTTCATTGTTTTATTAAATAATGTTTCTTTAATTATCGGATTTTAAAGAACAGCAAGCAAGTCGCATATCAACGTTTTTGTGGCATGACACTCTCTCACACAATACTTGGAATCTCAGCAAGACATTTTTGTTCATTGATCAGCGACACAACAGATGATTCTTAATGTTTGAGCTGAATTTTTACTGTATTGGACCATGTGAAGAATGATCTTTGTTAAAGAAAAGATTTTAAAACATGCTGAAGAATCCTCCCAGAACATTTTACTCATGCACTCCACGGCAAAATAACACAGTTTTTGTCACGAGATGGCTGTTATTTTAATGCAGTCTGAACGAAAGTGCAGCAGTTATTCTCTATGTTTGGATGTAGGGGATTTAATCCGCTGCCAGCCAGACTTTGTCTGCGAGGTGTAGCGTTATGCACAACTGTCTGGATAATATGTAAACAGTGGTGCTTGGTTGATCAAGGTTCAGTAGCAGCGTGGACTTCTTTGTGCTCGCTGTGTTTTGTTCGTGAGATTAAAAAGGTAAGCAGATGGAAGTGCGATTAAGAGACTGCATTCGTGTGTAATGGATCTCTTGGAATTTTAAAGGGCCATGAATATCCTCAGTGCTATAACTGGCAGAATGTGATGGATTTATTAAGTAACACTTTGCTTAAAATCATTTATGACAGTATATGAGGTCTTTAATCTTAAAAATAAGTTTTTAATTTCTGTGAAATTTTTAGTCTAGTATTTTTTTTAAAAAAAGATTAATTTCCAGTGCAGTGTAAGTTGAGAGTGATTATGTTGATGTTATTTGCAGTGAGGCATTTATGCTTGTTTTGACATGGAATTTTTTTCTGATATTCCTCAACCCATGTCCCCAACATAGCCCACACGTCAAGGATTTGCTACCCATATTAAATAGTAGACCCATTCTGCCAGCCGTAATTCTCATTTTCTGTTTTATAATCATGTCATTTCAGAGCAGTGGATTTCTTCTGTTAATATTTGCATGACATTGAATTTTTAAGAATGACTCCTCATTGGACGTGAAGAGTTTGTAAGAGATGGTGATGATTTTAACAATTTTATTAGTCAGGTCTGTTTCCTATTTTACTGAGATTGTTTTCAATATTGATGATTTTTTCCAGCAATATTAAATTTAATCAACAGTTCCGAATTAATTGGGTGTTCACAAATTTGTTTAGTAATAAGATCTTGTTTGGTCTACCACAGCAACAAATACACTGAAATGGATGTCCAACTTTGTTCCATTAGTTTTGCAAGTGAAAAATCCTTAGTATATAATTTCAAATTACCCTGAATATGTATGATTTGAGGTTTTCACAGCGGTGAGTATGAAGATTTCTGTCTTCTGGGTTGTTGCGCCATGTAGTATGGTAGATGTTTACCAACGTTTCAGAGGTCATACTACATGGCACAAGAACCCAGAAGACAGAAATCTCTTTAACCTGAATAAATAAAATCAGTGCCATTTTGTAGTGTCCTAAAAATAAAGGAAATATCTGTACAGTCCCTAGATGAAGCCTGGATAACTTCCGTGTTCTGCTTGGCCTACTTTTATTTTGATGTAAATGTACATGCATATTTATCAGAGTTAAAGTGGCTTACTCTCAACTGAATGAAACTGGCTTCAACGTACTGTATTTTGCTTTGGAGTGTGGTCTCTCTCAGACTGAGGTATTTTTCATTGGCTGCTGTGTGATACTGTTCTTGTGTACTGGATCAGAGAGATTTATAGCTATGATAGTTTAATGTTATGAACTGAGTTGAATATAAACTTTGTGTATAATATTTAATAATATTTTTATCCAGCTGTATTTGAAAGGTAGGATTTTTCAGCAAAAGAAAGTTTATTTTCATATGGAATAAAGTCTCCCCTCTGTACCATAAATTCAGACTGTATTCTTTTAAATGCATACCTGAATCCTTTTTGTGTGGTTCATAATAGACGTTGGTGCCTGGTACAAAATTTAGCTGTTTCATGTGAAGTTTGTAGATGTCAAAGCAGTCTAGTGCAAGCTTGCTCTTGTTACACCATCTATCATTCAGAAATCATTACCAAGCTTCTGAATTCCATTTGGTAAGTACCTGATTTGATTCCTGTCCAACCAGAGTACTGACTTTTCTGATATCAACCCTATATCATTCCAATCAAACTCACTGATTGCTTTTACTATGTATCAAATAGAAACTAATTATAAAATTAATAAGAGACATGACATTTTCAGGAATTGGTCACATATGCTGCAAATGTAAAAATGTGAGTTTGAAAACAATAATGTTTTAGTTTGTGTGCATAAGTCAAACGTCTAATTAGAACATTTCGCTGGTTAAAGTCTCCATGTTTAATTCAGTAAGAATCTAGTTCTGTATTATTTTCTGTCAAAAAGGAACTGAAGGACACAGAAATTAGAAAAATGAAATACATGTACATAGAATATTACAGTAGTGAGCTGAAAATGTGTTCTGTCTTGTGCTGGATGATGGAGCTCTTGCTGCAAATCTTTTCAGTGGGCTTGGCATTTCTCTCAAATCCCCAGAACTGATGTTGGTAATAGTTTGCAGGTTATGTTATAATGCTTTTAATAAGGTTCATAAAGGTAAAGGTGATATGCTTAATTAAGCACCATGCCATGTATGGAAGAATGGAAGTATAATTCCATGTATTCTTAACCATGACATGATACAGAAATATATGGCAGGGCATGTAGCATATGCAGAGAATTCATAAATGTGTACAAAAATGGTTCATAAACGTGTTGACTAAATACTGTCGGTTAAGGACCGGTAAAAAAATTGCAAATTACTAAACAGAAAAACCATTTACAAGTTTTTAACATCCACATTAGAGGGCAGGTAAGTTAACACACTTATCTTTCCTAAGAATCGACCATAGAATATAGCATATAATCGACTCGAAGAAGTCGATTTACTTCGAAGGTTTATGTATTCAGCCAATAGAGAGTGGAGATGGCAGACTGCAGACCACGTTAGAGTGGTTTTAACAGCGGCTGTGTGCGTTTTATGTTCGGTGTTTGGTTAGCGTAAGCCTTGGCTATGGCTGCAGATGATAGACTTAGAGTAATCGCTCGTCATCTTGGTGCGGGGAAAAAGAATGTTTTTCAAATGTCGGCAGCAATGCATTTATGTTCTTCTGAAAACCAGTCCTTTGAACCTGTTCGTGGGCGCGTAGCAGTTCCGACTGGGCCACAAAGCGACGCTAGAAAGCAAAGAAGTAAAACTGTTGATAGTGTTGTTCCTAAGAACAGGTAAGAGTTTTTATTGTATTTGTGTTGGGTTGCACAACATTTCGTTACGTATTTATTTCTTATCAGTGCTCCTAAGGCATTCAGCTATGCATTTTTTGTTTTTATGTCGGAGATTGACGTTTCCGATACCAAGTTACGTAGCAGGTGGTGATTGTTAATAAAAAGAGGGATTTTGTGGAAATAATGAGAAAGATTCTTTAAAACTGGACTTGGATTAAGTTTAAACATGCTTTGGGACGTAGGTAAAAGGGATAATAAATAGTGTTTGGAACATTGTTCGATCTGAAAACGTTCAATCGAAGCAGGATTTAAGATTCTCATGGCGGTGAGTACGAAGATGGCTGTCATCTGGGCTGTGGCACCGTGTAGTCTGGTAGAATTTTACTAAGGTTTTAGAGGTCGTTGCTGCATCCATCATAAGGGCGATAAATAAACTTTTACCAGACTACATGTCACAATAATGCAGAGGACAGCAATCTTCAGACTCACCGCTGTGAAAGCCACAAATGTTACAATTCTATTATGCTGTGGGTAATAGCCTATGTGGGCCCTAGAATAACATTTAATTTGTCTATGAAGGAAGAATGATCATTAAACTACTGCTGGGTGTCCAGTGCGTAGTCTGGCATTTCTGTGAGGTGGACATAAAATGTCAGAGACCTTGCATATTTGTTTGTGCATATTATTATTGGCACATTGCTCAGTAATAACAAATCATAGTGATAATAAACATAGCGAAAAACTGTCATAATTATGCTAATGTGGCTGTCAATACACAATCTACAGATGTCATGTAAATTATGTGTGCAGAAGTTTTTAACTTCATTAAATCTTTGCTGCTATAAGGAGTTTTTGGCAGTGTATATTTTCACTATAATGTTGACACGTTTGTTGTGCTATGTAATATGTGAAACTATTGCTGTGATTGTAATTCAGGGATAGGTGAGAGCATGTGACAGTACATTCATTGTCCAGGATCGTCCTTGAGCTTTTTTTTTGTAAAAAAAAGGAAGGAAAGTAGGCGTATGGTAGATATCACAATGCTTTCTGTTACCAACTTTTGAAACCATTAGCATTTATGAAAATTAGTGTACATGTTGTGCTGCTGGAGGTCACCCAAACCTTGTATTTTTTAATATCCTGAAACTGGTAATAGCAACATCGTGGGCACTTGAAAGTGTGAGGGAAACAGTAGCACCGCTTAATACAGAATCCTGAAATTACGTAGGTTATCAAATAAAATTATTAAGATGAGTTCCTTTATACAAAGGACTGCGTCTGCGTAGCACCAAATTTTGATGCCCACAGCTGTTATTTACGCTGTTTAGTACCTATTTTTGAAACTATAATTTAGTTCCCTTCTTTCTCAACTACAGTGTTTCTAATTTTATTCCCTCATTCACATCTAATTTTATATGGGTTTTCCTGTATTTCTTAAATCTGCAACATTAGTACAATTTATTATTCTCTTATAAGTTACATGCTCATTAATATTAAGCCATTTGCTTCTAAATCCTGCAAAATGTCCCAGTGTTATTTTTTCTAATTCTTCTCTTAATATTTATTGTTGTAATAGGTTATTGAAAAATATGCAACTTTTATTGAGGTTATTTTTGTGTGGATATAGAACATTAAATGTATCTCAGAAATTGTGTGAAATATTGTTTGAAAGTCAGCATTTACAGACATGGTGTTGAGGTTATATCTGACAGATTCAACATAGAATTTTTTGTGGGTTTCCTCAGTCCCTCCAGGAAAATTCCAGAATAGCATCCTAAATTAGGATGTGGGCGGTTTCTTACAGATTTCTCCTATTTATTACTCAGTGATCATCCCATTAATGTACATTGTGTATTCTAAACTTTGGTTAGTACCATTTGGAAAACCATAAATAAATACATAAAAATAAAACACTGTGACATTTTACAAGGGCAAGCAGTTATAAAGAAATATTGATCCAGAATTTTAATTCATGGTCTGCATTTCATTTTATTGCTATATGTATCATAAAATTATTCTTCACTTTACAGGTCAGGCATTCAATGCCTGCTGTCACTTCAGAGCTAATCTCCTTTTTAGCCGTCCTACATTTTTTCTTCTCTGTGACTTATACAGAAATGCTAATATAGGCAGTCACTCTTGATTATGAACGTAAATTATGGGACTGTGACATCAAGAGCATAATACTTGTGTACATTCAGGAAGTATGCTTTATGAGTTACACCTGGAACTTTTTTCGCTGAGTTAATAAAGAAATTGTGTAATCAAACCCAAATTCTCACCTTCAACCTTACAAATACCTGCATTGTTTAGATTATTAAAAAGGTTAATTAACAAAAATAACAATCATGTGAATACACACACACACAAATAGTTATCTGTACAGTACTTTTTCATATGTCCTTGTTATCATCAAGTTTTCGTATCATTATTTTTCAAAAAAATCTTTATTTTGTTTAAATTTTCCTGTATATCTAGAATATATACAGAATAGTATTGTATAATATCTATAGAAGAATTGTCATGTTCAGAGACATTAGCGTGCCTTCTGTTTCTGTTATGCAAATACTAAAATAGTTGTTATCAGCACAGTGCATTTTGATGTGTCCTTGTCGTTGTCAGTTATTTTAAAGAATATTAATTGTCTTACATTTTACCATAGAATGTGCTGGGTTTTAATGTCATTCAGACAGTTACTGCATTTGGAAGCGTTAGTTTCTTCGTTGTATGCCTGCTATGTCAATTTTTATCAGCAATGAGAACCTAAACACAATTCCTAAATAGAGGCCCACCTCTTGTTGGCCATCCATAATTCTAGGGCAAGACAGTGGATACTGTTTAATGTCCATGTATGGCCACTGAGCTGAGGTACTTCAGTCAGTGAGCGACTGGGTTACAGATTATTTAAGTGGGGTTTGATTCCTGGCACTGGTGTCTTATTCTGAGCAATATTAGCGATCGGTGTTATCTGTTTATTACTCTCCATTATTCACCTGTAGTCATTAATATTACAGACATCAACTGACAAACTTTGTTGAGACTTGGGATGAACATTTATTCGTTGGAGAGATCTCCTTATTTTAACTGACTTACTGGAGCGGAATTTTCCTTGAGAACCTGATTGCAGTTAATCAAGAAAATTTTCATCTTTTATGGAATCAAATGGTTCATTACCAAGTTCACAAGAGTCCGCCACTGGACTGTATCCTGTCCCTGTGTAATCCCATCCACATTGTGGCACCATATTCTTTAGTATTATCCTTAAATCTGTTTCTAAATCTTACAAAAGGGCCTCTTCCCTACAGATTTCCTGTTTAAAATTTTGTATGTGTTTCATATCTCCCATATGCATGCTACATGCCATGTCCATCTATTTTTTTATTCGATCGTTGCCATTGTATTTGGCAAAGAGTGCAAATTTTGAAGCACAGAACTGTGAGACTTTCTCCATCCTCCTGTTACTTTGTCTTAAATACCCTTAATCTAGGTCCTGCCCTCAGAGCAAGGCACCAGATTTCACATGGGCACAAAACTTAAAGTTCTGTCTATTTTAATTTTAGGTTTTCAGTTCAGAGAGAAGAAGAAACAAGATTGTGATCTGCATCGTAGCAAACTGTCTCCAGAATTTAATCTGTGAACTTTTGTTAGAATGACTTTTTTTAGGGAAATTGAAAGTAACAGAATGCCGACTATGTAACACATTTTCATTATTTACAAATCAATTATTGTACAGCCAGAACCAGTGGAAAATGTTTTTATGTTCCTTTGTGTATCGTCTGCACTCTGGTGTAAGGTTCTGGAAGGTAAAGTGGTAATTTACTCTCTGTTGTAGTGACAGCAATGCGCTTAAAATCTAGTGGTGGCTTTATTCTGTTTTTTTTTTAAATGTAGGTTGTATTTCTTTTTATTTAAATACACTCTTGTCAACTGCGTAGGCTGTTACGAGGACTGTCAATATTTATTGGGAAACGTGTGAATTAAAACAGTGATTCGCTGCTTCAAGGCACGTACTTGTCCATGTGCGCACATGAGCACATTTAGCAAAGCTATAAAAGACATCATCCAGGAGAATTCTGAGATTTGAACTTGGTTCCCACTGGGGATGACCCAAGTGAGCAAAACAGTACACCAACACATTTTGGGGTTGTTGTTGATGTGAATTAGCTGATTATTTTATCTCATGAATGTCCAATACCTTTGAATTTCTTATGTTGTGCAGTCTTTATCTTGTCGTTCATTAGGTGTCTCTTTCTTCCTTCTTTTATCCTTCAATTTCTGAACTTGACTGTACTCCTTCACAATCTTTCACAGAGGCGGTATACAGTCAAACCAACAACCGGCTCCAAGTCGGTTAATGCACGGCGTGCATTGCGGTAGTGCAGTGTTTCCATACCGAGCGCTTTAAAGAAGACCAGCTGAATAGACTCTTATTGGATTGTGTGGGACTGCATGACAAAGAATTTGAAGGCATTGAACATTCATCATGCCTGTCTGTTTACAGATTTTCTTGCTTAGTTCAGAATGTACTTCTTGACTTCTGTTTCAGGCAAGAGTTGCTAAAATGGAATGGTTGGGGGTACAAGGATTCAAAGTTTGTCGTGGAGAACAGAATTATTTCCTTCACAGGAAATCGGTATGTCGTCTCATTCCGAGTGGTTTTGAGTAAATGGGTTTGTATGATTTGTTTTTATGTGTTGAAAGTAACGGCACTTGTCATTTCTGTTGCTAGGTATGCCATTGGCGAACTCTCTCTTCCCTTTTTCACAAAGTGGGTTTTGGATAAATTTGATATTGATTGGGATTCTGCAAGAAGTTCTCAGCCAATGCCTAAAGACGACAATTTACCATCGCCCATTGTCGATGCAGGTACTGTCCAATTCTGTGATTTAGATTTGGTTCTTAGTACACTATTTCAGAGCATATTTAAATCTTTTTAGTATGTGTTAAGTTGCATGCCATGTTTCTATTGGCCATTTGTGTGATCCACTATTATTTGCAGTGCGCTGCAGCCTGTATTTTACTCTAAATATGCCAGCGACTAGACAAATCAACCACTGTTTGTGTGATCCACTATTATTTGCAGTGTGCTGCAGCCTGTATTTTACTGTAAATGTGCCAGCGACTAGACAAATCAACCACTGATACTTCTTGGTGATTTAACCTGTCAGAATGTTTCCTTTCAGTATAGTCTGTTTTAGTGAAAGATTTCCCAAGCCTGGAGTGGGGCGTGGTAGTAAAAATAATTTCTTATAACATGTCACCACATATTTTTTCGATCTATGATGGCTCGTTGTTTACGATCGTACAAAAAGTTAAATATAAGTAGTTTTCTCTTTCGTACAAGAAAATATCAAACAAATCCTGCATATTTTTCTAAGATCTGACAACAACTTCATGACACTACATAAATAGCACTAGCGTTATTTTCATCTCATCAGGTGACTGTTGGAGTTGGTGATTTTAGAAGATTAAAAAAAGGCGTAGATGCTCATATTGATTTTTTTAATTGACTCGCTAAGAGCTGTCGTTGGAAGATAAAAATACTTGTTCATTATTATTATGATAGATCTACTGACATGTGGAAAGCAGCAAACTGACAGAAAACTGTTTTCTTAAAGGCCATTTATTCTGTGACGACACTGGTTTTTAAAATGACATAGTAACTTATAGGTAAATGATCAGCTAACTCAGAATATTCTGTCCCATTGGTGTATAACATTTTTTAAAACTAGCTGATAAGGCTTAGCAGGTAATGTTTAATTTTTGGGGCTTATGTATTAATAACCCGTATCCCCGAAGGCCTTATCAGTTGTTTGTTGAAACAAAATTTGTTTCAGTTGTATCTTATCTTAACTACACAACTTCTGTCTTCAGTTCATCAAGGATTTGTGACACACTGTTTGATTTGCAGTTTGCATTTTCTGGGCACCAATACTTTGTGAGCACACTGTGCTGTCCATCCTACGAAGTGAAATTTTATGTGTGACACCAAGATAAGTGCCCACGGAATATGATTTTGGGCTGTGTTGATCGGTTGAGATCAGCAATCTTACTTGACATAAATGCTCGTTATGATTCTGTTTCACGTAGTAATTTTGAAAGTCAACTTTTGTCGCCCATGTACTCTTGATCCAGGTGGTCACTGTAGCGTACCACCAAACCATTAATCCTTGGAGTTGAACTCTGGTTGGCCACCCTGTGGTATGGGGCTCTCAGTCCTCTTTTTCAATATGATAAAGATTAATAGTTACTCAGGTAGTCAAGGAATTATTTTTTTTGCATGGATCTCGAAGGTTCAGCACATTTTTTGCAGAAAGTTATTCCATTAAATATGTTAATGTTTTGTATATATTAAAATAAATTCTAAATGAAACAGATGTGATACTTCTTCTGTTTCTTACGTTTTTTACTTATTATTCATGTGGTTAGCCATTTTCAGAAGGTTTATTGATATATAATTATTAAGCATAATTTATTTATAGGTTAGATAGCATTCAGTGTACCGAGGCTAGTGAAAGGATAGCAATGTAAATACTCCCAACTGCTTTCGTGTAGAATATTTAATAGACGTCCTCTTATGCTACGCATTTAAAGTATTCAGTGTGGATACGTACTAAATTTCTGTCTGTGTTAAGCACTTGACATCCTGCCTTCGTATGAGAAAAGTAAACTTTGATTTATGTGTGTAGAATACTTAATAGCTGATGCAAGTGAATGTGCTTAAGCGCTTATTACTTGTTTTGTGCCAGACGAACGTAAAGTTTTTTTGTTTACTTATATTTCTCTGCTTGTATGAAGCTATTTATGTTAACGAGCTGTAGAATAATTAGCAATAAAAAACTATTTGCAGTTATGGTGGTTAATGTACTTTGTGGAGTTGTAAAAATGTGGAGTCATTATTTTGTTTAGTGATGACAAAACCTTAGAGGTCAAATCATGACCTTGTGGGCTGTGGGTGTCCCACTTGTGGATGTTGGTTTGATTCCCGGTTGACCACACTTGTAGTCTTGTTTGGGATCTTGCAGCATCTATTTATTTTCAGTCCATTTTCTTCGCATCGTCTTCTTACGAAAGAACTGTAATAGTTCGCCTTTCTTCTGTTGAAGGCGTAAGTGGCTTAAGTATGTTTAAGAATGTATGGAGCTTTACCTTCACTCACGTTGTGCCTTTATGGCGTGATACTCGAGCAAAATATTTCTGTCCGTTTCAAGTCAGTTGTGTTGTTGTTATTTAAGCGCCGGTTTTGAATATTATCCTGTTGACAGGCTGACCCACAGCGACGATGATGTCGATAACAACGATAATGATAATTCTTTGATTTGTGAATTTGTGAAAGAAAGTAGAAATGATGCGTTTAATTATATTTATTGCAGAATTTCTAGATGAGTTGCGTCTCCTGCAGATGTCTTTTTCTCTTGATGGCGTCGATCGCTTGATACGGTCACATGGACACACCCTGCACGACATCTTTATGTTGAGAGAAGGAGCGTTTGAACGGATCGCGGACATAGTGGCTTGGCCAGGTGAGGCAATGTGGCATGCAGGTATTTTGGGAAAGTAGGTAAAAGAAAGTGAATGAATCTATTAATATGGGCGACAAACAAATTGTGGGTTGCGTTACTAGGAATGTGAAGAGAGATCTATTGTAATCACTGCTCTCACTGAATACAGTGTTTGTACAACACTTTATTTCCTCACCAAGGTTGCTTTATGCTAGCTGTTGGAGCTTTGTAAATATTCTAGAATGTGTACAATAGACTTTTTGTTTTGTTGGAAGTTCAGAATTAAAATATGGTAAATTATTTTTTTTTCTTTGGGAGTATCTATGTTGGTAGGTAAATAAGTCAGTTTTATGTTCAGAAATAATATTACCTTGTCACACATTGCAGTCCGTGTGGAGAGAAATTTGTAAATTCTGCCTTGAGGTACAATTATGTAATGATTTACAGTTGAATGAGTCATGAGTAATTTTGGAAAAAATTGACACAAAACTGTCCCCTCACTCAGTGTGAAGCACCATTCAGACGCTTTCTTAAGAACTTTGAGCGTGTGATGATATGATATCACAGATTAACAGATTGTTTTCTAATGTGCCAAGCTGTGTTATTTAAATATGATTTCAAATAGAAAATTACCCATTAAAAATGATGGGAAGATCTAAAGTATTAATTAAAACACATTTTTATTGAATAGTCTAACAAAGCAGCATATAAAAATTAAAAAAATAAAAGAACTTACTGTTGCTTAATCAAGGAATATAATCTGGTTTAATGTAGTGCAAACAGTGATTTTAAAAATTGAACATCCAACCAGTATATATGTCAACGTACATCAGACGCTGTACATTATTTGATCAATTTGAAAAAGGAGATAGATATGGTAATTTGGCGAGAAGACGTGAAGAGGAGAGGCAGATTCAAAACCAGGCCCAGATGCTAGAATACTATTAAAAGTGGATTCCACATTCATCTCCAGGACACCAAATCTTGATACGTGAACTGGATGATCAGGGAGGCCATTGAGATTGAGCTACGGTCAGCAGCGTGAACAGGGAGGATGCTCTGTCATTCTTTTACAGATTATATGAGGTCATGTGAAGGCGTCTTTCAGTCCCAGACAAAACATTTCACCTACCACATGAAGAAACCTTTCTTAGTGGCTTTTGCCGGATAAATTAGAAAAAGATCATCGTCAAACAGGTCATGAAATATATTGTACTTCTGTTGTAGCGTGGGAGACGTCCGGAAGTTTTTTCGTGACTCCTTCCATCTCCTTACAGATTCTTCCGTGTTCCTGCCGAGGTGCTGAAAATGTCTTTAAATGTAAGAGAATTTGGTGTGAAGTGCTGAAGCAGAACTCATTGATTAGGATAATATGTCTGTTATAGAATGTCACGATGACATTGTAAAGTTGGTACAGCTTGCACAGAAACATGACGTTGTCATCATCCCTTTTGG
>NW_019059644.1:415116-434703 GCF_000696155.1 Zootermopsis nevadensis | reverse complement strand
AAACTGAAAGGTGTTTTGACATTAAAACTTCTTTTGTGATGGTTTAGTGCATTTGTCGTTCTACCGGTTGTTGCTGTTAGAAACATGGAAATAAGTTAATATATAAACATACGTATCTACTCTTCTTGTTTATGTCCAAACAAAATTATCTGAGAACGATGTTAAGTAATCACAAGATGTTTTGGTGGAAATGTTAGTAGATCAAGAGAGAGGGGGAGGGAACTGGAGAAAGGTACGTGAAATGCAAGAACGCGCACTCCTGTGTGAAAGTTGACCCACAAGTGTGGAAACAGCTCGAGGAAGAAGTTAAATCAAGGAGCGTTAGGTTGTGAGTGGTCTGCGTGACTCGGATAAGGAGAAACAAGAAATGAAGATGAAATTTTGATGTCATTCAAGGTCAATATTAAGCGGTTGTGACGATGGTGTTACACTCAGGGTCGCTAAATTCTTGGACTTTGTCCGTCGTCTGGAGGATGGAAATGTTCGGTTTCCTAAACGCCGTGTTCTTTCTGAATGCCAGATGATGGACAGACTCCAAGAATTTAGTGATCCCGAGGTCATTCAGAGTGTTCACATGGAGAACCGCTAAACAATGACGAGGTAAATTGAAGGGAAGTAATTTTACTGATAGCTCAGGTGCTAGTTGCCAGCGTCTTACTATGAAGGATCAGATTTGCATTCAAGGCAGCCTGAGTTGGACGTAGTGGCAGTGGGACGGGTTTCTCTGTGAATTTTTCCCTCTTTTCCTCCACCACTGCTCCATATTCACCCGTGTATCATCTGGGGGATGGACAGTAGAGGCCTCAGTTATACGGCTACGTTTTCGTTCCAGAGATGCCAACCGGCATCCATAAGGCTCATGGACAATGAGCAGTTCAAGTTTGGACAGTCACTGCGACCCGAAGCGGGGTACTTTGGCCTCTTACTGGATGGCCTGAAGAAGATGTACATTACCAAGATAAAGGGATTTGACGTGGACCAGATGTGTGTCACCACTTTAGTGTTTGAAGGTACGTATGAGAGATTTTATTTCAAGCCTAAATTAAATTTGAAAGATTTTTGTGAAGATGTTGATGTTGGTAAAAACTGTGCGGTGTTGTTATATCCTCGTGATTTACGTCTGTCTCATAAGTTTTCATAGCTGCCATGTTGGCGTTACTTACGGTTTGTCATTTATTATAAGCAGCACATTTTGTACAGGTGACCCTAATGACGTTGAAGTTCAAGAAAAGAAGATTTACGGAATTGCGGCTAAGTATGGTGGAATTCCAGCCGGAGAAGTAAATGGAGAACGGGGCTACATGCTTACTTTTGTGATTGCTTACATTCGTGTAAGTAAATTTCTGCTCTAACTTCAGTGTTGCTTAGTGTTTGGCTTGTATTTAAGTGTTTTAAAGAAATCGGTCGCGGATCGCGATTTCTTCCTTTGCCTTTCTTGAACATTTAAATAAGTTCCGGTTACTGCTTATTCAGACAAATAATTTGTTATGTGCCAGAGGCGGAACGAACGCGTTTAAAGTTAAGGGATAAGATGATCGTGTCTGTGGTGTGCGTTGTACACCCATCATATACTACATATATGCTGTTCATTAACTGTTAACACTTTGTTTAAAATGTTCCTGATACGATATCTTGTTGTCCCGTTTGCTCTAAAAATAAAGATGTTCACCTCCAGTGTGGAATTTGGCATTTTAAATAGTGGTAGCTTGTTTTACCATAAATAGTTCATCACATACGTCTCATTAGATATCGTTTTCCCCCCTAACAGGACCTGGCCTTGGAGTATAATATCGTTGCAGAATCATTCGAAACCTCCGTTTCATGGGATCGTACTCTGTCCTTGTGTAACAACGTTAAACGTCGGTTAACAAGTGAATGCAAAGGTAATTATTGTTGTTGTTATATTATCCACTGAATCAACCCTTTGTAGCCATTTTAATGACATCAATTCAAGGAATTGTTTTGTATGAGGAAACCAGATCTAAAATTTTGTTTATCGTTAGTAAATTTGTTTAGAAAATTTTGTTTGTTTGTGTTTACTGTGCTTATGCAGTCACTGTATTTGTAATGAGTCCAAACAGAATGTAGAGACTTGTTTGTGATCTGCCATCATACCGATTGATGACCTCAAGAGACAGCTTTTTGTCAATATAAACAAAAGGTATTTTGTGTAATTTTGGCATATTTATGTAGATTAAATGTAGTGGACTCCAGCATTTTACAGACAGAAAAGGCTTAAATTAATTCGTAGGTGCCTAAGTGAGAAACATTGCTTGACTTTGTGTGCTTTTTCCTCCATCCTCCGTCCCGTCTTTTTTTGTGCCCTCAACGTCTAGCAGTGTCTGGCGCAAAATGAGCAGATGTTTCTCTTTGTTTCCAGCTGCCGGCATCCAGCACCACCTGATCTCTTGTCGCGTCACTCAGACGTACGACGTGGGCAGTTGCGTGTATTTCTATTTTGGATTCAAGTGGAATGGCGTTGGCAACCCGCTCGATACTTATGAACGTCTGGAGCAGATAGCTCGAGATGAGATTTTGGCTTCGGGAGGTAGTCTCTCACACCATCACGGCGTTGGCAAATTGCGATCAAAATGGTTCCCGTCTCAGGTGTCAAAGCTAGGGGTCGACCTGTACCAAGCCACAAAAAGGCAGCTTGATCCTAGAAACATTTTTGCAAGTGGAAATATAAGTAAACTACATTCATGATTTTCCAGAGACGTAACTTACGACGGTACAGAATTTTTTGGCTAGTCATTAATTGAGAAGTAAAATGAAAATAAAAAATAGAAAGGCGTGAAATAACTGAACTGTGTTAATTGTAAAAAAACTCTTATTTTTGCATTTCATTTGTTTCTTTGTGAATCATGATGTATCATGTTATCATGTTGCTTTGCGTAGTTCAGGCAGGATTGATTGTGACAGGTAGAAAGGAATTAAGTAAGTGTTCAAAATGGCTGTCTTCTGAGATGTTCTCGTAGACACCGATCAATTTCTACCAGAGTACGTGGCGCGTCATCCCGGAAGACGGCCGTCACTGCGATGAGAACGCGAGGGCCCAGTCTTGTTGGTCTGCATGGTGCTGCCACCCAGTTTGAAGAATCTTAACTGCAATGTTGTTTAATGTCCGATGTTTTGAGTACGATTTTGACGCTTGTGGCAATATTTCTCAATTTTGAGAAAACATGTTTTAGTATTGAGAATTTGGTTGTTTGTTGGTTTTTTTTGTTTGTTTGTTTGTTTGTTTGCATGACACTCACGTGAGTTTAGATTTTCGCTGTACGATTATGTTCATTTAGGAAAGCGGTGAAAATGTAATACGCAGCAAAAGAGTTAAGGAACGAGGTGTGAGTGAATAGAAGGATGACGCTGCAGTCAGTTTCAGGGGTAACGGAGTGAGATTAGTCACTTCTGATTTTATAAATCACCTTTACGTAGCTGAAAGGAAAGAATTTTGATTGCTATAAGTACGTGATTTCAGGGTTGATGAAATATCAAGGTAAGTGTGCATTTAGGTTGTACGTTCTGAACGTCTGCTGCTTTGGAATGTGGGACGTGTCACGACTTGTCCGTCTAGAAGGAATGGAAGCTGACGGACTTCAATGGAGCATGTTAGCGCTTAGACAAGTGAGCAAGAACCAAGGTCGGACATGAAACGTTACTGAGAACGCTGGATTGTTGTAGACAAATTGCTTGTTGGGGAACCCAGTGCAGATGAACTTGATTGCTTTGTACTGTGCACATGTTCCACTAGCATCTGTGCAGTTTGTGCACGTTTTGTATCTCCACACCCAGATTGTGTTGCCGTGGCACGTAGCTAGCTGTGAGGACTGCGTATTCTGTACTGTGTTCATGGAAGCCATTGTAATATTTTGTGTTATTTTTTTAATGAAAGTCTTCTTTTAAAGTGCCTTATGTTTTAATTGCTTTAAATTTGTAACATGTGCAAAAGTTTTGGGTTATAGAGCTTTATAAGGGGCTAGTGTTCGTGTGTGATGGGTTTATGGCTTATTTTTAAGTCCAGTGTTTTATATGAAGTACCGTACAGAATGTGGTGCCATTATGTAATGGTTGTATCCTAAAATAATGGTGTTACTTGGTAATAATACAACATACTTGTGTGGTTCATGAGTGAAGCTTAACTAATTGATGTAATGATCATTTTCCCCCCACAGTTACGTGAATTATGGTGTGTAGGTTGGCGTAGCAGGTATGTATGCATGTGCGTTACTTTGTGTAGGTTGGCGTAGCAGGTATGTATGCTTGTGCGTCACTTTCTAGAGACATGATTTAATTCCTGGCCAGGTGTTGGCTATCCTGAGACATTGATGGTTTTTGCCTTTAAATAGGTCTTTGCGCCACTTCTCTCCTTCCCAGTTCATCATTCATGGAAATCAAATAATCTACCAACTTCTAAACTATATATATCATACTCTTGCATTTCTCATTTTCATGTTTTTATTCTGAAACAGTTAATCATTCACGTTCTTTCAAATAACTTTCTTTGTTGCTGTACGAAAGCCTTCACATTAATGTATTTTGGTTTCTGTTAATTTCATCATATATTTGTGGTTAAGCAGAGTGGTTTGGCCTAAGATCCGAAGACTTATTTTATTATCTGGGGGAAAAAACTATGTTGTATGGCTTTTTTAAGCTGCTAGTTTCCTATAACCTCTACTTCATTTTGTCAATCAGTTTTGCATTGTTCAAGAATAAAACATTTTTATTATGAATGTTCATAAACTGGGTAATAGGAGTGAACAGTTATACCAACCTCTAGTGTCTGCTTATTTGACGAATTAGTCTGGTTAACTGCAGTACATAAACGTGGACCTAATCTCTATATCACAATAATATATATACAACTTTATAAAGTTTATTCAAATTATAAGCAAGAGGAATCACCAGCGAAAGTGTAAACCTAACGTCTTAATATATGAAGAGAGAAAAAGTATTGCTATCGCACTTAACGAAGGCTGCGGAATTTCTATATTTCAGGTTACTCTTGTTGAGCAGTGACACCTGTGAATATTGTACAGTTGCATATAGTAGGCTGTGAATGAGCGAACAGTCGTTTGTTTCAAGGTAGTGTTTCCGTTCCCGTAATGGTGGTAACATTTGTACGTGAGGCTGTGGAGTTCGTGTGTATCGTGGAATGTGAATTGGTGTAAACTTCTGGACGATTTATTCTCTTCAAAATAGGAAGCTAGAAGTTGTCAACAAAGTTACCAGTCAAGTAATATCGTGTCGAAGAGCTCTTTAACCTGAAACCAACAGAATAGCCAAAGTGAGTACTTCGTTTGCATGCATGTAAACCTAAAACTACTGGAGTTGATGTGTCCATAACGATCAAAAGAGATGTAGCCTATGATCAAACTGTATTCGTACATGCCTGTCGTTGATTTCAGACGCGTTCAACAAGAAAATAATACGTTCGGTTTTGGTGTTTGTCACATCGAGGCTACCAGTACATAAACGGAACATATTAGATATGACTCAGACTGCACTACAAAATGTCTTTCTCCGTAAAATGTACTAAAGGAAGAAGATTACGTCACACATAATATTTACTTTATTAAAATTTAAAAATTTGTTAGGGCAACATGTTTCGATCCCATATGATCATCCATGATGGACGTCTTCGCTTGTTTGGTATGGAATTTCTTTGTCGTGCCATATGTGGAGTTGTTTCAGACGTTTCTCTTTTCCTTGAGTGTTCGTGCCAGTGCTTATAAGTTGCCATGGAATAGGAGGTGCGTTACTGCCTAAATATGCGTGAGTTATGTGGTTGTTTATTATGCAACTTCTATATTATTCTGTCTAAATAATTTCGTCCTGATGGTGAGAACTAAAATGTGCCCCATATTTATGAGGTGTTTGTGCAAGTCTTGCTAGCATCTCTCTCTCTCTGCGCCAGCTGCCCAGTTTGGGAAATGCAGCGTTGTGTTTTGCGTAGGCCTTGGTTGTTCCAGAAATAAAATACGAAGAGTTTTTAATCGCGTGTTTATCTCATCTTTAATTGATACGGTCGTAAAGCTTCGTGATGACAATTAGCACTGTCTTTAAGACGATTAGTTATTGGTCCCGAAACGGGCGTGGGTGCTTTTATCCACAACCTGACAAGGGAGGCTGAGCCAGGGGGCACGCTACCAGACGCATTCCGCCATCACGACATCCCTGGTTGAAACAAAGAAACTTATACGCGTTTCTAGACGACGATTACAAACTGTAAAATCCGTCGTCGTGTAATTCTCTCTATTCACCTATTTGTTCGTCTCTGTTTTGACCGTACTTAATTATAATTGCGTTATTAAATTGTTGAGAGTCGCGGAGTGAGGTGAGTGGTCGTCCCAGCGTGCACCGCGTGCAGTCTATTTGTTGTCGTGCTTGTGGTTCGTAATTGCGCTCGGGTTTATCATCATTAGACCCACACAGCTGGTCGCGCCACAGCGGGTAGTGTCACATTACCCTAACCCCAACCATTTCTCGCCTTAGAGACACCTGCGTGGTGTTTGCTGGCTTCTTTCAAGGGTTTTCTGGTCACTCCCACGCTCCGTCAGCGCTGTTAATCGCACAAAATTTCCATCTCAAAGATTAAATTCTAAATTATTTCTAAAATAAACACTTTTCAGCCTTTATTGATTAAAGTAACTCCCGCAGGTCCTAAACCAACAACCCCAAGGCCCACCTCCCTAAGATCCATCTTGATGTTATCCTCCCATCTCCTTCGTCTGACCAGTGGTCGTCTTCCAGAAGGATTCCATACCAAAATCTAATATACACCCCCCATGCATGCTACATGTTAAGCCCATCGGAGCCTCCTAGATCCCACGCTGCATAGGCGAACGCGTGTAGTTAAAACAGCGTCTTTAAAATTCCAAGGGCCACTGAGGAGGACATTTCGTGGTTTTCCGCAGTCCTCCTATGGGAGTGCCTTGTTAAAACGTACAGCGAGAACCTCAGAACTTACAATCTTGAAATGGTTATTAAAATAAGGTCAGAGGACGTGTGTGGGACTCGTGTGGCCTCGGGTAGGGTCCTTGAGACTGGGTGTCGTACATCAGTGGTTCTGAGACTTATTTTGCTCCCGGCGCGTGTAACTTCGATACGAAACGTCTGCTTCGGAAATCTCTGCTTCAGTTATCCACCCGCACGTGGCAGCCGTTCTTAAAGCACGCGGCTTCACCTGAATATGCTGCATTTTAAATAACTTATTAACAGCCAAAAAAATCAAACTGAGTTTTATTTATAAAGGAAACTGCGGGAAAAATTGCAAATCGAAGAACGTTTGAGGGCGTGTAGCACAGACGAGAGCGATGAGAAATTAATGCAGAATTTTAGAGATGGGTATTGGATTGAGCTGGCTCAGGGTAGGGACGCTGGAGGGATTACGTGCGTAACTGTGTGTTTGTACGTACGCGCGCTCATGCGCGAGCCCTTTTATTTTTGGGAAACTCCGTCTCTCACTTTCAGAGACGAACGTGAGAATTGTTTTTGACCTTGGAATCTTACGTCTCGCCGTTTGTGTTTCAGAGATCGTTTCACAATTTTCTAGCCACGTCCTCGCACACATTTTAGACTTTTTATTATTATTCGTAGGGGCAGTAAAGGCGACACTGATCCTCGATGTTACGCCGGACATTAAGCACTCGTCTTGTTCTTTTACCCCCCTCCCCCCCTTCCAGGTGCCCCCTTAAATCTCCTAATGACGGGCTAAGGCAGAGGACGCACGTCCCTCCCACACCGCATTGAATAATGCAGTTTGCTGTGCGGTGGATTGTTCTGGATTCAGCTTTTTTCTAATTTTATGCTCCGGTTAACTTTTGCTTTGTGGGCGCCGCGGGTTGGGGGGAGGGGAGGGGGGGGCAACGGGCGTGGAATATTTTATAGCTGCGTCGTATGGAGCGTGTGAGCTTTTTGTGGTAACAGTGAACGAAGGAGTTCGCCCTCTTCGAGAACAGACGTACTTGAGACTGTGACAGGTGAGTAACACGACAGTACTGTTAATTTCGCGTTGTTCCTTTACTCAGGATAATGCTGAGACACAACTGGTGTTGCCACATTACGGTAGTCATGAAGCTGACAGTCGCTCAGTCGTTAATTCGTGTTTGTGTAGAAAAGATCGTCAGACTGTGTAGCAACTAATGTAGGCCGATCGATTGATTAGATCGTGCCATAATTTAAGGAACTGATATATCGACATTTGCCTGAAAGGACTGAGGAAAACCATGAAAAATGTAGATCAGGATAGCCGGTTTCCGGGCCGAGATATGAACCCTGGACCTCCCGAATACGAAGCAAGGCCGCTAGCTGGACACACGGCCGCTTCTTTGAGTAACATCACGTCTTATTTTGGTTTCTTACGTGATCGGATTCCGTGGGCGATCGGTGGCCAAACAAATTTTAGTTGCGTGAGCAGGCTAGCTCAGTCTAATTGGCCTTTCTCGAGTCCAGGTTGGCCCCGGGACCATACCACAAACCCTCTTATAAGGGCGGCTATTTGCATGGGATAAGGCGACCGGAACGTAAAGCTAACCTAACCTCCGTCTTCTTGCGTGGTGCTTAAATCTTTTAAAGCCCAGTGGTAACTATATATACCACATGCTTTAATGACTAGTAAGTTTATTTAGAGATTATTTCGTAAAACAGCCTTAACCAACTAATCGTTGACATAGAGCCGATCTGTGTTTTCTTCGCGGTACGGACTGGTTACTTAGATGAGCTTCGGGGTTAAAAGAGTTGACAGTTTGTTTCTGAAACGTCCGCTGTAAGGCAAAAATGATGTCGGCTGTGTAGCCTCTACAAATATTCCTGTTTCATTAATTGAATTTATTAATCGTCTGTTAATACTACTTGTTACGATTACGTGCATTTATTAGGCTTTTGTTGTGATGTGTTACTTTAGAATGCACAGTAAAGATTCGCGTTATTTAAATTAATTACAATCTAAAATGTTGTTCTGATGTGACACTTGAGTCTTCATTTGCCTAAGTAGCGCATAGGAATCACATTAAGTGTGCACCTGAACATTGCTTCCAGTTTTCTTATCCGGATCTGAGATCTGTAAGTTACTTCGATTATGTGGATGTTACTGCGTATGAGAACTGAGTTGATCAGAACTTCTGGATGACTCAGGAATTCCTCATTGGGGCCTCTGCGCCTGTCTCTCGCGTACAAGAAGAACTCAATCTAACAAGACGTGACTCATCAGCGCTGTTATTGTGATACAATTTAATTACGGAATCGGAATTTGTGCTTCAAGTGACTACAGAATGCTGGTCTTGGGAAGGCCAGAGAAACAGGGCGCAGGTACAGCTAACAGGCATTGTGCTGAGTGCGTTAATTATCCATCTGGCGATGGCTGAAATTGTACATTTTGTGGGCACTGTAATTGGCAGATATTCCGATTAATTTTAATTGCTCTAATTTTACCCACGAATTCACACGGCTCTAGAAATTCATCACGTGGTTTTTGAAAGAAGTTGTTAAAAATACGTTTATCCGTATTACAGACTTGCATCGAGCAGGTTAGCTTAGCGATAAAGCTCTAGACTTTCATTCTGAGCGTGTCGGTTCGAATCACGGCCGGGCTAACTCCTATCCCGAATTTAGATTCTGTTTGTCGTGCGTAGTTGAATGAATGTTTCTCATTTTACTTAGGGACCTAGGTTTCATTGCAGTGGCTGGCAGGATGACCTTACTGACGAAGTGGCCCCAGAATCTGCTACGGGCACTGAGGAAGGAAATCGCAACACATCTCAGTCTCCGCGCCGAGCGTCAAACTCGGGACTTTCGGAATAGGAATTAACCTCAGAGGCGGGTGAAACGCATTCGGTTGCAGAACTTACAGGGTTTAAATTGTCTCCGGTCTGATTAATCCGTGGCCTGCGTTGTTGTACAGAGCACAGAGCCATTCGTTGCTTGGTAACGTTGACCAAAATGTCATATCACGTCTTTAGATTCCAGAACTTGGACTGAAATAAGAATAACTTTATGCTTATTTCTTGTTTCGCCTTGAGCAATGTGAGGGGCGGTGTTAGTTCAGTTGAACAGGGCACTATCGCCGACGTTTCGGATCACCTTTCTTGGAGTTATATGATATAATTCTATAATAAATCAGTTGTATTAGTGAATATTTATGCCCGTAATGTTTTTGTTCGCTCAGAGCATCAATGAATTATCATACGCGACACGCAGTTGGAATTTTAGCGACTTTTGCCCCCTTCAAAGAGGAATTTTAAGAGGTGCAGTCCTCTTTACTCTCCTCACAGCGGCTTCGAATCGTTATCAACTGACAGCGCCGATCGCATGTCGCGGGAACTGACTGTACTTAGTTGACCTGGCTGTTGGTCCATTAACCACTCCACTTCGAAATGGGGCACTTCACTGACCGACCTGCGTCATCTGTTGTGCTCAGTTTCAGGCCGTGTCATTAAGAAGCAAGTGGATATTTTCCTTCCTTGGAAGTAACTCGCTGCTGAACTGTGGACATCGTCAGTGGGACAAGGATTTGATTGACGTTAGTCGCTTGAAGATTTGAAATTCTTTGTTGTCTTGTGAGAGACGCGAATCTCTCGCTTGTTTGATTCTGTAGCGTCGTGGGAGCTGAAGGGCTGTGAGCAGATAAGCGAGCGTGTTTGGCTGATGCGAAGGACGGATTGGGAATCTTTTTCATATTTGGTCTTCATCGTACTCGGTTCGCCACAGTCGTTTCTTGTTTGGTCTTTTTCCACACAGAAATTTATAGTCCACTCTAAGCCCCTTCACTTACACCACAAACACCAAGAGAGCGGTAGACTTAACAAATAATGAAATTTGGCGTTTAAGTTAAAGTCTCACATCACTCTTCTCTGTTTGCATCAGCAGGTTCTTTTCATAGCTTTAAATTTAGAGATTTCATTGGATGTTCTTCTGGGTCTGAATCGTGCGCTGTGTTCAGTCACTTCACAGTGGCGTTTAATTAACTATTAATAATTATTCCAGTTCTGAGCAGCATGAATCCTATAATTGGTATTAGTAGCCCATTTGTCGCTTGTTAACGTGCGTAATATATCCGTATTACGATATTTACCCCCCCCTCCCCCTCTGTACGTAACCAGACGCACACGTACGTATTTATCGCTGTTAAACAGCTACCACCAGACCGTGTCTAATTTACACGTAAGATTTGCGGACAGGTTCGTTGTAGCCACATGTACTCGTATTGCCGATTTATAAAATGTTTCTGATATGCATGAAAGTCGAAATGTTAGCTTTGTGTACGTTTTTTTTGGGGGGGGGGATTTAATAATGACTTTGCTCCAAACTGAGCGACATCTATCGTTAGACGTTGGTAAATATCACCTCCCTTTTACCTAAAAGTATTGCCTTCGATTTCTTCAGTATTACAGCATTTATTCGAGAGTGTAATTTATTATTGAGCCCAAACTACGATCGCGATAAACCTAATCTAAAGCTGAGTCTTCTGTCTGTAGCTACATTTAAGGGCGTTTGCTAAAATGACGTATTTTATTCTGAAAGACCGACACTTCTCTGGAACAAACACATACGCGTCACAAAACACTGATTTATGTACGAGATACTTGTAATGGTTAGGCTGATACTAGGTCTAATAACATACATATTATTTCCCTAAAATGGCGGACATACAGAGAAAAAGTTCCTGACTTGAAGCGAACCATTAAAGAAATACTTCTGAGGACAGGCGATGGGTTGGGAGACGCCCGGTGATCTCGCACGCGACAGGTGTAATACAGGTGTGCAGCGGTCTTAGATGAAGTTTCTGACGCTTAAACTGGGAGCAACGGCCGGTCACTTGATGGCCGCCATTACTGCGACATACGCGTTTTGCTTGGTGTTAGTTAGTGATAAAGCTTCAGATGCAGTTGCTAATGTGCTCACTCTTTTATGACTGATGTGAACTGTAGAAATATGTCGTCTGTGTAACTAAGCAATTTTTTCTCTTGTATCTCCAAAGATAAAGTAATAGCAGGCAGTTAGTTTTCGTAAATTGTTTCCGATACTTCTCGTACTGAGTGATTTTCGAACAGTTAAGGTAGACAAGGACAATAGGCACTGCTTTGTTGCCTGCCAGGCAAACAAGCTTTTTTAATAAATCGGTTAGCGCTGGGTTTTTGGCGGCTGTTGCAGAGTTCCGCTTATACGAAGCCGTTTCCGAGGTCAGGATTTCTTCGGCAAAGCCTTTGCACGACCGCCAGAAATTTCAAAACTTCGTACTTGTCCCTGTAGAATGGCTGCACTTCCAAAATCTGTGGTGTTAAGGAGAAGTGGGTGACGTTAGAAATTTTTGTTTTAATAATGAGATGACCGAGTGGCACATCTACGTCCATAACAGAATGGATTGAAAACTAATCATGGAACTAAATCACAATGCTTTTTAATCAGTTTCGTCGAAAACTATGTCTTCTCCTGAATTGTGACGTAACACCACAGATACTAGCTCTGATTAAATAAATATTAGTGATCGGTTAATTTTTAAACACTCTGTATAAGGCCACATCCATTACAACTGAATAACCGTGTTCAGTTTCGTTCACGCCCCCATACGTCTGAATCTCCATCATCTGTGCCCCGGCTTCTCTATACGCGAACTGTACACCTGGAGGAGAGTAGCGGATGCTGGCGGTGCAGGAGCTGGGGGAGGGGGCAGGGTTTCACAGCATCCTTAGCGCAATTAGGAGTCTAGATAGCAGTGCAGAGGTTGTATCCATCAGCTATGACTCAAGGAGTCCCCATGGTAACATCAATAACAAAAGTATACCAGAAGGCGATAAATTTGCGCAGATACCGGGTTGTTTTTCACTCTGCGATTGGTTGGTTCTCCTCATGCGATGGAAGGGTCCCTAAAGATGCATATAAAGGAGGGAGGAAACCTTCCCCTACCCCCTCTACAAGAATGTTACTGTCACATTTTAAATGGACGATGGAAAAGACAAGTTATGTATGCAAGGCAGAGGTCAAGATACGAAGTGTACAAATGCATCTCTTCTTTGTACTGGTGTCTTCACACGAAATGAACCACTGTGGGCCAGTTTGGCAGTGTGCAGTTTACAGCCGGTCCAATGAGTTATTTCATTTGAGACTACTTAAGATATTCTTAAAAGTAATTTCTTCTGTGGAATTTGCAATCCGAAAATGTTTATTGTAATAAATAATCACATGCAGGGCCCAGGGGTTTAATTGAACAGCTGACCAATGAATTATCTCCTTTTAGGGAATCCACATTTTCACAACTTGTTTTTGCAAGATATATACTTTCTTGTTACTGTTAAGTTTTATACAAATTTGCGAATGCTGTGCCACCTGAATCCACTTCATCTCCACGAGAATATGATACGGTGGCACTTGCTATGAAAACGTACGAATGCAAATGTAAACTGCGAGATTCTCGGACAAATTTAATGTTTTCGTAGAAGTGCCAAGTTCAAATGGATTTGGAAACAAGGAATTTCGGATTCCCCTGACTTCGTCCTGGAATAAATACGGGACTTGACAATGCCTAGGCCACAATTCTGTCACGGGTCACCAGTCATAGGAGGAGGATCACAGTTCTTCGTAGTTCTGCACTTAATCGTGGGTTATTTAACGACGCTGAGTCAGAGGTTGTGAACATTTAAACGAGGAAGTCGTCTACGACCACTTCTAGATGATGTCTAGTATGAGGTGAGGTAAAGCTGAAACTTTTGAGATCAGAGATGTTATTTTTGAGGATTATGATGATGATGTTATAGGGTTTACCGCCATGTGCACTCGTTGGTATATACAAAGTTTCGGGGAGGCATACCATCTCCGCCTTCAGGGCTGAAGTTGGAGACAGTACGTTTGCCACAAATGCTGGCGTCCATCGATTAGTCTACTCGGCGCCAAAACTGAAATAAACATCGTAATCTAGCTCAGACTTGTTTTTAAGTAGACCCATGTAATGTACTACAATTGCAGAACGTTGTTTGTAGGAACGAGGGTGGGCGGTGGGAATGTGAGTTTTCCTGAACGCCCGTCACCAGCAGAATTAATCAGAGCTGAAAATAATTAGCGTGGTGTTGCTTAAAGTCAGAACATTGGCCGTCATGTGAGTCCCCTGTTCCTGCAGGATGGATTGGGAGATGCAGCGCGCATATTCCTTGCTTATTAACTGCTGTTTGTTGAGCGGAAACTCGTCACGTCCTGAAGACTCTCTGATGTAACTTCTCATTCGCCTATTTGTTTTAATGCTAACTGACGTCCTTAAGTAACGATTACGTCCGTTTAGCTCAGTGGTGACGCGTGTGGCTGGCGTTGGAATTGTACCCTGTTAGAAAAGCGTTGTGTTTGCTGGGATTTTTGTCTTTTTCCTCAGTCCCTTAAAACATTCGTGGATTGTCTTGAATAGGCCACACTCTCTTCATAATAATGGTATGTAGTTGATTCAGGGTATGAAAAAAGAGAAATGAATAATAAGAACGACAGAAAAAAATGTACGAATTTCCCTTTTAAGAGAAAGACAAAGTAAAGTACCAGACAAGGAGAACTGGACGTTTGTTTGTTTGCTCTGAAGCCTTGTAGCTCTAGAGTCAGACTTCGTATTACAATTTTTCACGGGGTGCGTTGGACCAAACGCCTGCCTCCTGTGTAATGCATTTCTTAAAAAGATCATGTCGAACATTTTCAGAGTCAGCTTGCTTCCAATGGGACGTACGCCCGGAGATAGCTTTACGTCGTAACAGGTGTTGAGAACGCTGTATTTAAATGACCAAGTTGCTTTCATGCTTTGCTGTTAGGGGATCTTGGGTTATCTCCTCAGGACAGGGGCCGGTGGAGGGCTTTGGTTAATTCGGTGATGAACCTTCGGGTTCGGTAAGCCATCTAGTTAGTTAGTTAGTTAGTTGCTTAAATCGTAAACATACACGAACTTCCATTTTTCGTAATTCATATCGATTTCCGGATGTCAAAAATCCGTCGGATTACCGTTCATGGCATAAATTACTGGAAATTCTGTACCAAATGAAGACTGCGGTGTTTGGAGGCGTGTGTACGTCTTACGAAAGACGTCTCGTTGCGGCGTCCTGTAAGCCGGGCGACGGAGTCGTCGCCTTGCAGCTCAACTTAAACTTCGTAGTCGACGCACGTATTTTATTAACAACCTAACTGATGAATTTGTATCTTTCTGGTAAATACGGGTCGTGTTTAATTCGTTTCCCTTTGTTGTGGAATTTTTGTATCTCCGCTACTTCATATTCCTGCCGCGTGGGGGCACAACTTACAGCGCGAGCCTTCACATGAACCTACTAATTAGCCCTTAAATGATAACGTAAAATGTTGGAACTCTTTTACCAAATGCGGAAATAGCACAGGTCTGTTCAACAGACTTTCGTTTTGGATCGTTCTGTCTTGTTATCTCGTTAAATATATTTATATGGATACACATAAAAAAAATGTTTTTGTGATAATTACTTTACGCACTTTTTGGAATTCATCAGTTGTCGCTTTGAATCTGAAATGACGCTCGAACAGAGTTCTTCTTGAACGGCAGACAGGACGTTTAGGTAGTTGTAGTCAAGGCTGCTTATATGGCAGTCGCGTCTTATTTCCTTTAAATACACTTTAATATTATCTTCCCTTCTGCGCCAAAGTCTCTCGAATGGAGTCTTCTCTCCAGGCTTTCCAACTGAAATTCTGTCGTGTTTATTGCTACCTCGTGCGTGCTGCGTGTTCTGCTCATCTTATCCTTTTTGATTGATCTGATTATGACAGTAATATTTGTTGATGGAACCAAATTTTGGAGCTCCATTGTACGATTTCCTGTCATTCCATCCCCCGCAGGTCTGTTTCATCCAACAGCTATTGCAATAAACCAGGAGCCGGGATAACTCAGTCGGTAAAGCGATTGTTTACTGGGGCAGAGGATTTTTCCTCTAGCCTCTGCGTGCAGACCGGCTCTGGGGCCCACCCAGCCCTCTATCCAATGGGTACCGGGTTCCTTTCCCGGGGGTACAGAGCGGCCGAGACTGGTCACCGGTTGAAGGACACCGATTTGCATGTGCTCCTTTAATTGTCGATTGTATTTTTATTGTGGCGATACGTCGAGAGAAGACGTTTGAAATAGGAATAATGGAATCCACGTCAGAATACTTTAAGGAGATGGAACGAGGCCTTTGACAGATGGCATAAGAATAGTTGCAACTGAACTCGTGCGTAACACGCGACTGGCAAGAAGTGCGTGTGGCTGACCCGGACAGAAATTGGCCCACGTTTTATGACTTAATAGTCACGAACATAACATTTGCCCGTTTAGAAATTGTAACCAGTTGGAATATCACATATCACATAATCGCAACGTAAGGCATGACGTAAGTGATGCAGTAAATCATCGTGAGAACTGTACATCTGCAAAATTGTTTAAAATGGCGTATATTGTATGAGGTACGGAAGTTAATTTGTGTGATGAGTTTAATATCGCCACTACCAAAGTGCAAATGGCGTACCCGGAAGGAGACTGGTGCAAAGTGGACGGCTTGTCAGATGGCGCGCGGCGTCGTGAGGAAATGCAGTGTGACTGACGTCGGCGACTGAGAGAGAGAGAGAGAGAAGGAGTGAGTGAGGGACCCGTGTCCCGTAGGATTCGCCCTGACACCGGAATTCTTTTCTTCCGCTGTCTGGGAACGCAAAAAACAAGGGAAAAGTAAACCAAATGTTTCAAATTAATTTCTGGAAAAAGAAAAATTTAAAAGCACGAATCCTACGAGATCTGTGGGGGGAATCCCTGCTGGATTGTGTTCATAAAATTTTGAACACTGAAATATGAATGACACGAGAAGGGGATTTCCACGCAAAGGCTTACTGCATGAATAAATTCTATCACGGAGTTGAAATAACACCAGTCCCTGGACACAGGAATGGAAATTAGCGCGAGTGATTTGCTCAAATTAAGAGGAGAATACATCTATATTTGTCCGGAATAATTTATTCGTGTCTTTTTCATAAAAAACAGAGTTTACGTTTGTTCCATTGTGAATAATTGTAATCTTTTTTTATGTTTTTTTATAAATAAAATATTAAATTGATTTAAAAGGAGTTTCGACAATTTTAATTGGAGAAAAAATATAGAAAATAAGACTTGAGAGAATTTCGTATCGAGAAACCACAGTAATTGATCTCCGTTTCAGCTGTTTTTATATGTAAGCTGCGTGGTTAACGAGATATTGCTTCAACTAGAATAAATAATAAGCCCATTGTGAATGACGGATTGGCGGTGATGCGTAGTTCGAAGCTTTTCAATTTCTCTCTCTCGTTTGGAAATAATTGTATGCGTTATTCACGCAAACCGTGCGCACTTAAGCTGGTATTCTAACGTTAACGCACAGTGGAGACTGTTTTTCCCACCCGCGTGTTTAATATCTGGCATTACCCATCGGATTTCGATTGAATCTGATATTTAGGTCTGCTCTAAAAGTTGGGGAGATAATTTAATTTTGTGTCGTGGCGGTGAAGTAGGACCTGTAGGCTACATTAAACTGAAATGGAACCGTAGTTCGCATACTTTAAAAAAAATGCGCATTGCACACAAATGGCGTTAAATATGGCCAAGTCTGTGGTTACCGTCTGAATATTATTTTCCTGAAATGATAAATATAAACAAAGTTTCTGAGAAGATAGCGTTAACTGCGGACACTCGTCGCCTGCAGCCGCGCTCTGGATGTTCATGATCGTGTTCACAAGAGCGCGCTGCCTGTCCTCACCCAGATACAGACGAGTCCAGTGGGTCTCACCCTTTCACGTTTTTATAATTTTTTATCGCACAATCGTTTTCACCTTGCGTGCTACAGTCCCCTGCCCATCATGTCGTCCTTTACTTTAACACCCTAATCATTTGTGCCGAAATACAAGGAATTATAATTGTTGATTCGTGTGGTGTGAACAGCTGAGCAACAAAGCTCGTTATCTGAGAGAGCTGCTTCTGTTAATTTGTTTTGGCTGCTGTGATATGCCTTTCTTGCATTCGTCTGCTTGTCTCTACTCCACACGTCTCATCTACGAAATACCAAAACGGATTTAAATAATTTTTTTTTTGAGTTTACACTGAAAATTGTCAAGCGATTTTAATTTTCGTTTGTGTGAGGTTAGGTTAACATATAAACCAATTTTCTTTAGAAATGCCTTCTAGTATGAGAATGTTCAGAAGACAGAAAACGCGGACTTACTTAGAATTTACGTCTTTGATATTTTCCATAATCATTGAAACAGCTTTGGAACAATGACCGTCATTGTATTTTGTTAATGTTGAAGATTATTCATAGCTTCATACATAAACAGCTAATAATATTCGTAATTTAATTTCAATTGAAAAAGTAGTGAAAGGGATGTCGGATGTGATTACGCGTACGTAATTTGTATTCGAATTAGAAATATACGTCGTCTGAATTTGTTGAATGAAATGAGTTGAACGTTTTATTTTTTTAGAAGAAACTCAATATTTGTATGTTACAGTACATATTCAGTGATATGAAATCTAACTTAATTTTAATTAACCGGTTAACAATTTGTATTGTAAGAAATGAAAATGAGTACCAGGGAGGAATTTTGTGCGACAGAGAACCGACCTGGAAAATACGTGAGCTCCGGGAGGCTCATCGGCTGTGCGGGATTGTATTCTGAAGATAAAGATGGCCGGAGGCGTAGCTCATTGCTTTTAATGATTTTGACGTCGTAACAAGAAGAATCGACGCATAGTTTTTGAAGTTTGCGGGGCCCCGAATTTTGTCTGAGCTGTACAATGGAGTCGTCTCTGCTCAACAACTGTGCAAAATATTGCAAGACTAATTTGCTGTCTGTCATTAAAAACGAAATTTATTTACGTCCGATTCATACAGCATTCTTTTTACCATGTAATTAGCTTCCACTCATAAAGGAGCTTTGATTTAGTTCGCTGTGCAGGTCGTAAAATAAGTTCTTTTGTTTTCGCGAACGTTTTAATTAAGACTCCTTAGTTTTCATCTCGTTTCTCCCTTTTGTGCCGAGAATTGTCTGCAGTTTGATGTCACTCAGCCCTGCCTTTTGTAGCAAATGGTCCCGGAACAGGGAGACTGGACGGGGATCATCTCCTTCTCTCCTTCGTCCTCCTGCCTTATTCTTCTTGTCTTTGCTTCTGTTCCCTACTTTTCTTTCCTCTCATACTTGATTTATCTTCTTCTTTATTTCTGTTTCATTTTTCCTTCATTCTTTTCCCCATATTCTTACCATTTTCGTATTTTAGTCTCTCTCTCTTTCTCTCTCTCTCTCTCTCTCTCTCTCTCTCTCTCTCTCTCTTCTTTCTTCCTTCCGGAGAACACGTGCTCCGTCCCGCAGACGACAGGACCTTCACGAGACGCGATACAAACCAGAGTTGGTTTGAAGAAGTCAATCGTTGTCTTGGAGACGATAATGCAATGGGCATTTCTTTGCCGAGAGACCTAGGATTCCCATTGCTATGTGACGGCGTCAAAGAGGACTAATTTTGGAAAAAAATACCTTAATATTGTGATGTGCAGATCCCTAAGTCCTTCGAGGCGTTTGAAAGTGTTAACCAAGTGCTTTGCCTGTAGGCGCTGGTGAAAC
>NW_019059644.1:388168-402392 GCF_000696155.1 Zootermopsis nevadensis | reverse complement strand
TGAATAGTGATTATACGTATATGAGATTTCACCACCTTCATAGGGCTGCTAGAACGCCAGAATATCCTGACTGATGTTTGTTGTGCAAAGCGTGTTACTGTTAAGTCCAAATTTTACAAAATTCTAAAGAATTCTCAAAATTGTAGAACATTTCAAAATTTTAAAAAAATATTCCAGTTTATTCAAGGACTTCCAAATTGTCAAGAATTTTCAAAATCTTTTGACTGTACAGTATCTTACAGCTTTTTATCGGCCCTGATTGTTGTGTGCGATCCCAATTTCTATACTCTTAAGGCCTGACACATGTGTGTCTGTCTGTCTGTCTCTGATGTTGGTCTTTTTTAAACCCACGCGCCGTAGCACTTGCCAAACTCCCCTCATACATCTCTGATGTTGCCGTAACGAAGTTATTAAATTAAATTAGTTAATTCCCGATATTTTGTTAAATGGACAAGGAAGGTAAAAAAATAGATATAAAATACAAATCAAACAATCAAACACGGGATTGGTTGTTAACATTATTCCTGTAGGGACTGAAGGAACCACCGAAAAACCTGAGTCTGAGTTTCCTGTGTCAGGACCAAGAATTGAACCCAATTTCTCTAATATCATCTGCGTCTAGGTGTTGCAAGCGGCCTCTCCCTCTCAAGACTTTTTTGCCAAGATTTTGTGAGCATTTCTTATCTCCATCGTGCGTACTGCATTGCTAGCGTAGCGTATCCTCCTTAATTTCATCATCGTAGTAATAACAGTGGTGAAGGATACGACTTACGTAACTCCCATCATGCAATTTATATGACCTATCCTATTTCGCGACGTTCTTGGTTTTTGCGGTGGGGAATTGGTAGCACCCGCCAAACCCCTAGGCAGGAGGAACACCCATTATCGGTTGTCCGCGACTGCTTATTCAATCCTAAGCTTCCGGTGACCGTCTCTTCCATCTGCAACCTGAGGACAGGGGACACACTTCATGTTCTTTAGCCCAAACGAAACATGATCCAGCAACAAAGTACGGGCTACTAATCGACGGCTGAGAAGTTTTAGAGTCACCCAGACAATTTCCCACGTTTAATGAGTTCTGATCTTTCTTTAGTCTGTTGATGAGAACTCGCCACTTCATCGTATCCTGAGTCAGTCTGAGCATTCATCTTCAAAATCCGTTTTGATATTATCCTACATATTCCTGAACCTTTCGAGTGATCTCCTCCATTAACGTTTTACGACTGAATCATGTACATATTTTCTTCTCCCATGCGTGCTACATACCCTTTGAAAATTATCATTATTTCAGTGTGTATTTTCAGCTACAAGTCATCCTTTGGTGTATAAGAAATTTAGGGGCCCAAAATCTTTTGACTGTACAGTATTTTACAGCTTTTTATCGGCCCTGATTGTTGTGTGCGATCCCAGTTTCTATATTCTTAAGGCCTGACATATGTCTGTCTGTCTCTGATGTTGGTCTTTTTTAAACCCACGCGCCGTAGCACTTGCCAAACTCCCCTCTTACATCTCTGATGTTGTCGTAACGAAGTTATTAAATTAAATTAGTTAATTCCCGATATTTTGTTAAATGGACAAGGAAGGTAAAAAAATAGATATAAAATACAAATCAAACAATCAAACACGGGATTGGTTGTTAACATTTGTGAGTTTATGGGTCTGCGGTTTTGAAATTTTGTGTTCAGTGTACAGGACGGCCACAAATTGGAGAAAATTAAGAAAATGTTCAGCTAAGGATAAGGCGAATAAGAAAAGAGGGCAAGCCTTTAATACATAATGGAATACAATGAAAATGTGTAAAATAAATTGCTCGGAACACCAAAGAAAATAGTCAGATATTAAATAAATAAATAAACAATAAACCGTGTAGGTTCAGTCAGTCGCCTTAGACCTTGGTTTTTGAACCGGTTCAACCCGCGTTCTTTCATCAGCTGACCGATCCATTCTTCATTTGATCATGCTAATTAAGCGTGGAAAAGTGAGCCAATTATGAAGCTCCTCATTATACGAAGTCCAGCTTCCTTCTGTAAGGTCGAAACGATCACCTCAGTAGAGGACTCCGCTCTGACACCCTCCTCACTGCGTCCGTCGTCCATCCAGTCGTTCGTATTGACCGAGGCGTCGCGTCCGAATCTAACGAGAAGTTGCTGACAGTTTGTTCTGAGTATCTGAGATTGTATCGGTGAGATGGCAGCTCACGAGTTTACCGAAAGTAATCAAGGAGGAAAGGTTCAGGTGGCTGCGTCATTTGGTGAATTGGAGCCTCTAATACATTGTTATGTGTGGACGGTAATGGATTGTTTACAAACTTTTTAAGGCTAAGCTGAGATTGATTTATGTTCTTTTATACAGAATCTATTTCGAAGTACTTGGAATTTGAAATGTAAATTTATGTACAAACGTTGCATTGTTCCAGTTCACAAAAGACGTAAAAGAAGCTTGTATGAATTCCTAAGAAAAGGTAATGCAAATTTCTTCCGGTTTAGTCAAGACGTAACGTGTACTTACGTCTCAATTAGTTCAAGAAATTTTAACCACACTTAAAATTACTTAATTCTGATTGAAACTCGAGTGTCGAGTGGCAGAGCGGGTCACGTGGCGTTGTTTATCTTGCTAGATACGTTTTCGTTTTCAGACACGAGATGGGAAGAAGAACGATTCTGAACCGGGCGGTACAGAGCAGTCCCCGTACTTAATGGGCTCTTAATTTATTCCCGCGAATAAAATATTGATTAGTCTCATTCGTCCCAAAATATTTTAAGTTTGGACGATTATGCCGCCAGCTGTTGACTTACTGCACATAATCAACTGATTTGTTAATGGCGTTTCGAAGCCCTTAAATGTTATCGCATTTTGGAACGGTGAACCGAAACCTACGAATAAATAAATAAATAACATTGCTGTGAGCTTACTGACAGCATCTGTCTATCTCTATCACTCCTCTAATTGTATTTTGGCGTGGAGAAGTGCATTTTATCTCGCTCTGTATAAATAGAATCGAGATCTTTACTTGCAGTTCTGTTTGCAGCCTCGTGAAATGCACTTCTGACGCAAGTCTCTAGTGTGACGCCATCTTAGTCCCCAGTGTTTTGACACCGAAGTGGTCTGAAAGATGGCGTGCCGTTGAGAAAAGACTCCAATTTGTCTTTTTGTCATTAATCCCTTTAGCTGAGTCGAGTTCACCATTTCATTTATAGGTAGCTCTGTATCTCGTCTACTCGTGAGATATCGAGTGCTTGCAGCATTTTATGACTGGACACACAGGAAAAAAAAAAGACAGACTATTTTATATCATCATTTACCCGATGCTGATCGTTTCGTAATATTACGTGTCTTCCTTTACTCTGATGGACCATGTTTCATACACGTACACATCAACATGACTGTTGTACGTAAGACGTTTTTTCCTGTGTTGTTTAGTGATTCTGAAGGCAGGCCGCAAAGAGTTCTTTAAGGCTTTGACCGGGATGTTCTTTTGTTAAATCTTATGTGGTACCGCCTGATTCGACTTCTAATGGTTAAGTGAAGTGTTTTCTTCGCGGTACGGTCTGGATTCGTAAATATTATGAAGACGAGCTTCGGCTTCAAAGGGTTAACCAGCTGATTTTCGTAATGGTGAGGTGTAGTGTTTTCTTCGCGGTACGGACTGAATTCATAAATAATATTCAGACGATCTTCGGCTTCAAAGGGTTAATTGAATAATAATATTAGACCGGTACGGAATGTGACAGTGTTCTAATTGCAGCTTGTATCTACGTCGTTCATAAATCGCGTATTTACGTCTGGTCGCTGTGAAAGACAACAGATTTCTTACTCTCGGGCCCAGTTTATAAAACATACTCGCATCTCGTAGTGTCAGAATTTGAGGACGGAACACAATTGGGATTCTTATTGAATCGAGCGCTTTGTCGCGTAGGTTGGAGGTCTAACAAGCTTGTACATAATAGCCGAAGACATCGACCGTGTGAAAGGAGGATGGATCTGCCCTTTACATAATGGTCTATTGGTATTCAAAAGCTGTCGGTGGTAGGAGACACATATCATCGCTTTATGGATACATTTCGCTCGCAAGGGTGGGTTGACCTCGCTCAACTCACGACTGGATATTTTATTGCGACGAGAGGAAAGATGTGTTTGTGTTTGTGTTGTTTTCTGAAGTGACACGGTGATATGTGAGAGTAAAAGCAAGTGTGACGCAAAGACGGGACGAGCAGAGTGGGCGCAGAACGTATTATCCGCCGTTGTATTCACGGATTAGATAGTTTTTCTACCTGCTCAGGGTCTACATGTGTGATATTTTAGTGATTAGCTTGGACTCAGTGTTTGGAATAATTGTCTGGTGATACTGAAATATCATTTCAATATTCCGACTATGTTAAAATTGTTCTAAAATTGTTATATTTTTAATTTTTCTAGGGTCTCTGCATTTCGTTTACCTGTTGGGTTCTTTTCAAAAAGGATTTCTGACATTCACCCACCTACTTTCCATCCCTTCTGTTGCGTGGGTCTTAAACCTGGTCCCTCGCCGTAAATGTCTCTGTTACGCTCACAGAAGTCAGTTTGTCAGTCGCCGTGTTCGCTGAGTTGCCCCGGTCAACCCCAATCTAGCGCTCTTATTGGGCCGAAATTGTAGTTCAAGACATTGCTGGCGCCTGCAACAATTTGATTCGACTACATGCAGTACACGGCTGTCAAAGAATTTGTCGCATTAACACGGTGACCTCTACTGAAATATATCTGAAGTCATTCGTGATCTGTGGTTGTCACGGCTGTCTTCTGCAACGCAGCGGCATGCAGTCTGACAAAAGTAATTCCTGCCTCCATCATCAGGGCGATGGCAGTCGGTAAACTTCTACCGTCGCTCTGATGATGGAGGCAGTAGGGACCTTCAAAAAATATTCGGTTTAGTCAAAAGGTCCGCGGGGTTACACGAGAGGCGGTTGCGCGTTTAGGGACGGGAGTCCACCTCTGGATTATTTTCGGTTAGGTTGGGTTAGGTGCATTTAAGATTCAAAATCTGCAAAAGACTTCCCTGGCGTCTGTGTGTATTGTTTCGTTACGGATTTGCAGACTTGTTTAAACAAATTTCAGCTTCCTAGAAGTTTTTTTTACCGAAAGCAATTAACGAAAGAGATGTGTACGAATTTCGACTGAAAACTGCATTTTAAACAGCTTTATTTCTTGAGCGGCGACGGGACGTTGCGTTCACAGGAGATTGGAATTGTCCCTGAACCACTGCGGAAGTGTCAGATTTGGTTTAGCCGGTAAAGAAACTTGAGGCGTGAGGTCACCCAAGTGGCTCCTCTAAGTCAGCGTTCGTCAGGCGTTTCGCTGCCACGAAGTCCTCTTGGCGCTGATGATTATATTTTTGCCGACTCCTCGAAAGAACGCCTGTGTCTTCGTTGTGACGCTACATTCAAGTGGTTGAGATCAGCCCATCTCGTAGAAGGAGACGGATTTATTACGTTTTCCTAATGCGATGGGCGAAAGTTCGCTGAAGTCGGGTGTAGTGTCAGAAAACGTTTATCCTCACGTCGTCTTCTGCGGAATTTCGTCTTGTAGCACAGCCATTGCTGTTATTAATGTCTTTTGAAAAGATAATTAGTGTACACGAAGGTTAATTTCCTCGTGAGACCGTGTCACGATTGAAGCAGACGGCTTAACATTCGTAAGACTTGAGGTTCTCACAGCGGTGAGTATGAAGATATCCGTCTTCTGGGTTATTGCGCTGTGTAGTCTGGTCGATGTTAACCAGCGTTTCAGAGGTCATACTGCCTCCATCATCGGCTTAACATTCGTTTTTCTATTTAATTCGTTTATTGGAACTTCAGGATTACAGCTATTACGTAATCCCACATTTCATGAAATAGCTGTTATGCATATGGAAGCGAAACATGCTTTGTTCCGTTTGTGCCATTTCAAAATTAATGCCTTGGAATCAACTCTCTCACCCTTGATCTCTTCTTGTTGCTAAGACTAAGCACTTTGTTTGTCGCGAACAGATGTTAAATGCAAGCTCCATTAAGGTAATTACCTATTGTGGACACTGTTTGAATTTTTCATGCGATGGAGTGGACGTGGCACTTTGTAGCACATCAAGATCCGTGATCCATTCGTTGCTGATGTTGGCATGGAAACGTTCATTAGTGATGGAGCTGTGTGTGTGGAGCGGTAAGGCGCTGGACGGTGTCACAGTGAACGGAATTCTTCTGCAAATGGAAAGCTTGATTGGCCCACAACAATTCCTGAGTGAGTCGCCGTTTATAAAAAGAGTTGTGAAATTCCGAGGCTGGAGTTTATAATGTGTGGAACTATACCTCAACGCCTCTATGCATTTTCACGGTGAGGTGGTTAATTTTAAGCAAAGGGACTTCAATTGGCTCGTATTTTGCAGAAGAGGCTCCAGGTCCCAAGTAATTTACGCTGACGTGCTTAAATGGCTTTTCTTGAATCAATACTTGTCACGACGTGAGATTGTGTTCCTGCAATTTGAAGCCGAAATGAAAATTACTCTCGAGACGGAGTCCGTATTGTAGTTTCACAAGGACACTCTCTCTGCTGGAAGCATGTCGAAGGAGGACGACGAAATACATTTCCATAATTCAGTTACACTTGTTTTGTAAACAGCGTATCTGATGTAATTTGCTGCTGGAAATTGAATAGCATTCACTGTGCGCACATTACGGTTCATTTACATATGAAGTCGCCAGTAGTTGGGTCATTAGGCAGTCTGCTAAACACCGATCACCGCTGTGCTTCTGACACGTGGAACTTTGTTTTGTGACAGGAGCGGCTGAGGCATACAAAGTTCCCTTCGTGTTAGCACAAAGTTGTTTCAAACTAATGACGTTTCAGTTATTACGTCGTGAGGAATTCGTGAAGCGAAATACGCACGATAAATGCGGAGATTGTGAGACTGATATTTGCGTTTGTCGTAAATCCCAATCCACTGTATTGATCGCCGAACGATGTTCTGGACCTGAAACAAGTCAGTTAGGTGGCATCATTACACCGCTGTCTGGGACTGAAGCCTTATCACCTGTACGACAACTTTAAGGCTAGTTCTGGACGACTGGACTGATGTTAGTCGGTAATAATAGACACTTTAGAGTCGCGTTTCCCATCTAATAACTTCCTGGTGTCAGAGACGCGACCTTCGTGTTCGCATTGAAAGCCGGAACTTATTCATTATCCGTTAATAGAGCCTGAGTGTCGTTTGTTTGTTGACTTTGCCGGAACTTATTCATTATCCGTTAATAATAGAGCCTGAGAGTCCTTTGTTTGTTGACTTCAGCGAGTAGCTGAAAACAAAATATGAGTCAGAAGAACTGGACAGGGCTAGACGTACTGGGTGATAATATTAAAATGGATCATAAATTAATTGACCGGTGGAGAGGTCTACGCTGTAGTAAAGGAGCTTTGGGTTCTACAACAGGCGGGGAATTTATTGACCAGCTGAGCGACTGTCGGTTTCTCAAGGACTTTGCTCGGCGGAGTTTGAGAATCTGAGACAGAGTTTTAATACGTCGCAGGTTTAACGTTGAATTCTTACGAGATACGCGTGTAACGCAGTTCTGCCTGTTCCGCCACTGTTTACACATCAATGGTCCGCTTTGGCTGCGTGTGTGGGTGGATGTTGTTAGTTTCCATTGATGTTGCGTTTTGCAGACGTAATCCGTAACGAGAAGACGTGGACGCTTTCTTTACGTGGGCTGTGGTTTGTACGGTGTAACTGAAATGCCCGCTTTAAGACGATACACGCAGTAGCGTCTCGTGTTCCACTTCAGTGTTTCGGTTCTAAGCACCTCGTATTTGATTCTGTGTAAAAATGTTGTTTTCAAATTGATGTTGGTAAAACTGCTGTCATTATTTATATATGTATATATAAATTATTAGTATTAGCTGAAATTATGAATTGTAAAATAGTATCAAAGATACTGGACTGAGAGCTGTGTTTTAAGTCCACCTGACGTCATATTTTCAGGGGCTTAAAATGTCGCGTTTGATACATTTCATTGCCTCTTCTTTCTCAATTCCTCGTGGCGTCTGTTTCGATTCTGTCTCTGTATTTGTTTTTGTTTTGTGCGGTCGAAATTCGAACTCCATTACGACAACGGAATCATCCAAATTCGAAAGAGTTCAGAGAAAGTTTCCTGCTTTGTGCCACGGTAATTACGAATGCATTTTAGTTACAGTAAATATCTCAGGCGGCGTCTTGATGACTTCCCTTATCAATTCGTTTAAGAACAAAATTAGCTTTTTTCCGTGTTTGATTTTGCTATTGTCCTGACCTCTGTACATTTACGGTTAGTCTTAATTTCAAGGTCAGAGGCGTACTGCGTGTTTTTGTGCAGAAATTGCCACTTACAAGGAAGAAAATGTTTCGCTTGTTCAGATCTTATAATCTTAGACCTAACCCACACCCAGAATTTACTTTTAACTTTTTTTGCCCGTGTTCTGTGCACTCGGATCTTGTTTATTTTCGATATCGTAATGTCTTTTCCTTATCTTTATGTTATTTATAGATTTTATTCTATTTTTAACTCGTCCTATTGTTTTAGAACTTGGTTGTAACCGCCCTTATTGATTACTGTCAAGCAAATGGATTAATTAGTTAAGTAATTCAGTCTTTATCATAATAATTATCATCATCATCATCGATAGTCGGTGACGATTGTGATGAACGTCAGAGCATGCAAGTTAGGTTCAAATTCCACTTCGGGTGTAGATTTTGTAAACATTTACAATCATCGTTATTGTGGGGTTTGGATAAATCCAGTTAAGAGTCATCCGCAAAAGACTTGCTCGTGTTGTGTTGGTGGATGTGTATTCACGTTATCAGACTATTAAATTATTGTGATTATTAATATTGCTGTTATTACGCTGTGATCAGATCGTCGCCATTTGTAAGGCTGGTAAGTGGGCGGTAAAATACTCGATTAGTATTTATCAGGCAGAAGTCCGTTACAATCTCCATAGTCTTACTCAGTTCCTCCAAGACACCACTCATGTCGAATCCTGCATTACATTAGAATTTATATAACTTTGTACTTATCGCAGAGGGATGGAAGCGGTGTATTTAACGTCATTTCCGGTAACTCAGAACATACAGAGTCCAATGACAAGTTGGATTAATGTAAGATGACTTTGAAGAGGTTTGGAAAAAATCAATCTTGGCCTAATTTTTGTGCTGTCCATATATTTACCTGGGGAGGCTGAGGAAAAACAGGGAAACTTCAGTCAGCATATCCGGTGTTCGGGCTGAGATTTGAACCCTAGACGTTCCGACATACGAAACATCGTGGTCATATATATATATTCCATACACAGGGGTTTGCCACAGGTAACCTGCGTCGTGGCACGTGAAGTTACAAGCCGGTTTCTGAAGGATAAATGTCGGATTGAGTCTCAGATCAGTTTGTGTTCAGCTGTTTGCCACGAGGTTCTGTTTAACGATGTGTGAGACGCTTGGAGAGCTTAAAGCGAAGAGACCACGTCACTGATGGGAGAATATTATTAAAACGAATCTTTGGGAAATACGATTTGGGATGCCGATTGGATTCGTGTGGCTCACGACAGGTATTGCTGGCGGGATTTTGTGAACACGGTAATTAACCTCTTTTGGACGGCATTACTTTAGTCAGCAGTTATGTTGAACAGTAACTTAATCCGAGTTTCCCAGTGCCTCATAATTGGAGGGAACGGGAGACCGTAGTTTTGTGCCGGAAGTAATTTGCGTTCTATTCCTACGTTCTTCACGTCACGTGGCGACTTCGTATGTTAAGAGTACAGCATGGAATGTCTCGTGATGGAAGCCACATTCCACCGCTCAGTTTAAATAAAACAAGTGCAGAATTTTCTTGTGTTGTCGAGGCTAGAATCACGGTTTTCTGAGGCGTTTGTGACTCACAACAAGAAATTACAGCTTACACAGTAAACCACACCTCAGTTTTTTATTTTCTTATTGGATTTTAGGTATTTGTAAACGCATTCTGTAAAGACAATGAATGTTTATTAACGAAAGAAATGCTTTCTAGACAGAATGTGTCTCGGAGTTGAGCCATCAAATGAGATTTACGGAGTTTATCACCCTCATTTCTTCGCATCCCTTAATTTAAGATTTTTTTTTAAGTATGCGCAACTCCCCGTGTTTATTTTAAAATTGTAGCTAGAATCTTACATCTGTGTGTTGTAGAGACACAAGTGTCCACACTGTTTGATATCCAGAATTTCCCACTTCATCTTCCTTAGGTACAAATTTCTTTTTCTGAAAACTTCTGTTGACGGACGTTTGTAATTTATGATATTCTCAGAAAGTAAGAAACAGCTGTTCATGCAGTTAAATCAATTGGAAAAGTTTTTTTTGTCTATATATGCCTTGATATTTAGTGGTTTTGATAGCAGCCGCCATGATATTATTATCTGAAACAAAGTACGATTGTTATTAAAATCTTAATAATTTAAATCAAAACCACGAAAGTTATTTCACATCTGCGCGTGACATTTTAATGTCTTCAGTTTTGTTCTGCGGTTCTGCGTTTAACGACCGGCCGCCTCTTGAAAGTTGTCACCAGCCGAGGGAGCTCTTCTCATCCGTCGGAGGAGCCCATAACCAATGTTAACTATATACACGTGCTTTAAGTGGTTCTGTGTGCCGGAGGAGAACGCTCCTCATTTGTCACTGGCTGGAGGACATTTTCGTAGTACAGTTCATTCGCTTTAGGAATGTACATTGTTCGAAGCCTGGACGGTGTAATTTGACCGGACATCGTCGTGTGGCGATACGCTCTGCGTCATATCCTGGATATTCCTAACTCGAATCTCGGACAGGGGACTGTCCATTGTCACTTACGCATCTCTTAATTAATTTATGTCAATTGAAATATTTAAATATCTATGAGACTTTCCACTGCGCGTTCCTTCCACAACGTTGACAGATATTGGCTCATAAAATCTCTGCTATTCAGCCTTGTGCTAATTATAAACTTTTTGCGTTGAAATAAACCAAGATACAATTTTGTTGTTTACATCAAGAAACTTAAGAAAATATGCACCCACAAGGGGGGGGGGAGATCAGAAGGGTGCAGTTGCTTTAGTTGTGACGTTTCACGAGTACGGTGTAGGTGGAGAGACATCTGAATCTACGCGGACGTAGCAGGAAGTTGGTCCACTCTTTCGGTGGCGAATAATTAATACTTACTGCTGTTATTATGAACCCACTATCAATTGCATCGAAATCGTTTGTTCCCCCGAAGGATCGATCTTTCTGCATTGTCGAGTCTGTTTCTGGTTCAATTAAAAAGTTAAAAAAATATAACGTTGTGATCGGGCTAATTAAACATGCGAAATTTGGTAATTTATGAATAAACCAAATAGTACTACTAATGATGACGTGATATATAATGGAAGATCCTTTGGAACCCTATATGCACGCCATGACTAAGTGCGAAGTGTTTTGTAATTGTTCCTAAAACGGATAATGGGCAAAATTCAGTCCCTTAAAAGTGCATAAATTATTTATATTATGCTAATACCAACTTAAAGTATGTGAGTACTGTAAAAAGTACTTCAGACATATTGAGTGCGCATTTGGTGGCTTGCGCTCAAATGTGTGATGCCAGTCTGGAATTGGGGAGTTTAAATTCCACCGAGTTAAGTTGGTTCGTTGCCAGAGCGCTTGGGCTGCTGGGTTGGAGGATTAGATCACAACATAAACACGGGCTGGGATTTCCGTGGCTCATCTGTCCGTCCAGAAAATGTTTGCGACGGATGCTTGTAAGCAAGGCACCACATTCTGATTCGTGTTTCATTAATCATCACATCGATAAACGGATTAAATATTAAAGCAATTAATTTTAAATGACATGAAAATTTTATATTTTAGTGTGAAGAATCGAATTTCGAACAAAAGTTGCACACTCGTTTTCGAACGTACGTAATAGAGTTTTCATAATGTCGGAAAGAAACTCTCAGTAAAAGCCAATCAATGCAATTATATTGAGAAGAGTAATAAACCTTCTTTCTAAATCCTTCATGATTGAACTGCTTAAACTATTAATGATATCCATTATTTAGTTCCAAATTATACAAAGACTACTCCAGGCACCGAAAGTTCTGCTTCTAAAGACTGGGGCACAATGCAAGATATATACAATATAGTGTATGAATAGATCCATCTATACACATCTATAAATTTTGCTACCCTCCTTACTCATTCTGATACCGACTCCTATAGAATCCTCACTCTCTCTCTCTGTGGCCTGTTCAGTATCCTGGCTCCTTCTCCCTCTTCGTGGTTTATTATCGAATCACGAAAGTTTGCAACCCCTCTCCCCACTCTCAGGCCTTCCTTTATCGTATCCTCGCCACATCAACACACCATTGGCCTTTGTATTCGTTCCTGTACCTGAAATCTCGTCTCTTCCCACGTATTGTCTCATCTTTTGTTCGGAGTAAACGGAGGAGTGAAAGGAGAATGTATAAAGAAAGACAGGATAAAAAGGAGACTGCTTACAGGTGAAAAGAAAATCAAGAAACAAAAGCACTTCTAACATTCCCCCCTTTTGCTCCGCCCCCCCAACCCCAAACTCCCGGGAACATTCGGAACAGAAAACAGCCCCCCGTTGTGTGTCGCGCGGGTTGAGCGCCTTAACACCACGGCCGGACTTCGCCCCCGCAGGTCTGTACTTCTCTTCACGTGACCCTTTCATACGAGTGACCTGCTGCCTCCATCATCAGGGATTATCAAGAAAGACTTTGCTAGGTTAGAGGACCGACTGCTATGACTCGAGATGTTCGTTTTCTCAGGCCCACAAGCAAATTCCGGGATAGTACCTTAAATCATGCCACGACCGCTTCCTTCGATACTGTTTCCAAATCATGAAATATCAGTCGTCGTATATGACGACGCTTCTGATGTACTGGACTTATGACAGCGTCGTTAAATAGGAAACCAATGAATAATAAAGCAGTACAAGGATCCAGTTGCATGATGTGAGGTTCTACACACAACTTACGTCCGTCCGTCTGTTCATTAGGTAATTCTGGTAGAATTAACATTACTCCCGTTTAAACGTCAATCAGCGTTTGTAGTAGCCGTGCCTGTGTTTGTCCTGAATGTACGCACGTGAAATTTCGTGTAGCCGGAGATTCTAGAGACGTCCGTGAATTGTGTGCTCAAGATTGTCAACATGACGAAGGCACAACCTTTTAGGAAAGAACTCTAAAAAATATTGAAATCTCAGCTCGAAATTACAAAATTTGATCTTTGTTTTGGGTGAAAATATATTATGCATTTTAAAAATAGTTATTAATTGAATAAAATATAAAAAAAATTGTCGTAATGGACGTATAAACGGTCTTAAGACTTTCTGGGGTTTCTGTAAAGCTACTCATATATGTAGTTGGTGTTAATTATGAATAAACATGGGGGTTTGCCTCTTCTCACTGTTTTCGCGAGGAGAGCCGAGAGTACGCGATCACTCATCTCCTTGCCCGCTTGAAAGCTAATGAGTGTTTACTTGCAAAGTAGTTAGGATGTAGGGCCACGAGGCACAGCCCAAAAGCCGCGGTAGAAACACGAGGTTTCAGAATTGTTTTGCTTGCATCTTATACGCGGAGCCTCAATTACCGACCCTCTTTGCTACGAAGGCTGTCTTCTGGGTTGTAGTGCCCTGCAGTCCCGTAGAAATCGACCAACGTTTCAGAGATCCTTGCTGCCTCCATCTTCAGGGCAATGATTCGTTCTGATGATGGAGGTAACGGGTAACATCATAGAACTAATTTGCTCCCAGATAGAAGACGGAGTCTGAAGGGAGTGGGGGGGGGGGGGTCAGGAAAGAATAGTCAGGCAATGCAGGTGCCCAGTTTCAGGATAATAAATTGCAGAAGTGGGAGGGAGGCTGGCCTGTACAGATTTCATCCCTGTCTGCGCCTCGAGAAACCTCCTTCCACCATATTTTCTTTCTCTCATCATCCTACATCCGTCTTTTTTTTTTTACTGTTCTGTGTTTACGTACTTTTCTTCCAAACTCTCAGTTTTGTTTCCATGTCCATTTTAACGGAAGACTGTTGTCATCAGTCTTACTGTCTTGTTTCCCAGATATGAGAACCGTCAGGGACATTAGCGAGCGAGCGAGCGAGCGATCCATCCATCCTGCCGTGACGAGACCTTCTGTTGTCGTCCCCACCAAAGGACATAGCTGAAGGGAAGGATCCCGGGCTC
>NW_019059644.1:373420-388156 GCF_000696155.1 Zootermopsis nevadensis | reverse complement strand
AAATGCGGAATGTAATGCGCTTGGTTAACGCGAGACGTGTCACTGCGTTACTGTAACTAGTAATAATGACTGCAAGTTGCGAATTCGAAGCTAGATTTTAGAAACTGGCCTCTGGGTACTTGAGGTATTTTCGATCGCCTTGGTATCGCATTGAAGGCTTTATTAAATTCTTCAAACTTCGCCGCGTCTCAACAGTTTAACTACGGAGTGGTCCTCCACTCCTGCTGTGTTATCGTGAAGCTTCGGTTTCAAATATGGGCCCGGAGACGGCTATCCCGACTTTGCTTCTCCGTGGTTTTCTTCAGTTTCTCCAGACAAATGCAGGGACATCACGGGGAATTAGTCCATGACCGCGTCGTTGAAGTAACCACAGATGATGATAATCAAGATTTTTTTAAGCTGCTTCTAGCCGTAACAGTGTACGGTGACTTCTCTCTGACTCTGCAGGTCATGTTCCCTCTTGAATGACGTCTTCTTAGAGCAGTTTTATAATTAGATTTTGGCATTGCTCCTGGGTTTGATTTAAATTTAAGTTAAAGGACTTACTTTCATCTGCATTTTAATTTATAATAGTTTGATACTCACAAGTCTTGCAATGTTTAGTAACACAGTTACATTTCAGATTTGTGATTCGGAGCAAATTACGTATTTCTGGTTGCAGTAGATAAAGAATTCGAACAGCGAATCCAGTTTCCTTCATACAAAAACAAATATATCTCTCCTACTCGTTTTGTGGCATGAGATGTATAGTTCCACCGTCAAATGAGGAATGGCGAACAATGTTAACAACATATAGTGCGGTAGTGTGAGAACGCTGACATCTGCGGGATTATGTCGATATTACACATCAAGGCTTTTACTGCGATGTGCGTCAACACTTAAGTCCCTGTAGAATCGTATAATAACATTCGAACACAAACACTGTCAAACACTTCTCCAGTCTCTGTCAACTTTACCCAAGTACCTCCTCGCTCAAAACGAAACGTGAAAGACGAGGTCTAATTTCACACGAACAATTTTATTTTTTCGGTAGAGAATAGGAATCAGCGGTTATAAATCACGAGAAGAATACACGGAGCAAAGCGGACCATTGTCCACGTTGAATCGAAAACTATGGCAACAGAAGATATAAATAATCTGCAGCGGTTGTGCGATATTTATGGCGGGTATCTTGATTTAGCGAAGGTCTGCACCTCACTACAGCGGGGACCTCACCGTAAGAGACAGTCTCCGGAGCAGATACGCCTCTACAATTTATAACAAGGAATTTGAGCTGCGAGTTACAAATCCTTTATTTAAGATAATGCAATCGAGCAATAGAAATGTTTCTAACGTGCAGAACGTACGACAAAAATTAATTAACTTTTACAAGTGTTAAAATAAAGAATTGATATGATTTGTTTCTTTTAATCTATGTTCGACGTGATATAACTTCACTGTAGATGGGGTCTGGTAAAACTAGGAACACCTCGAATCGAACCTGACCTTACCAGAGGATTCGTAGGCAGGAGTCGAGAAGAAACCGTGTAAAATATTAAATTTTCGTATTTGAAAATCATCTTGTTCTATACGTTAGGCTTTGGGTGTGTTTTATGCAGGGTGTGAAACCTGCTATCTTCTACGTGGTCTTCCAGGACTACTTTTTCGTCAGTGGAGTTTATTTGCACAACCTTGTGAGGCGCAACTCATGCATGATACGTGGTTTTCTGTTCACCCGCGCTGTTGCTTTGCGCCACAACGACTCGGCTTCTCAAGTGGCCAGTCCCTGCTGTCTTCCTTAAAACATTCATTTTAGGTGTTGTCAGTTTTTATATCCTTGTTGTGGCGTCTGCTCCTGTGAAGTCAGAATCGGCCCCGTAACACAAATCTCTCTCCTCCCTGCCTCGGTCTTCATTTTTGCATACAGTGTCGTTCAAGCGTCCGCATGTTCTGGTTGACTTCTTTTTCCTTTAATTCTGTTCATTTTGCTTTAAATTTTGTTTTAAATTTCCAGTTTAAAGCGCAGTGACTCGTTACTTGTCAGTATTTTTGGTCCTGGCTGTACGGCCCCTCGTTTATCATCTAACCTGCATTTAAGGTTCTCAAGGCGGCGATTTCGCGCCGTGTAGTCTGGTAGGAGTACTCATTGTCCTGATGATGGATGAAGCAAGGACCTCTGAAACGTTAATAAACTTCTACGAGACTATTCGGCGCTACAACCCAGAAGACAGCCATCTTCAACACATCATCTGATTAAAACACTGCATTTCTTGCTGTGTTCCTCAATTTATTCCCAAGTTTTGCCTTTATATATCTTCTTTCCACGCCCCTTTCTTAATCGACGTCTTCGTAACAATTTTCCATCTTCCTTGATTTTGTAGAATCGTTTATTTAACGTAATCGCAACGCGAGGCGAGCATATTTCGCCTGTAGGCTATCGAAAGTTTTCGCTACATCAGCAGAACAGAAGAACGTCGGTTTGTTACATTCTAGAATATTCGAGCTGCTCACGAGTCGCAGTATCACAAGAATATCGCATGTGATGTCACTGCTATCACATGCCCCGCAATTAGCAAGAGGTCCGTGTTATCGCCACGAGAACCGTACAGATAATTTAGAGGGGGCGTATTGCAGCGTGGAAGCTCTCGTGTCGAGGGGCACAGAGGCCCGCAACCACGCATAGCACGAGCAAGATCTAGGCAGAGAGGAGAACTCGTCAACATCCACATTTAAACTTTTCCCATCATGCACTGCAGTGATAGAGGAACACGGCTGAAAACTGCTTCTGGTCACGGACGGACGCAATGTGGCCATCTCTCATTTACGCCGTCACGTCACGCGGAACGAAGCGATTTTTAAAAAATTAAATCTTTGTTAGTCGTCGGTTAAATCAGATTGCGCTCGTCCTCTTTTGGATTTCTAAGAGAACGAGGAGAGAGTCGAAGTTCGTGTAAATATTATTTAAAAAGCAGACTCTTGTATGACCCGTCAAAGTTTATGGAATTGAAACATTTTTGTTATGAACAGCATTAAAATTTATCTACGTAAATCGCGTTGAATGTCTTTAAATGTGGAATCATCCTCACGGCCAGTAAATTTGTTTGAGGCTACTTTTGCTACGAGTTGGCTCTTAAACACACGGATTTATTGATTATTTCGTGAGCCAAAGGACGAAAGTACAGTTCATCCATCAGGCACTTCAGCTGTCGAGAGTTTGTTCCACTTTCTTTGGCTTATTTGTTGAACAAAGTTTACATGTAATTTGTTCGTTTCTTCATCTCTGTTTCGTTCATCAAACACCTTGATGTCACGTGAGCCACCTTGATGGACCTTTTATTAAAATGACAGATGATTCAGCAACACACAAAACTGACACATGCGGAGATTAGCGGAAGCTTGTTGGACGTTTTTACCACAAACTCTACGAGTACATGTTGGTTTCATTCCCAGGACGAGAAAAGAAAAAAAGAAGAATTTTTAAACTAAAGTTGGTACACTTGGTAACAAAGATTTTGTGTGTTTGATCGGTGTATAGAATGTTATGTGGTTTAGGTTTTCCTTATGAAGTTCTAAGCATTTAATATCAGGCTAGAAATGTGTTTGGCCCCTTTAACGATTGGAGAGCCCCCATCGTCTTGAGGCTTGCAGAATATTCCTTCTTCAGGGCGGCGACGGAAATGCTATGTTGCTTTTCGCCTTTGTATACGGAGGAGTTCACGATTGTGGGAGGGAAGATTATTAACAGGCGAAGGGACGAGGTAACATCACTCCCAAAATGCACTTTTCGACATGTGTTGTTAATTGGCGTTAATGAATAAGGGTGTGATAATCCGGACACGTAGCACGCATGGGGAGCAAATAAATGCATGAGATATTTAAGGAAGCGGATTGCGATGATGTGACCTCGTTTAACTATCAAATCTAAAAATTCTTGACGATGGTGAAGAGTCATTTGAATAAAAATTTACTTGGATATTATCCATCGTCTAGTAAATATAAAACGTAAAACGACGTTTCGGAGATGGGTCTCTATCTCCGGAGATAGGGATTAACTCTATCTAGTGGGCCCAACTTTGTAGGAACCTGAAGACGGAGATAGAGTCCCATCTCCGAAACGTCGTTTTACGTTTTGTATTTTATATTTTACTAGACGATGGATAATATCCAGGGAAATTTTTATTCGTTTAACTAGCTTAAGGAACTGTGATGACGAATAATCGAGTTCGTGAGTTTCTGAACAGCTGAATATCACCCCATCCGTATCTTGGAGTTAGGCATAGCTTATTTAATCTCTTTCATTAGCAGCAACACTGAGGTTGTTTATCTCAACTTCGTGTTATATTTACTAGTATTAGTATTAGTATTATCAAGAGCTACGAATTGGGAAGGAGCTGTCGTGGCGTATTTCATGCCGGAATTTTAGTGCGTAACTTTAGGGGAACATGAGTCGTGGCCTATCCCGAGAAGACGGCAGGGACGTTCAGCACGACAAGCAGTTGATGCACGTGTGGGGAAACTTTGTGCTTAGTGGTTGGCATCATCGTGAAGTTTTGGGTACAGGTTGGTGATGGCGTAGGGCGCGTTATTAACATCGGTTGTAAAAAGAATGTCCGGAGGCTTTTATTAACACTGCAACGCGAAACTGGTGCTTTATGCACGAAGGCGAGTGCATTCTGTTACATTAGGCTCAGCCGCTGTAAAAGGAAGTGGCCTCGTTGTTGAAGTGAACTTGATGTCGGAGGATGGGTGTAATAACCGGCGGTTTGTTCGCTGGTTGGGAAGAAACCAGGTGATGTTCAGCATCGAGCTCGTTTGCGCGCGGATCGATTTATGTAAGGCAGAGAGAACATGGCAGGTAGACCGCGCGGGTCGGCACACCGTGGTTCTAGAGACCTGAAACAGGCTTTTGCTCGCTCCAATCGGACAGAGGCGGCCGTGTCCTTTAATGGTATCAGGGAAACTGCTTGAACATCTTGTCAGGTAAGACCAACACTTTTAACTTACTTTCATCTTAATAGTGAAGACGAACTCGTGATATTAACCTACCCACGCGGAAAGAACTGACGGATTTTTAGTAAAATTTGGTGTGGACATCATGCCACGAGAGGGTGTCTGAACATTTAAATTTGTAATGTTTTGCTGTCGGTATTACCAACTGAGCAAACTTGTCAAGTGCGGGAGGAACGCTGGCATAACACTACAGACGCAGGAGCCTAATATTTTGTGAGGCAGTTCGACAGCGAAACCTCGGAATATTATCTCCATAACAAATTTCCTGTCGTTAAGGTACGCGGAGTTTAAGCCCTGTACCAAAAGACCCCGAGATATACACTGTCCCCGCCCTAGTTAATCGCGGAATTGGAGGAGCGTGGGGGAGGGGGGGGGACATGTCAGAGGTCGGACACACGGGATTGGTGAAGTCAGCAGCCACTATTATGATATAAGAGGAAAGTAGGTTAACAGAAGACATTTGTGGGGTTTAAGTTGCGTTTTTGTTTGCAATAAACATAAGGCAATGGACGGCTGTGAAATGTGTGTCGTGAAAATGGATCTCGTGAGTGCTGTTGATCGGGACGCAGATCGATATCTCTGAATCGTCCTTCTCAGTGGCCTGCACGTCAGTCCTACTGGTCCAGTCGCAGTTGATGGCCCCTTCGCCTCCGGCCTTCCGCTTTCACCCTGAAAAATGATCTTTCCATTTTCTAGGCGTCAATTCACCCGTGCAGAAACTCTCTCTCACCTCAGAAGAGAGTTTTCTTGATTGAGAATGCGACAGACTCTCAGGTAGTCAAGAAATTTCCAGACCCGCAACTCTCTGCCGCGCCTCTGAGCTGCATTTTACGTTTTGTCGTGTCTTCAGGGCAGGCCTTTCGTTTAATCTGTGACCGATTCATTGCCTGCTCCGGTTTTAAATCTTTGCCTCCCCGACATGACGTCGACAGGCAATTGTCATGCGGGAATTGCGGTTTGAATTTCTGCCGATTTCATTCAAACTACGAGCTTCACTTAAACGTCGTTAATATATTGCACTTGTCTGGATGACAGACATTTAAACCTTCAAGCTAACTTAGTTATAAATGAATTACCAACTGGGAAATGTATATATTAATAGAATCGGCGGATAAAGTAACATATCAGCCCCAAAAAGTTTATTAGGGACACTCAAGGACGAATGGTTTCGGTGGATTTGTTAACTTTAGTTCGTATTCGTGGAACGCATTTCTTTAATCGGTTATCATATGTTATTATAAAATTTCTGTGCCTCCGCCCATCATCTGGTGGGCGTAGATGGAAGGATAATATTAAAATGAGTTTTTAAGGTAAAAGTGTAAGACTGACGAGTAGATTAATTTGGCTATGGATAGAGACAAATTGGTGTTTTGGTTCCGCAAAAGACGGGCAATTCCTTTGACTGCTGAGCTTGAACCAACCTCATTTATGGTATTTATGTTTCTACCCATCGTATCGCCGTCCCATCTTATTCCACACATCCCTGGTTTTCTCGAACTCACTGATGCCATGTAGCCACTAGTGTTCGCTCGATTGAAGACGTACTTTATTTGTTTAGACGTGAGACACGAGTCCATGTTCTCGATTCACTTCTCAACGTTCTGCGGTGCAATGCAACATAAATATGACTTTTTGACCGTCTTCATGTTTAGTTCTGTCTTGTAAAAAAAGTATATACGTTTCAAATTTAAAACATTTTACAAATTGGGATCTAAAACTTGGATTTCCTTTACGTTTCACGGGAAGTGATATGAATTTTCGTTGCATTTCCCAGTCTTGAAGCATAGACATTGAAGTTGCTATTGAATCTCTGCGCGAACAGTTCTAGCGGGTTTATGAAGTTACAAAGATTTTGAGGTTAGGTAACGATATGCAGCGAGGGGTTCGCCGTAGCTCCCAAAGAGGAGGACGTAGGGAACTGGAGGAGATGGGTCCGTGTCTGGAGGGAAATTTAACCAACTTGTTTCGTGCCATGCAACAGACCACACGTGAAAAGGCAGTGGAACAGAGGCAAGAATCCTTACGGATGATACTTCTCTTACATCGGGAAGATATTTCATAAAAGTGATTTGGACCTCGAACTTCGTTCCTTCTCGAAATGTTGATTTTTTTTTTTTTTGATATTTGAGTCGATTCGATGTGTCCAATCCAGCACAGAATGTGTCTTTCTTTAAACCTTTAGACAAAGAAGTAGACATCTTTCGGAATGGTTCTTAATTTGACTATGAAATGACTGGCGAATTTAAAGTGCACCCACGTGCCTCATGCGTTAGTGCACTGTATCTGGTAACTGTTTTGACATCAGTGTTTTGCAACTGTGGTCCGCAGCCCACCTACGGTTCGTCGCGTAATTTACGCCGATTGTGCGTCGTCTGTTTTACACCGATTAGTCCTTGGGTGATTAAAGCGAGGATCAAGTAGAGAAGAGATGTTGTTGTAACATTTAGTTGGAAAACCTTTAGGAAAGAGGCCATTTCTGAGAACTAGACGGATGACAGGATAATATTTAAACAGACTCTTAGAAAATGGATCTCGAGGGTGCAAAATAGTTTTGTCTGGCCCTGAAAAAAGGTTCATGACGACGGAATTTTTGTAAGTTCGGATTTCTAAACAAACAGGGGTTCTTGTTCCTCCACTCAGGTACTTACTTTGGGGGGGGGGCACTGTCCATGTGGCCCTTTCCTTGTTTTTTTTTATTTTATTTTACCGACTAAATCATGTTGCTTTGGATGTTCTGTTTCTGTACTCTGTGTGTTTATAATTACTTTATCACTGGCGATGCTGAGTTACCTCTCTGTCTTTCTTACATCCGCCGAGCGCCAGCCTCCCCCCGGCCACCCGTTCCTTCAGAACCAACGTACTGAAAACACGTGTACCCTGAAGACATGAAGCCTCGCTGCGTACCCCTGACATGACCTGGGACCCCTTGAGGCGGTACACGCGTTCCTCTCCACTCAGGGGGACTTCTGAAAGTTGAAAACGCCCCCCCCCCCTTCCAGCCGCAGTTTGCCTGCTCGGGTCATGTGAGAAAGAAATGAGCTGCGAGTGGGAGAAAATATTGAACACGTAAGGGACCGCATTCAGTGGCGGAGGGCGATGCGTGCAACATCGGCATATGTGACGGCCTTCGGAATCTGTAGGGGTTACAGAATGTGTCCTCATCCAACAGCTCTCTGCCCGCAAATGCCTTGTCGCGTCGACTACGACGGGGTTCGTAAGAATTACGGCGCACTCGTGCAGCGTCCCCCAAAGCGGGGCCCGCGGCTCCACGGAGGTTCGTTAATCTTTGTCTTGTGGGGTCGCGGCGTGGGTGCTATAATGAGTCAAAACTGCTTTGATAATACAGCATTACTCTACAATTTAAGGTCCATTAGTATTTGCTTCACTAAGTTGCTGGATCGCAGGTTGTTTCTGTGGGTTGAGGGCCTCGGACTATGACGGGAGACCCGGAATGAGAGTCAGGGAATCTCTGCGTCAGAACGCGCGTTTCGGGCTGGGGCGCGCGCACAGATGTACGCATGCGTGGCGCGCCTGTTTTGTTACGGGATTGAAAGAAATAAAATATCTCTCTTTATTTTTAAGTTCAGTTGAATGTGAATTATTTTCGTTAGAACGCCATAATTTCACAGTTGTAACAAAATGAATGCGTTACCAACTCCGGAATACAAAACTGTAGACTGTAAATAAAAATTAAAAAAACTTTGGCAGTTGATGCAGTGTGCGAGTAATCCAGCTGAGAAACGGAAGCTGAATATTTGCATGGGTTTTTGTGTCTGGACGCTATTGAAAATGGAGAATTGAGAGATAATGTTATAATGCAAAACTAATCTGACTAAATCGTACCACAAAGTTCCGCTAACATTTATCTAATTAAAAGCTATCCTCAAACCACGTTGAATTTTGTTGTTAATGCAGTAAAAACATCTCAAAGTCTGCCACTCACAGACCCTACATACGTCACGTGGCGTTTTTTGTTAAAGTTCGTAACAACATTGTTTTATATTCATATAATTAGTAATGTCTGATGTTTTAATACAAACGCATTTTTTGCGTGGTAACTATTAGTAATGTCTGATGTTTTAATACAATCGCATTTTTTGCGTGGTAACAGCTCATAACAACACACACGGTGACCGAACTACCCCTCTGGCGGTGTAATGCCCGGTAGCAATGCGACAGTGCAAGGCGAATTTGTTCAAATTGTCATGAGCCCGGGGCAGCTCTGTTTAATCTGCTGCAAATCGGCCTCCTCTCACCAAGGGCTTTATCCGCGATTGTACCGAAAGTAACATACGCAATTACAGGCTGGACCAAAGTCAGTCATGTATGTCCGCATACGCGAAATTGTTGCAGATGTTCCATCATGGAGGAAATCCTGTTGAATGAATACAGAGCGGAGAGCCGGCAGTTCATTACATCGGACGTAAACTTGTAGATAATTCGAGTAGCTGGACATTGGGTTCAAATCTGACGCACCAGATGTCTCCCCTGCCACCAATATTACCGACGTACAATTAAAATTAAAATCTTGCACTATCTTTTCCAATTTGTTTTTATGTGTTTTCGATTTGGATTTTATCTTCGGAGCAGAGAATTTCGTTCAAGACAATGTATTTTTAAAATAATTCAGGTCTATACACAAACTTTATTTACAGATGTTAAAATTTAAAATTTGCGCTATTTTTAATTATAAAACACAAACATGACGCATTTAAACTTTAAATATTAAATCTTGTCCGTCTAATCACAATAATTCAGGTGTATAGAAGTATATGAAGCTTCAAAACGATAAATAATTCGTTTTGAAGCTTTATATAATTATATACACCTGAGGATGGTTCTTTTAGGAACTGAAACATGTCGTGAAACATGAAAAATGATGATCTAATGTAAATCGAATATTTCGATAAAGAACATCATTTAATAATTTAAATATTTTAAATGTTAATTATTGTAATATTTTAATATTTAATAAGAATTATTGTGATTAGACGGACAAGATTTAATATATACTTATTATATCACAATATGACGCAACTTTACCATCTTACAATGTATATTGTTTGTAATTACAGTCACATCCGAAACATGGTAAATAATTATCTGCTGGTCTTACACCTTCCCTTTCGTTCTTCAATTTGAAATAAGTTCAGCGAGCAAAGTTGGAAGGAATTACAACTTCCCTGCTGTAATATCCGTTCCTCTTTAATTACTCGTGAACACGTAAATGCACGCAGTTTAATTTGGGTTGAACATAAAAAGAGTGTAATGTTGTACACTTTTAATAGCTCGTTATAGCTTCTTTGCACTTTCCCTTAGCCATAATAATAATTATAATGAACGTAATCACCAATATGAATTAATTGTGGATGTGACTGTACAAGACTATTTGTTACATTAATTGAACAGAGGCAAAAAGACGTCGATTTTAACCGAAGACCGAGATCGAGAAAACAGAAAAGCAGTTGAGTTGGACGATCAGTTGTTCTGGAACATTCCTCACTAGAATCTTACACTCGATCACAATTCATCATCATCATAAGAAATATGTTGTGATCTTTGCGAAATTAGTCTCATGTTGGCTTCTGTTCTTTTCCAAATCGGATCAAAAGGATGAAGTGGACATGGACGGCAGAGATGAGAAATTCATAGAACAAAAAGTGAGAAAACATCTAGAAAAAACACTTCCTCACAGACACAGGCGTGCGTGGGATTATAATATTAAAATGGATCTTCAGAAAATATGATACGAGAGTGTGGAATGAAGATTAGGGACCTGTGGCGGGCTCTTGTGAACACGGTAATGAACCTTCTGGTTCCATAAAGGGCGGGGCATTCTTTGAGCAGCGGAGCGACTGGAGTGGAGTCGGTTGTTGGCTTGTAACAAGTAGCCAATTTTCGTGTACTCTTTGTCATGACGGTAATTGTCAAAAAAGTTTTAGAAAGGAAATGTACGAAGTCGTGCTGCAAAGTAATGCATTGTAATTATTTTCCGTGGAAAGCGGCCAGCTGTATCATCGAAAAAAAGACTGGCACTTTTCTTCGAATATATTTTGAGATTTAATATTTTAAACATAAGTACCCTTGCGGCCCACGAAGCAGGGCCATGAGTTTGTCGCTGTGCGTCGTGTTGGCGGAACGCTATCTTGCCCGTCTTCTCGTCCGACCTCCCTCATTTTTGTGAAGAGATGGAGTGAGTAGAGTCTGGGAGGCGGGTGGTCCATGACAGTGAATCCTCACGTTGCCATGTCAGGACAAATTCTACGAATGAGTTCTTTCGGTCTTTTCGGCGTTCCAAAGCTGCGCCGAGTTCGTGTTGGCGCTAGTGGACTTTGAAACCTGAATGCATACGCCACTGACGTCCCGGAAAGTAGAGAGAGACAAAATTCAGAACTATGAAAATTTGAGCAAAATTGCGGATGGAGAAACAGAATGAAGCAAGTGCGGTTAGTCGACTCAGCTACGTGGATTTTGGGTGTAGCTCTAGAGTATATTAGAGTTCCGTGTGTCCTCGTATTCTAGTGATTGAAAGTCTTTCCGCTGACAGAATTTGCTGTTATTTTCATTTAATTTCCCGTTGTCTGAGCTGTTTTAGTCATGCTCAGCGTGTCGTGGCTCGGTCGTCAGGCTTCTCGTTGCCATGGAAGTGACAGATATTTTTAATTAATGTCCAGCACAATATTACTTTCGCTGATAAACCGTATCTGAAGCCTTTAGACAACAAAATGGTCTTCATCTTACTTGTCACAACTTGTTCATTAAATAATTATGTTATTCTCAGACATTAAAAATGTTACGCCTGTGTGTAACTCGGATCTCTGCAGGTCAATGCCTGCCTGTTTCTTTTTCTTTTCTTTTTTTTTCAGACGTGCATTCAGTGGTATACGCGTTTTCAGATGACTAGTGATTGTACCTTCCTCCCTATAAATGCAAATAAAATGCATTTATCAATTACGTCATCACGTCAGAATATTGCAGTCAGAGCAGGAAAAATAGGATTTCACGTGTAGTCCAGGAACTGATTCCTGGTCAGTTTCATTCGGTTGTTTTTCGTAACTCTGCAAAACGGCCCCGGAACGCTGTAGGCCCACGTGAAACGAGCTGTTTGCGAGGTAATCCTGTTTGTCGTGCGCTGGCATCGTAATGCAACACAGATACATATGAATACCTGATGCTGATTTGTGCGCCCGGGGTTTTGTGCTACAACTACCACGCCGAATAGTGTCCACAGTCGGAATACTAGAAAGATCTCTTTTAACTTCTATTCGATTACCAGTTTCATTGAAGCACAAAACAAGAGCTCCAATGTTGTTCCAGAATTGCCCGTCATTCTCCTGCAGCGCTGTGCTGGTCGCTTGGGACCGACCAGCGCGACAGGATAGTGGAGCAAATGGACCAAAACTTGCAGCATCTCCTTAGGGACCGTCCGTGGGCGGAGGTGGGGCGGGGCGGACACAAATCTGGGCGTGATCCAGCCAAGAGAATAGTAAAGCCGGTGTGGGAAATGGAGGATAAACTCCTTGAAAATCCCTATCTGTACCTTCAGGTCGATCTAGGTTCAGGTAAGTTTCATGAAGCTAGTATTTCGACTTCTCACCCTCTGGTAAACGTAACAAAACTAAATTTCTCAGACCAGTAATCAGCATTCTTAATCGGTGTTTGGGAGGTCCCGAGTTCAAATCTCGGCCTGGGAATCGAGTGTCCTGACAGATTTTTCGTCAGGTTCCTCGGTCTCTCGAGTGACATACCGATATTTTTCATTAAATTTGGCCACTACCAATTCCTTCCATGTTGTTTTCAATTTATCATTTATTTGTTGTAAAAACATTCGATGCAATGTGTTCTGAGCTGTCACTGTCGTAAGTAACCTATGGATAAGTAAATTACTTTTTCATCATCAAGGAGAGGGAATATAAAATATACATGATTTGAATTATAAGAACGAAACTAATCTTATATTAATAAAATCCAATCTGTTACTTCGTAACTTGGTGTTAGCGTTTTGAAATATATGGAATTTGGAGTCAGTTACAATTGGCCTTTCCCTGTCTCTAATGTGTTTGACGATGTGCTCAGTTACATATACGTAAATGATTAAAGATAAGGTTTTGAAGTCTGTAATAATCGTGTGTCTAGTTACTAACATATCATGATAACAAGATTTAGTTCATTTTAGTGTATTTTTTTCAAATAGAAGCTTACTGAGGAAGAAAGCAGTTTCAATTAACCGAGTCTTCAGCTTTTTTTTTTTTTTCCAATTTCAAGGAAATAATTTTTTAATATAAAGTTTGTAGAAACATTTTACATCCCTCAGAAATTGGTCCGTTTGCTTCACGTGAAACTCAAGGTAAAGATCTACTCGGTCTTTTCGAAACTCAATCACTGTCGCTTTCGTAAGAAGAGATCTTGAGAAGTGAAATTTGAAAATTAAGTTATCCTAAACTGCAGGAATGGACTCTTGAGGTGAAATCAGGGTTTCGTTTACTCTAAACATTATGTTCTCACCTTTCTTCTGTTCCATATTCTCGTCAGCTGCTCCTCTGTTTCTGCATTTCGGTTCAAATCTTCCGTTTGTTTTCCTTTCCGACTTGTGCAGTAGACTCGCTCCGACGCTGCGCGCCGATGACTTCCGAGCAGCGTCTGATGCCGGGCGAATGCCAAGTGACAGTTCCCTTTACCTAACAAGAAGAACAGAGTTTGATACATCTCGTTTCATAGGCGTTTTGTCGAACAAATGTCTGTTATCGGTCCTGACTGAAGCCTTCTTCGAATTGTTGAAGACAACATTGAAAATGCGTTGACAAGTGACTCCCAGGTTAGGTTAGGTTGCCACAAGAAGTGTTTTGCCATCATTCCATGAGCTTCAGCAGGTAATTCACATCAGTGTAATTAAAACCGATGGGATGAGTAATGTTCACCTTAACGTTTGTATTTTAAAATAACATTTATCTTTCTGCTGGTAATATTCAGTGTCTTGGAGGTAAGACTATTCTTTACGCCAATTGAAAAGGAAAGAAGCCTCTTTTCAGTCACCGCTGTTCTTACTACTGAGCTTTCTTTTACACGTGGAGTGAGTAAATTTCGGGTTACTACCGTTTGTAGGAGAAGGGTGGCCAGCCCTTAAAGACGGAGGTGTTACAGAAAAGAGAACAGGGATGCGAACCAATGGTCTGTACAGTGCAATGCTGAGGACATGGCAGCAGAACCGTGTATAAAAGGCCTTATTCAGTGTCACCGTCGGATGACCACTGGCGGCACGGTAAGAGCAAAGACCACATGGTGATGTCACCCGATTGAGGGGGACGGTTGTGTGCCCTGGAGTACCAGACGCGGTCAAAAGAATGAGCGCTCGTCCGCCTCGGCATTGCCTCTTGCTCGTGGCGTAGCACTCCCAGGTTCTTAGGCATTTCTGATGACGACCAGGTCGCTCAGGGGTCGTCTCCTTCGTCCAAGGTGCCGGGGCACTGCCACTGTTCTCCAGGATACTCCATAATACTCTCGGCTAGAACACTGACTTGTGCGAGCGTCGTCGTGAAGCCACTGGAATGTTTCAAGAGTTCTTCTCTTTGCCTCCGTTTATCCATAGTTGCTTTATCCGGAACGGAGTTTTTTGTCTGTGTCGTAATTAAGTTTCCGGTAATCGAGCCGGGTTTCGTCAACATGAAGACGGCGTAGAAATAGTTACGCCCTGTGATCTTGTATATCGAGACTACAATCAATAAGCTTGGCTAAAATGCAGCGTCAGCA
>NW_019059644.1:362204-373385 GCF_000696155.1 Zootermopsis nevadensis | reverse complement strand
GACTTACAACTAAAGGTCAGCCCAGTTAGGGGAAGTGGGGGACGAGATATCACGTGGAATTGTAGGAGAAGAGCAGACAGGACTGGGGTGGGGGGGATGTTCGGAGGAGTTTTCACGTTTTGAAAATAAGGCGTTCTTAGTTGTGTGCTTTGGATCTTTTTATATCCGGCAAATACCTTACATCCATTCAAGACGGTAATCTTAAATATTATGCAGCGAACTGCTGAGTTGTTCACCTCGTGCTACAGTCAACACAACTTGGATTTTTTGTATCAGCGATTGACACGAATGTACTCAATTATGCGTTTCAGAAATTATCCACCCCCTAAATTTGCTGTTGTTTGACGTAAGAGAAGGACAGTTAATTATATAAAATCTAGGACCTGTGGTTTACACGGCGGTGAGTCCGAAGATGGCTGCCTTCTGGGTTGATGCGCCGAGTAGTAAGGGCGACGAGGCAGCAGTTACCTCTGAAACGTCGGTAACATTCTGCGAGACTAAATGGCGCTACAGCTCATAAGACAGCCTTCATATGAAATGTGCGTTACTAATTCGATGTTCGTTTTGTCATACATTGCTTGAAGTTGTTTCATTCTATAAAATATCCCTGGAAAGTCTGGAACAAGATACAAAGATATGTCGACAACGATGGTAAACCTGGAGGGTAGAGGTGGGATTGCAAGCGAGAAACTACACCTGACTTATCTATATTAAATCTTCTGCGAGTTCAGCTGCCCCTGTGAAGGCTGCAGACGGCAGCACTTAAAGACAAGCGGAAGTCTTGTGAAGTTTTCCTCACAAGCATATTGCTTCCGGTTAGGCGACGACTTGTGAAGATTTCAGACGTTCAGCTCGTTACTTGTACTCTCCCCTTTGTGAACCATAGTTCAGGCCGGTCAATTCTTCCGGTTAACTAGAGCCTGATTCACGCACGCTGGCATCCACGGATATTCCTTTTATTCTCATGAGCTCACTGCAAAAATCGCATACGTACAGTAACGTTAAAAAGGCGTTTATTAAAAAAAAGCTGATGGCAACAACCCCATTTTCGATGGTGCAGTTTGCTCTAGCGTAAAGTTACGAGACTGTATTTCATATGGTCCAGCGGACACGTGTTCGAATAGAACTTTTAACAAGGCTTGAGTTGCTGTTGTGCTGAGCTGACATGCCGAACGTGTCTTCCGTGTTCAGGCTGTGTTCATCGGGTTGCTTCGCTGTTACAGTTTACATGTGTATATTATGTTCCACCGAACGGACACAGCTGTAATATTTGCTCGTAACTTACGTTGCATATTTTCTTATTTATTTATTTATTTAGTTTCAAAAAATGCAAAACTTGGCTGTATGTTAATATTGTGGACATGTCACTATAACTAGTTTCTATTCGTTCTTTGCACGAAATGCATAGCGAGAACGCATTGTGGGCTGATAATTTCTATCCGTCTGTCAAGTCGATTTAACTCGAGAACCACTGGACGGATTTCGATGAAATTTGGCGTGGAGGTTGTGCCATTCTGCCTAAGAATCGTACTCTTGAATTTGCTATGAGTGGTTATGAGGAAAGTCTTGAGGTGCTGCGGTCTGGTGGCCTAACTGTGAACTATCGAAAAAGGCGGTTTTATTTCTCTAAATGAACGTTGCACACGGCGCATGAAGATATTATGTATTTTCCGGCACAAAAAATATATTTTCCAAGCTTGCTTGATCAGGAACCCACCAAGGTTCAGTCACACTGCAAATACGTTTATTGACATTTTCGGCACGAAAGAGTTGATTGTTTTAAGCATGTGGTCATAGTTGTTTAACCTGTGACAGTAGACAATGATCATACTTAAATTAACATGGCATAAGCGTTGGACATTGAAACAGCTTGAAGATGGTTACTGTGTAGGTTTTTTGTTTAATTCTGCGAGGTATTACGAACTTTCTGAGAACGGTAGGAGCCGCGGCGATGTGCGACCGCTCATTGGTAAGATGACGTCGACCTGATGTCCGGAATATTAACAGCTGTGCAAAGTTACGCTACTTTGGGTAAGCGCTGTCGGATGTAAGAATCTTGCTTCGCTGTGTGGAGGGCCGTGGGCGATCGAACAGACGATTGGCGAAATATTAGGTTCTCAACGGGGCGAGTAAGATGATAACCGTCTACTGCGATCTTGGTAGAAATTTATCGACGTTTCAGAGGTGTTTCAGAGGTGTTTCATTGGGGTGAGCAGTCTTTCGTTTTAATGCATTGTTTCCAATCTGTAAATATCGGGAAAATATGGATGTGCACATGTGAGTTTAATGCTCACCTTAAAATGTGAATTAATTTTGAGATGTCCACGTGTAACAGTTAATTTGCAAAGCAACACTGAAAACTGAAACCAACAAGACAAGTAAAATTCGGCGTGCAATTTACAGAATTAAAGTTGCTTTTTCCATCTATTTTGCAACTTTGCGGTAGGATGCTTTACATACAGAATTTTCCAAAATATGTGCATACACATTCAGCGAACTAATTAAAGACATTTTAATAAACTAAATCATTACATACGTCACAATTGGTGAATTAGCGAATCTAGTGTTTGGTGTTAAAAAGTACCTCTTTTACCTGGTGAATTAGCGAATCTAGTGTTGGTGTTAAAAATGATCTCTTTTACCTTTGTGGTACGGTTGACAACTGACTGACAAGTTGCTGCTGTGTATACATGATTTTGGGGCTTCCTATACGCGTTGGAAGGGAAGTCCGCATTGATTAGATCAAGTATTCGAAGATCCGGGACTTAACTGCTGATGCAGGTATTATAGCAGACAGGATAAGACTGTAATAACAAACAAATTTTGTAATTCTGCGTATCAGAAATTTATAAGAACATTTTCCTCTTCTGAAACTGCGTTTTTCTTGAGAGAGAGATACAGTTTCTTGGAAATTTGTCGGTTAATAACGTACTTCATGGCGGTTCGTGTAGTCTTTTGTAGACAGAATATAGATTATGTTTGCTGTGGCCAAATAATTGGATTTTGTGATGGTTGAGGTTGCTTGTCTCACATGAAAAACGTCTATTTTAACATTTTTTATTCTGTAGCTGTGTCAAACGCTCATTACCCTTTCAGTGTTCTGGTAATACCAGTTGTTGACGACTTTAGTATATGATAATACGTTCGTGTTATAACCGCACGGGAGATAAAGTTGCCAACGTAATTGGCCGGTTGTAGGCAGATTTGTGGGTGGATCTCGCGGCTGAACGGCAATTAGTTTGGTCATGGCAAAGCACTGAATTAAAACTCGCAAATTTTGGCAGAAGTACCGAGAAGAACAGGCCGCTTGAGAGTGCGGTGTCGAATATAGTGGCTTAATACCAGTCATATGAGGAGGAGAGCAACATGCCCCTGTCTGTCTGTAGAAGACAAAGCTTTACACACGGTACACGTGTTAGGAAATATTAGAAGCAGGGCAACATGTTCGGGGTGGGGGGGGTGGGGGTGGGGGGGTTGGGGGTTGCACCTCTGTGTACGTGTTTGTGTATTTGAATTCTCTGCGTTCATTTGAAGCATTTGCTTTGAAGTTAGCATTTCAGCACACTGGAGCCGCACGAAATGTTAAATTAGTGATCCGTAGTCTCTCAACTGTAACTATATGCTTACTCCACGGCTTCATTAACATTACGCTCGGCTACTTCGTCCAGTGTGCTTTAATCAAACGAATGTTCCAGAGGATATTTGGCGATATTTTAAGTGTGGTGTAATAATCGCAACCAACAGGACAAAAAGTGTACAGCAGGGTACAGACATGTTGTAAGTCTACACAGTAATAACACAAAGCTTAGATTATTTATTAAACAAATAGCGACGTGGATGATTATCGCACTGCTCAGACAGCGAGAGCAGAAACATCTTGTTCAAGTTTCATCTCATTCGGGACAACGTAACCACCCCTCATTCAAAAGTGAACGAGTGTGTTTCAAAATTAAAAAGCATGGCGCAGAGGATCGCCGATGTATTTCGTACATACTTATGACATATTGTCACTCTGGGCGGAAATTAAATATTTTCCGTGTAATATTTGCACTCCCCAGAAATAATGTCGTCTTCACCGACATCACACACGTGCCCAAAGTTTGCCCCTGGAAGACTGCCTCTACATACATACATACACGTATCACAATCAGTGGCGCGCCATTGTGTTTCTGACTGAACACGTCTGTAATTGACAGGAGTCATTTACGAACAGTGTTCGGTCATACGAACGTTTTATGATCGTCATGGAGACGGGAAGCGATTAAAGTTTATCTCTACATTTTAAGAAGGACGTAGGCGTTGTAATGTTGGATTCAGCAATATACTCTTTTATGTATTTAACCACACACAGACACTAGACGCCATGTTTGCAGTAACACCCAGCGTTATACAGTAACACTGTTTGTTGACGTAAATTATATTTTCTAAAGTAAGTGTCTGAAGATGGTCGGTCTCCTAGGCCGAAACAGGTCCTTCAAAACAAAATATTCAGTTGTTTTATTACATGAAAAGTTGTAGTGGGTGACGGTGAACCACGAGTCACGTCATAGTACTCCGGCAAATCATGATTGAATAAATGTCACAATCGAGCAGTTTGGATCCACGTGTTCCCTGCCGCGTTCTAATAAGGAAGCTGTGTCCTGGCTGTGGCGTCGCGGAAGGCGGGTTTTCCTCCGGAAGATTCCATGGCGATGTCCAGACGATCTGAATATGGATTTGAGCTCGAACACTGGACAACCTATTATTCTTCTTAGCAGCGCTGTTTCTGTGGAGAAGTTAACTTGAGGGCAACATCTCGCAGATAGGATCTTGTGGATTTAGCCGTTGCCTGCGCGCTTGATCAAGTATTGAACAACCTCGATTTAAAATAACGGGTGATTCATAAATAAGTGTACAACGAGTTAGTTACATTGAAGTCCAGTGTCACCGACCGCCAATTTGTAGCGATCTGAAAGTTTTATTTACGCGGTTAATGGATGCTGTATCGTTCCATCGCGTCACATCTTGCTTGATCAGAGTCCGTCCAAGCGATTGCCGTGTCCGACGTGGCAGTGTCCTGAAACTGAGTGGGGGTCAGCGAAAACGGAGCACACAAAGAGCCTTCGTTTGCCGGGTGTATGACGTTTCGGCAGACGTGGTGGTGGTGGTACAGGTGACTGAGTGAGATCGAGCGGGTTTGCCAGCCGCTGAGACGCAGACGCAAGCATCCGGATGCTGTATTAGGGGAGAACGGCTTCCTTTATGTCGTTGGAAATAAAAGTGTTTGAAGAATTCCGCCGAGACGCAGATCGTGGACTGAGAATTTATGTGTTTCTGTAAACACGCGCATTTTGCTGCAATGTTTGGTATGCAAAGACGAATGTCGGAATTATTCTTACTGTTACGTGGAGGGAACTGACAAGTACATATCCTTCTCTTTCCAGACAGTGACTCAGCGCTTGTTCGAGCCACTGACGAAAGTCAACTGATGGCTCACCCCCCGCCCCCACCTGTCCCGGCTGACATTGCCTTTGGAATAAAAACGCCGAACCGCATCGACACGGATTTCTACCCGGCCCCTGAAGGTCGTGCCTGGTTGCGCCGATCGCGTTCATAAAGGTAAGTCGTGGCCGGGGTGCGCCCATAAACCCGTTGTTACGCTACGTGCGAATGTGTCGTGTCGATCTGTTTATTGTGTTTTGTTTCTGACTATACGAGAAGCCTCTTCCGGGGGGAAAAATCTCGGCAGAGTTCGCCTGGATAAATGATCTGGACGAAGAGAAAGGAGTACACTGCAGTGCAAAGACAATTTATCATTTTACTTCTTCCTGTCTTATTTCTCTGTAACTCCCTCGCCCAGGTGAGCCAAATACGCGCAGACTTGACAAATTATACCTGGAGTTTGTTCTAGGAGCGGTTTTTTGGGGGGGGGGGGGTGTTTGTGGACCACGTCGGATAACCCGATTGCGGGCTTGCTCTGATGAAGAAGCACTTTAAAGAAGAAACTTAACAGAAATGTTCACTTAGACTTCGGCGTATGCAGAGCCACAATAACGCTCCAGGCCCAAGCGTATGAAGGATTCTGTAATATGATAAGGAATGAGCGGGACGTACCAACATAACAGCCCGCACACACTCATAAGACTATGTTAGAGGCGCGTTTTCTTACATGGTGTAGACGTCTTGGAACTCCCTCTTTATTCCAGGTCCACGAATTTGCACATCGCCACACGGCCCTATAAACAATTTTCGTTGGGCTTAAGACTACTCTTTTTATTAATGGTCGTCCTGCACAGTCTGATAGGATATTGCAAATTATGATGGCCCGAAATTTTTTTCGATTAATTTACGCACAATCGCCATTCAATGACCTTGAAATGCAGTAGACCTGCGTTATCTTTCCGTGCTTGTTCCGGTCTTAGACGGCTCATATCAGATTCTCATTACGTGGACAGAATCTACGAGTCATTAAAATATACAGGAATCTGTGCTTCCTACGACGTTATATTTTGAATAAGTTGGAGAACTGAAACAGGAGTGTACAATACGTCTTTGTTAAGTGACTGAAGTATTAATAAAGATGGCCCCAATGACTAGGAAAAATAATGCAATGTAGTAGTCATTTATGCTTTAAGACTGCAATTACGAAACTGTTGTAATTGTGACGTAATGGATGGTGACATTCTGTTGAACACAAGAGCACAAGGCGAGCGAATTCCGACGTCACTCATTGGTTATCCGGAGTTTGACTCCCACCCTTTGTCTCGAGTGGCAGCTGCGACTACTCGAAGGATCAGTCGAATCTTATGATGATGTGCTCTCTGGCGGTTGCCGTGTTTGAGGAGGGAGGAGGCGATGTTGCTCAAGACTGACGATTTATAATTTTAGGAAATTTGAAAGTCGTTGAAAGCGAAGCTGCCAGATAAAATGAAGCAGTACATAGGAAACGGAAAGGAAGGAAGGAGGAATTAATACCAAAGAGAATATTCAAACAGGGGATGGGGCGGGGGCGGGGGCTTTGTGAAGTAGCGATGTATAAATTAAAAAGGCAGTGAGCCCGAAGCGCGAAAGATTAAAAAAAAAGGAATACGAAGAGAGGAAGAAACCAAAAGAAGAGAAAGTGAAATGGATGAGCGAAGGAAGAGAACAGCGGGAACACGTGGTGGAAACGTGAACAACATGAAAATGAGTAGATCAAGATAAAGCGGGGAGCGATGCGGGTGTGAAGAAGTGAAAGGAGAAAGACAACTCAGTCTGAGGCTCCGTTGTCCGAGAATGAGTTAATTATGTCCTTGTGAAGGGAAAAATTCTGTACGTGCCAAATTCGTGGGAAATATTTTTTTTGTTCGGAAACAGAAATATTTTGTGTTTTGGTAGAAGTTTGCCGACGTTACAGAGGTCGTTGTTGCCTCCATCGTCAGGGCGATGAGTTATCATGTATCAAGTCAGGCAGCAATGACCTCCGAAACGTCGATAAACTTCTGCCGGACTACGGGGCGCTACGACCCAGAAGACGGCCGTCCTCGGACTCTCCGCTGTGGAAACCTCAAACGCGACTTGGCACTTTGGTGAACCCCGACCGACACAAAGCAAAATTGCGTTCCGGACTGCAGTGATTTGACTGGAGACAGACGCGCGTGTTCGTAAGGAGCATCAGTTGCGTTACCGAACTCAAGACTCCTATTTATTGCCGGGTTTCGTCCCTTCCTCTTCGTCCCGCGTGTCGTCGCCTGTCTACGTCCTCTTCTCATATCGGGGCCATGTTCCTTGTTCTTGTTTCGGGAGACGCAGCGTCGAATGTTGACAACGAGCTGGAACAAATGTTACAGCGTCACGTATTTTCGCTTTTACACTTCCGTCTTCTTCTTCTTCTTCTTCTTTTCTTCTTTTCACCGTCTTTCGTCCACAGTTGTTTTGCAAAGTTGGTAATGCGTTCCTGTCGCTGTGGCTGCAAAGTGCAGCTGTTTCGTCGTTCTCGTAACAAATGTTTCAGCCTTCATTGAAACGGTGGTCTGTCCGTCCGTCCGTCCCTGCATGCCTGAAAATTACGCCTGGTGATGCAGTTTGTGACACGCGGTATGGAAATCGTGCAGCGAAGCTCCTCCTCGCATTTTCATTTCTTTGTCAGCCATACGAACGTATGAGAGAGACTGTACTGACGCTAGTTTAATTTAATACACAGACCTGAAATTTTGTTTTGTGGGAAGGCTCGGGGGATTTTTAGGGAAACTGAAACTAGGAGCTGGTTTCCCGCTGGACACATCCCCGTGTGAGGTGTATTATCGTGGACCGTGGTCGTGGGTAACAGCCCACGTCGGTCTGCTTCCTGTTACAGCTCCACGCTTCAGTATTAGATGCACAAATCTGCAGGATTTCTTCTATTTGTGAAGTAGCGATGTATAAATTAAAAAGGCAGTGAGCCCGAAGCGCGAAAGATTAAAAAAAAAGGAATACGAAGAGAGGAAGAAACCAAAAGAAGAGAAAGTGAAATGGATGAGCGAAGGAAGAGAACAGCGGGAACACGTGGTGGAAACGTGAACAACATGAAAATGAGTAGATCAAGATAAAGCGGGGAGCGATGCGGGTGTGAAGAAGTGAAAGGAGAAAGACAACTCAGTCTGAGGCTCCGTTGTCCGAGAATGAGTTAATTATGTCCTTGTGAAGGGAAAAATTCTGTACGTGCCAAATTCGTGGGAAATATTTTTTTTGTTCGGAAACAGAAATATTTTGTCTTCTGGTAGAAGTTTACCGACGTTACAGAGGTCGTTGTTGCCTCCATCGTCAGGGCGATGAGTTATCATGTATCAAGTCAGGCAGCAATGACCTCCGAAACGTCGATAAACTTCTGCCGGACTACGGGGCGCTACGACCCAGAAGACGGCCGTCCTCGGACTCTCCGCTGTGGAAACCTCAAACGCGACTTGGCACTTTGGTGAACCCCGACCGACACAAAGCAAAATTGCGTTCCGGACTGCAGTGATTTGACTGGAGACAGACGCGCGTGTTCGTAAGGAGCATCAGTTGCGTTACCGAACTCAAGACTCCTATTTATTGCCGGGTTTCGTCCCTTCCTCTTCGTCCCGCGTGTCGTCGCCTGTCTACGTCCTCTTCTCATATCGGGGCCATGTTCCTTGTTCTTGTTTCGGGAGACGCAGCGTCGAATGTTGACAACGAGCTGGAACAAATGTTACAGCGTCACGTATTTTCGCTTTTACACTTCCGTCTTCTTCTTCTTCTTCTTCTTTTCTTCTTTTCACCGTCTTTCGTCCACAGTTGTTTTGCAAAGTTGGTAATGCGTTCCTGTCGCTGTGGCTGCAAAGTGCAGCTGTTTCGTCGTTCTCGTAACAAATGTTTCAGCCTTCATTGAAACGGTGGTCTGTCCGTCCGTCCGTCCCTGCATGCCTGAAAATTACGCCTGGTGATGCAGTTTGTGACACGCGGTATGGAAATCGTGCAGCGAAGCTCCTCCTCGCATTTTCATTTCTTTGTCAGCCATACGAACGTATGAGAGAGACTGTACTGACGCTAGTTTAATTTAATACACAGACCTGAAATTTTGTTTTGTGGGAAGGCTCGGGGGATTTTTAGGGAAACTGAAACTAGGAGCTGGTTTCCCGCTGGACACATCCCCGTGTGAGGTGTATTATCGTGGACCGTGGTCGTGGGTAACAGCCCACGTCGGTCTGCTTCCTGTTACAGCTCCACGCTTCAGTATTAGATGCACAAATCTGCAGGATTTCTTCTAACGCGGTGCGAAAACTAGTCTGTTACGATAATATCGACGAATTGGCATCTCGTGTAATGCCGTGGTCTATGACGAGACAACGGTAAAATATATTCCATAACGAAAAGGTTTGAATTAAAACGAAAATACCTCAGTTCATTTGACCTCATCTCCAGATATATCAGCTCGAACTCCTGATGCTTAATGTACAGATCCCACCCTCGATTCTTAGCCCGAAAATCGGCTGTACTGAATGAGGCATGTCGTGGTTTTACTCAGTACCTCCAAATGCTGCGATCGTATACTGACTTAAGATAGATCAACAATTTTGTTTGCTGCTGTTACTGGTTGATGATTTTAAGTAGCCTTTACATACGCCGATGAAAAAGCGTCATTAAATAACCAGTAAAACTCAACAATGACGAGCGTTTCTGATGCTTGATGTGATCGGTGTAACTGTTCCTCTGTACGACTGTTTTGTTTGTTTAGTATAATATTAAAAAGTGTTCGGAACGCAACACAGAATCGGAATAGATGTGTGTGTGCGCGTGCTCTCTTTTTGATGAGTTGGTAACTTAAGTTACTTCCTAAGTCATTAGTTTTAGAAAACTGAAGTGTGAAAATAAATTTAAAATACGATTAATATAAAAGTGCTTGCCGCCAGAAATCAATGCAGAGATCCATTCGGAGGGATGTTCAGGCCACGACGTTCCGAGACAGATCTGGCCTAGTGCGTTGTGTGCGTTCTGGTGAAGATAATACGATCTCTGGCGTTCACAACTTTTGTCTAGAATTTGCGTTGTCCTGTAACTGCGCGCTTTCGAAGTGTATTTAAGGACCGTTGTTAAAACCCGTCAAAATATACGGGCCCCAGGGGGGGGTGTATGTGTGGGGGCGGAGCGCGTATGCATGCACGTGTGAACGGATGGGTGTGTGGACACCTGTGTGTTTTCTCTGGAGAAATAAACATCCGGTATTCTCAAGACACAGAGCAGAAAATTACAGTCATAATTTCTGTAAGGAGAGCTGATGAAGAACAGCGGACAAAGACCATTTTCACACATTGCATTTTCTTATGTGTTCTCAGTCTGAGGTGCGGTGCAAACACCGAAGTCTGCACTCGATGCAAGTGTTCTTCGCACAAACAGATTTGTGTATGAAGTTTAAAAGATTTTCTGTTGAAATTGAAACAGCTGATTCAGTCTAACTCCCTTGAAAATTTCTCTTAAATGTCAGACGACCGAGAGTAGTAGTGTTTGGTCAGCCCTGTCGGTCTGATAGACCGCGGTTCGTTTCCCGACTAGGTCTTTCTTAAATGGAATTCTGTGTCTTCATCAGCAGTTCGTCCGAGATTCCCTGTGCTACTAAGACCAGCATTTCAGAATCTTCTAGGATCATAATTGTGAAGTCTGCAGGATTTTTCTTCGAGTAGTTTTAACCTGCGAATTGTGTAGAAGCGAGCTGTCAGATTCACGCCC
>NW_019059644.1:344299-355773 GCF_000696155.1 Zootermopsis nevadensis | reverse complement strand
ATTTTTCTCAGGTTTAAAGTTCGCGGGATGTGTTCAGACATGTATTGAATCCTTTAAGCAAAATGGGACTGAAAATGAAATGAAAAGAACTGAACTTACAATTATGTTAGTGTAATGACTTTAATCAACCAAAGGTCTTACATAGCACGCCTAAACGTAAATATCAAGCAGCAATTTGTACGTAAAATGAGCCAAACTAAAATAAATGTGGTTCAACATAAATTTAAATATTATTTAAATTATCAAAGATGAGTTTACAGTTACGTACTCCATTCTGTAGTTGTCAAAGAGGACTTAAAATGCGTGACTTTCTTGAAATACTTCAGTGTTTGTGTAAAATAATAATTATAAAACTCGAGGTTTGTCTCTTCAAAATATTTTATGATATTATTCTAGAGGAAGACGCTGGTAGACGTCAGAGTGTCCATAGCTGAGTGAAAAGGGGACTGATGCGGTTCTGAAGGCGACCGATTTTTTCTCAGTCTTATCAGGATTCAGTCAGCTGACACAATTTAAAGCTGAAAATATTTCCGTGTTCCAGTGTACTGAAATTGTGCTGCCGTTCATTCGACCAGAATGGCGGACGTCGCCTCGACGTTTACTGTCCAACTCGCATCACATTTTTGAATAAGAAGAGGTCGCAGTTCGGATAAAGCAGTGTCTAATCAGTTTAGACGTTTAACTCAGTATTAATTCACTGAGAACTGCAAACATAATGCGACCAATCAATAGACCACGCAGTATGGGACGAGGGGTGGGGGGGGGGTGCAGCTGTTATATAACCACTGCCCCCGCAAAATCCTGTCATGAATAGCACGGCACAAACCCGCGATGACTGCGGGGGTGGGGGGTGGCCGGCCATTGTCTCCGACGCTCTCCATTATCCGACGTCCTGTGGACATGATGTGTAGTCCATGGTACTAGATATGTCGTATTGCTCCTCAGATTGTGGTGAGCGCCATTGTTCTCTGCGGCCATGGACTGCCAGAAAACAGTCGGCGAAGAGCACTTCGCCCGCCGGCCATATTCATGTCTTTGCCCAGGAAGTCCATTAGAACAAAGCGGATCGCAAATATTCTGTCAAGCTGATGATTATTTTGTGCTCGACTCCGCTGGACCAGGGGTAAAGTAACAAAGTCATTGCCCCTCATTCAGTAGGTCGGAGGCTTATTTGCGTATTCTTGGGGCCCGTGCAGGCTCTCATTGCACTTCGGTGTAGGCTGTGACCTGCCAGCGAATCATTCATAACCACTGTATCGCCGTGAAGTGCTGTGGGGAGGTGCCTGGGCTCTACTCTTGATTTATATTAATCGGGAATATAGAATTTAATCGTTTCGATGCCAATTTTCATGTTCGATTTACCTTCATTTTGTGCGTTTTCTGCAGAAAATTGTTTGGCAGACTCCTTCTCGAAATTCTCAGATAGTCGAGTGGTTTAGGTCAGCTGCGAAGCCTTTACTGAGTTTCGGGGTTACAGTAAGGACCGGGTCATCGGGCCTGCTTCTGAAGAGTCAGAGAGCTATAAATATCCAGTCCACTTCCCTTCACTTCAATTTTGTGTACTGACCTGTATTGTACTACGCGATACTTGCACGCAGGCTGCTAGGCAGGTTGCAGTGTGGATGTTCTGGATTCAGCAGCAACAGCGTCTCGCTTTGCTCTCCCGACTCTGGCTGTGTCTTTCCAGACAGAGTAATTTAAATTAGTTTATTTCTTGTTGCACGTTTTACGCAATTAGCGTCTACCTAATTAAACGAGCTCGGGATGTGCATTTCGTCCCTGAATGCACTCAACATTTTTTTGCAACAAGCATTTACAGGTATTAAATCTGCTTTGTTCTATAGTTCACACTTTGGCTACCAGATCGCAGCACCTCAGTGCCTACCTCACGGATTATCCTCGTTTTTCATTTTATAACCACTGCTTATTAAAAGTACGTTTTTTAATGAGACTTTGTAGAATGGCGCAACCTCCACACCAAATTTCATCCAAATCCGTTCAGTTGTTCTCGAGTTTAGGAGAGACTTATGGACGGACGGACGGACGGACGGACGGACGGACATAATGCGTTTTCGCGATGCACTTCATGCAGAGAGAGCAGACAACGAAGTCGGCCTGATGGTACCAATGTAAAATTACCCCCCCGTCTGCATTTTTTGAGAATTTATCCGTATAAATTATGCAATTAAGCTGAATTTAATAATTTGCTTTGTAAGTCACGTTATTGAAACATCTGTAAATCGCATTAGCACAGCACAGACGAATTGCTTGCTGTTTTCCAGAACCCAGCCGCGTCTCTCGTCCTCGCAAATTGGATTTATTGAACGACCTCACTCTTCTTATTATAAATGGACAACGTCGTTGGGAAAATGTCCCATTCCGTGGCCTTTGATCTTGTTGACAAAACAATTTTGCAGGATGACGGAATGCCTTGTCACTGGTCTCAGTACGTCAGGAACTTTGTAATGAAACGGTAGCACGAAGATGGATTGAGGGAAGGAAAATGCGTTTGGGCCAACCCGTCCGCCGCTCCAGTTCTCCACAGCCTTCTAGATGTGTCCGTAGCAAAAGTGAGCCAGAGGACAGAAACAATGAACCGAACGAAATTGACGTCTTGTTTTACTAGGAATAATTAAGGCCCTATGTGGAGTCTGTGACCCCAGTCGCGTGTGTGTTGGTATTTGTGCGTCGTGAAACACTTCCATTCAACGCGTGGGTTTTAAATGTCAAATGTATGGCGCAGGGGGAGGGTTGGAGTCAGTGAGGGGTGTAACGTGCGTGTGTGTTCGTGTTTAAGAGAGTCCATTTAGCATCTCTAAGTTTACTTGAACATGAGCGTACTTTATGCAAATTGTTAATTCTACTTTTTGTGTGTACGAACTATTACTCACTGTTTTATTCATTGTTCAGCACTACGTCAACAAAAGCCTGACAAATTTTTGCATGTGATGGGGTCAGTCGATCATCTAAGTAAGCCTAAGCGATCATTAAATTGTTCGTTTGAAAGGTACTTTTGAATTGAAACAGACCGCAGGACGTAATCTTTGGGTTACGATATTATTAATTAATTAATAAGTTTAGAAAATTATACATTAAACTACTGGGGATTTTAGAATACAAGAAAATAAATTTGAGTTAGACAACACCGTGAATTGGTTTTAAAGTCCGATCCATGACTGTGATATGACGCGGTAGTATCGATTACAGTGACGAGATGGAGCTTCATGGCAGGCTGGGTTATCCCTTTAATCCAATGAGTTATGGACCGTCAATAAACTACACTCGAGTATACGCGATGAATACTTGATACTGCCACAGGGCGGACTCGCGTCTCGCGAAATGCAGACACGCTGACCACACCGAGAGTCATTACTGATTAATTAACAATTAACAAGCAGTAGTAACTAAACGGGAAGCTGATAGTGTCTAAGCTAGGAAAGAAATTCCGCGTTCTTTATGAAACCGCGTCCACTGGTCCATATCTTGAACCAGACGAATTCAGTCCGCTCCCACACACCCCGTTCTTAAGCGGGCTTTATGTGAAAGATTATGTTCCATTTAAATTGTATCCCTCAGCTAAAATTATGAAATAATATTAGTTTATAGTCAAGACTGAAAGAATATTCTTGTATGAAAAGTGGTCTTAGGCCCAAAATAGGATCTCACAGGCGGAGAACGAGCTGGTTCCCGCTCCCTTGCACCCATGAGCTTCCTCAGACACTATTGTGGTCTGCTGTACTAGAGGAGAGATTTGTGTAGATGAATAATTTAACGACGGCTGCAAACAAGATGTCGTGGTTTTCGATTCCATGGGAATATTGAGGCTGATTTTGTTTCTACGGTTCATACAGCGACTTTCACAGCCACGTGACCTTCATCCAGACTGACTTCGAAAGAATTCCGATCTCAGACCAAACCTTCTTTTGGTTTGACTGAGGACACTTGCCCTGAACATACTCAATTGCCGTTGCGTAGGATAAGCCACTGCAGAATTAACAACATAGGGGGTGTGGCAATAACTGAAATTGCTGTCGGTGTTTGTGTTGGGTTTTGTGATTGAATATGGCGTAACCAGGAATCCATGGACACTGAAATTGTCTTCGTGGAGGTCTGATATGCAACCGGGATGCAAAAATAGAGCGTACTTAAAGTGCGTAGTAAAAATGTTTTTGGAACGCAAGCAATTGAAGCATGGCGAGAAAATAGATGATAACATTAATGTAGATCTTAGGTATGGATTAAAGGATCTTGTTCAGAATTATGTAAAGTGGCGGAGCTTCAGATATTTCATTGTCTTCGACCGGAGGGTTATGTTGAAAATAATACTAATGCATGTATAATCTTTATTTGAAAGAAATTTACGTTTGCATATAACGGTCAATGTACAGTCGTGTGAAAGTGTTATGTTAGCGAGCGCTAAGCATTGGGATGATGGAGTAACTTTAATCGTGAACGTCATCGTGTATTTAATTTGAATTTTTGAATGGACTTGTTTTGTTTGTTTCAGTGAGAACTAGGAATATAACTGTAACTGTGCAGTTACATTTGTACAGTCTCGCTAGACGCACGGACACATAGAACAGTAGAATCTTTCAAAGCGAAAAAAGAAATATTGAAGGGTGGGTCTAGAAACCGCTCCCTACTTTCAGATTGCACAGACTTGATCCAGCGTGTGTAAATAATGACAGAAGGAACTTGTTCAGATTTTATTGGTCTCCTGGCAAAGTACACTTGTGGGGTAAGGTCATTAAAATGCTGGCATTCCTTAATTTAATGTTGATATTTTTTCAAATATTTTCCTTTAGAGTATGCAGACCGCTTTAAACCTTAATCATCTTTATTTTTTGCTAATGAACGCCGTATTTGCCTGTTGTGACACTGCATGGAGCCATACGTCATTTTGTTTGTATTTTGTGACGTGGACGATTTTACAACAGAACTTAAGATGTGCACTTAACCAAACAGCAGGTCTAGAATGGTAATTACTTGCCTTTGACGAAGTGAAGGTGTTCGATTTGGAATTCATGCCGGAGCGACTGTCCCCAAAATAAAATTTGCCACGTTAAATTTATCGAAACTCGTTCGATTGTTAATGGAATGTTCTAGCTGACTGACAGTGTCGCCACTCTTACGCCATTTTTTTACCCTCACGAAAAGAACGACGACAAGAGCGATATTTATCTGCGTGAAAGAGAGGATGTACGTATTCGGCGCATTACGGACGATGAAACATTTGCCGCTGCGTTCTGATATTTACTTCGTCCGACGATGCGAGCGACAGATAGCGGGCTGGATGCGGACATTTTTCCTCTTTTCAGCGACCGGTAATAGTTAATTAATTCCCAGTTTAATTTCATTCGAATCCCTTTCATTAATTCGGTACATAAAATGATCAGCTTTCGCGGTCTGGATTACAATTTATACTACACGAAATATTTAGGCTTATAATGAGAAAATGCTGCCTGACATCCGTACAGCGACAACAGCGACACAAATAAAACGTCAGTATTACGAACTTCCCGTTTAGAATGACAAATGCTAGGTCTGTGTTGTCACAAAGGACAGACCGATACCACCAAGATATTCGACACAAAGTAACATAAAGATGTTACTTTTATCTCCGACCTCGTTATTATCTGATTTTCGACAACGGATTTCTAATTATTAATCTTTGTTTTAGAATGACAAATGCTAGGTCTGTGTTGTTACAAAGGGCAGACCGATATCGTCAAGATATTCGACACAAAGTAACTTAAAGAAGGCACTTTTATCTCCGACCTCGTTATTATCTGATTTTCGAAAACGGATTTCTAATTATTAATCTTTGTTTTTGGCTTATAAAACAATTATCGATCCAGCGTTATTAAGGCTTTGACCGGGATGTTAAATCTTATGTGGTACCGCCTGATTCGACTTCTAATGGTTAAGTGAAGTGTTTTCTTCGCGGTACGGTCTGGATTCGTAAATATTATGAAGACGAGCTTCGGCTTCAAAGGGTTAACCAGCTGATTTTCGTAATGGTGAGGTGTAGTGTTTTCTTCGCGGTACGGACTGAATTCATAAATAATATTCAGACGAGCTTCGGCTTCAAAGGGTTAACGGTACTAATGTGTGGTCTCATGGCTCAGTCCTTGAGGACGCCCGGATTTATGTCACGAGCCGTTGGTTGAGAAACACTCAGACGTAGGGACAACGGGACTGAACGCCTTCAGGAGCCTTGAAGACACCAGAGGTATAATTCTGCGAAACTTAAACCCCGCAAAGTGCTGTCGCCTGTCGTTCTTGTCTTGAAACAAATTAATTAAGAATCGTCGCGCTGTGCGGCTGGAAATATGAGAGGTGAGCCTATGTCTGCGGCGACAAGAGAGGCAGGAACTTGTTTTGTGATGCAAATGGGAGTGGAAATACACACGCCAAAGAGAATTAATCCTTGTGTAAAGAGTTACTGTCGTCTTTCTGGAAACCCGAATGGATGTGCAACTTGCAGCAGGAGGCTGCCTGAGGGCGGAGAGATGAGCGTAAACACTGAACGAAATACGCGACAAACATCTGACGCGAGCTCCTGCCTGATACCTGCGTCTCCGGGTGCAAGTTATAAAGAGTTACTCGGCGATTACTTTTAACACGGTGTGCCGGAGCGGACATTCGGGTAAAAATGCTTGCATGGCAGGGAATATAAAACATCCCATGAATAGAAGCTTTATAGACTGGCCTCCGCACGGTGTTACAGTGGTGGAATCAAGGATACTCAGTTTTGCAAGGAATTTTGGTATGAGGCGATAATTCCTTTGAGATTAACATGCTTAATGAGTGTCCTGAAAGTCAGAGATGACAGTATAAGAAATTTTTGAATCCAGAAAGATAAATAGGTGACTACTAGTTGAACCGTTTGTGGGTGATGGAATTTTTTTATTCTCGCGATGGGGGTGAGAATGCGTCTTTGTAGAACCGCGGCCATCTCGTAGGTGATGATAACACCAGTGAATATCTTGAGAGTGGTGGAATGATATTAAAGAGGTGGGTGGGAAACCGGAAGATATCCCAACGCTCACACTTGGACCACCCTGGTTTGTGGGTGATGGAATTTTTTTATTCTCGCGATGGGGGTGAGAATGCGTCTTTGTAGAACCGCGGCCATCTCGTAGGTGATGATAACACCAGTGAATATCTTGAGAGTGGTGGAATGATATTAAAGAGGTGGGTGGGAAACCGGAAGATATCCCAACGCTCACACTTGGACCACCCTGGACGTGAACCCGGGACTCCGCAGTGAGGTGATGGCGATATACCGCCTTAGAGGAGGAACTAGGCTTTGGGAGACGGTATGAAAAGATGGAAAAGTGATTCTTCTTACAAGCGTATAGACTGGCCTCCGCACGGTGTTACAGCGGTGGAATCAAGGATACTCAGGTTTGCAAGGAATTTTGGTATGAGACGATAATTCCTTTGAGATTAACATGCTTAATGAGTGTCCTGAAAGTCAGAGATGACAGTATAAGAAATTTTTGAATCCAGAAAGATAAATAGGTGACTACTAGTTGAACCGTTTGTGGGTGATGGAATTTTTTTATTCTCGCGATGGGGGTGAGAATGCGTCTTTGTAGAACCGCGGCCATCTCGTAGGTGATGATAACACCAGTGAATATCTTGAGAGTGGTGGAATGATATTAAAGAGGTGGGTGGGAAACCGGAAGATATCCCAACGCTCACACTTGGACCACCCTGGACGTGAACCCGGGACTCCGCAGTGAGGTGATGGCGATATACCGCCTTAGAGGAGGAACTAGGCTTTGGGAGACGGTATGAAAAGATGGAAAAGTGATTCTTCTTACAAGCGTTAGTCTGGACGGTCTAATAAGAGTAATCATTGTAGCTGACATCAAAGGCTTATAGTCTACTAGCCTGTGACATGCTTAATGAGTGTCCTGAAAGTCAGAGATGAGAGTACAAGAAATTTTTGAATCCATAAAGTAAAATAGGTGACTACTAGTTGAACCGTTTGTGGGTGATGGAATTTTTTTATTCTCGCGATGGGGGTGAGAATGCGTCTTTGTAGAACCGCGGCCATCTCGTAGGTGATGATAACACCAGTGAATATCTTGAGAGTGGTGGAATGATATTAAAGAGGTGGGTGGGAAACCGGAAGATATCCCAACGCTCACACTTGGACCACCCTGGACGTGAACCCGGGACTCCGCAGTGAGGAGATGGCGATATACCGCCTTATAGGAGGAACTAGGCTTTGGGAGACAGTATGAAAAGATGGAAAAGTGATTCTTCTTACAAGCGTTAGTCTGGACGGTCTAATAAGAGTAATTATTGCAGTCTTCTAGGCTGTAGTTAAAATTTGATGTCATACACTACGAAACCGCAGGAATAGTGAGCGAGTTAACATGGGTGGGTGTTAAATGACATTCAATCAATCAGTCAGATCAAAAGTTATTATTGCGAAACACAGGTACACGATAAAAGATATTTTAAGAATGTCGTTTTCTAAAAAAAATAATGAAAGAGGGGGGAGAGATGAGTATTGTGTATAATCAATGCTGTTTAAGACCAAACATTCGACGTAGCTATCGCCCGAAATCCGAAGTCTTGCATTGAACTTCAGTCGCGAAAACCTACGGACAAGAAGAGTAAGTATTGCGCTCAACACGAATTTATATTTTCTGTCTTACAATGTCTTTGGCGATGGTGTAATATGTCTTCCCTGTTTCCTCGATTTTAAGGCTCAATTTTCCGAATTTTAAAATTTTTGAATTCCGTCTTACGTTTGATGTGTCCAAGCATAGATAAACCGTCTTTTCCCTGAAAAACTATCACCAATCAAGGGTTGCGCCTTTCAGTCTATGGTGTCCTAAAATCGAGTAAATTCGGTATTTTACGTTTTTCATGTTGTATAAATGCTATGTTGGCAAGAAGTCTTAAAAATGAATTTATTCCGGAGGATGGATCTTCATTCGCCTTTAGGTAGAATAGAGGGGAGACAGTACTGTGCTGGATCCGGTCGAACGAGGTATTCCCGATCTGTAAGACTTTTTGAAAATACACTATCAGGATAGTAAAAGATAAAACAGGAAGAATTATACACCGTAGCAATAATATATTGCGAGCATTCGAAATGAATAGTACAACCTTAGTTTATTTGCAGTAGTCATCTGAAAAGACCGCAGTGAAGTTTGAATTACAAAGGAAACCACTTCGTTTGATAACCTCGTGACAGTAGTTTGTAAGAACGTGCCCGGTGGCTACAGCTGCACGTTTGCTTCGCTTGTATTTAACTTCCTTTGAAGCCGCGTGTCGTCGGCAGGAGAGTAAATAAATTACTTAACATAATTCAAGTTTTCTGAATGGATTTCAAACAGAAATTCCTAAAAGGCAAATTCGGTGATAATTACACGGGGTACTTCAGAGCTGAGTTTGAACTGAACTGAGCAAATATCAGAGTCCTAGAAACAACCCAAGAAACAAGGAAACAACCTTTCTCTTCTCTCCCCCCACCTCGACTCGTCAGCTTAGATAAATCGTAACACCGCTGACTTAACATTCATTCAGTCGTCCGAAGCGCATAGTAGCACAGCTTTTTATATTTTCTATTACTCCTTTGAAGCCGAAGCTCGTCCTAGTAACATTTACGATTTCAGTCCGTACCGCAAAGAAAACGCAACACTTCACCAATACGCAGATAAACTGGTTAATGCTGTTTAGGGAAATAATCGTACATTCTGTGAGCAAAATGGAATCATTCAATAGACTTAAGGTGGTGGTACATATAATTACCACTGAACGTTAAAGGGTTGAAAGGGCCAGGATCCAGTGGCTGACTGCTGCGAAAATTGTGATAATTTTACGGATTCTGCAAAGGAAATGTCGTGGCTTTCTGAACATCTTCAAGAAAGGTCACGCACTGTGACTTGTCTAGCAGATTTTTGTCTCTCGAACGATTTGAAAATAAATTCCTTTATGAAACACAAAAATATACAAAATTGCACATGACAAGAGAGAGGAATTCCAGCCGCCATTGAAAAGCTGTTTTTATCATAATTATTTTTATTGTCATGAGCGACATAGAATATTTAAACCAGCCTCAGATAAAAATGAAAACGAAGAACAAGTATTGGAAGACACTTATGAATATTTTGGATACAAATTATTACAACTCATAAAAGTTTGTAACGTTGAAATCGAGCATTGAATTAGTTAATACAGTGACACGATTAAATTAAGTCACATTTACGTAAGCATGAAGTCCAGTGAGGTGACAGCTGTATGAGCCAGAAGATTCAAGCAGTGCACTGGAAGCCAGAAGGTCCAGGTCTCAGCTGACAATAGGAAAAGTCATTTAACATTTTACTCAATCGCATCTTTTGGACTGCTGAAAGGAGAGTTTCGAATTATAAAATTTGATGATGTTGATGCGAAGATGAAATTAATAAATGGTGCAAGAATGACCTATCCCCCCGCCGAACGTATTTTGTTCTGATAAAGTGAAGAATCTTGTGGTTTGTTCGAGAAGATGTGTTAAAACCTGGGGGTCTTAGACTTACACGAAGAAACATGGCTGACACACGGTCAAGCGCTGTGTGGATGTTTTATCGCGTCTTGGAATAAAACTGCTTATAAGTTTTCATTTACGTGGGTATAAAGAGTTAATTTTCTGTTCGTGCGGTCGAACTCGAAAAACCCCTGCTCCGCTGTTGGGGGGATTTGAGTGCAGCTCTCCACGAAACTTTACAAGCCAGAAATTCAAGCGAAACACCGGTCTTCGTCTGAAAGCTGGGCCTAAATGCTCGCTAGTTGCTCTCTCCTAACAGCTCCCAGATTTTGCGGTTACCTAACTTCATCTTCGTCACAGATTTTACGCCTCGCCTGGACCAAACTACGAAGCAGCGCGTGCTACGATGCACATGGCGGCAAGCGATATTACAAGACCCTAGACTCTGCGATGTGGCGCAGCCCCCCAGAGATTCCAGATGATGATTCTGTTCCTTCAATTCTTTATTATTATTAGTGCGCTGTATCAACGGTCAGAAGGCCAATTACAGATAAGCGCAAGAGAGGAACACAAGAACACAGTAAAAATATAAAAGGTGAAACAAGCAGAATGTGTACAATCACGTGATTGTAGAGGACATTTATACATAAAGGCAACAACAAATTTTAACTTTCCAGAAATGTGGATTTCGAGTGTTCCGTTCGCTGTTCCTGTACCCCACACGGCCGTGTGCGTGCGTTCCCTCCCGCGATATTCTCATACTTCTAAACAATTCACGACGCAGCAGATTAGCGTAGGCTACGCTTGCGTGTCTCATGTTTCCTTAACTCACGACGTGTCGAATCGTTTGATATTTAAGTCCGGTTTCCGTTTCCTTTGAAGACTACTACAAGGTTCGTGCCGCGGCAACGTTGACACGGTTCAGAACACCTAAAAAAAATCTCGAAAGAAAATGTGTGCACTCGAGTACAGTCCTCTG
>NW_019059644.1:317523-344282 GCF_000696155.1 Zootermopsis nevadensis | reverse complement strand
TCTACACCTTCTCTAGGAGGGTTAATGGTCGAATTACAATAAACAGAAGCTCGGGAAATTTTTTTTCCGAACCGGAAATCCTCACGCGTCTTTTGCAGCGTGCATTTAGAGGAATTAAATACGCAATTTTCGATAGTTCCCACTTTGGCCACCAGATCGCACCACCTCAGTGCCTGCCTCACGACTTTCGTCATAGCGCAGTTTATAATTTGGTTGACCAAATGTGTTTTCTTCTATGTTCCTTTTCACAGTCCTAGGATTTGTCGTGGACGAAGCGGTTCATGGTAGACGATGCTGTCCCCTCGTTGGAGTACTGATTCAGAGGAATTAATATGCAGAAGGTGGCTGTCTCCTGGATCTTGAGCATTGTAGTCTGGTAGAAGTTTACCGACGTTTCGGTGATCGTTGCTGCCGTTTCCATCGTCAGGGTGACAATCGGCCTGATGATGGAAGAACAAGGACCTCCGAAACGTCGGTAAACTTCTACCAGACTACAATGCGCAAGGACCCAGAAGACAGCCATCTTCAGACCCACCGCCGTGGAAACTTCAAATCGTACAATTAATTTGCAGTAACATTGATCTATGCAATCGATTTTATTTATTTTTCATATTCTTGGCTCTTCTGCTGAGTTCCATGTCCTAGTGCAAGGAGACTCCTGCTGTCAGCGCACAATGTGAACAACGAGAAAAAGGAACTGGACTTGAACCTGTGATCCCAATGCTCAGGAACCCAGAATGTGCGCGTCTCGTGGCCGATCAGATCTCCTCTGGGTTTTGTGACGAGACAGTTCGCCCAAGGAACGCTCAAGTGTCGGAAGTTGTACGTAAAACGGAGATCAATATAAGCAAACCACAGCACAAATAAACGTCAGTAGCGCGGAACGAATTCATTTTATTGACGGCAGGTACCAACTTGTCAAAGTCATCGATAATAGAAATTGAACTTGGCTGTTTCAGGGTGGAACGATTTTAACAGATTGTCGTTGGCGGACGCGCGTTCAATATAACAGGCGTCTTTCTTAAAGAGAACGACGGATGGTCCGAGCTCCGAGTGTGCCGCGAAATTTTGTGGAAAATCCAGTCGCTCTCCGCATTCTCTGTCGGTCTGTGTGCACGCACAGAGAGAGAGTCGTCTCACATCCCCCGGTTGGAATGCAATTGGATTTGCAGCTGGATACACACGAGGTGATCGGACTGTCTAGGTACGCCGTGTGCCTAAGGACTGGCAACGTCCTAATAATTGTTCCCTGACGGTCTGCGAGGCTGTTTCAGAACAGGACGACCTGGAGAGTATTTTGAACTGAAGATTAGTGACGAGGACTGCGAATATGGAGCTGTAAGAAAACAGTAATGCTGTCCCGCTGAACGTCATGTGGCGCTTGGGGGGAGAGCTGTGTGTAGCTCCTACTCATTCTTAACCTCGGCCCTATATAGGGTTGAGTGGTCAGCGTCACACCCCGGGAAAAGGACCCCGGTACCCATTGGATAGGAGGCTGGGTGGGCCCCAGAGCCGGTCTGGACGCAGAGGCTAGAGGAAAAATCCTCTGCCTGTGTAGGGAGTCGAACTTCCGCCAAGTATGGAGCAAATCGGTTTATCCATTCTCCAGTTGTAAGCGAACAGTCACGTAAATGAACACGTGTAGGCCTATCCACGATTTAAAATTTATTTTAGAGATAATTCACACACGGGGAAGGCACTTTTGTAATGTGGAAGAATGCTGTTTCCAATTGCTGTAGGGATTTTATAGTTTTACTCAGTTTTTGAGGGCGGGCTGGGTTTATGGATTCTGTGAAGTGCCTGAGACAAACAAAGAGAGACCGACGACCTGCTAAAGAATTACGCTGAGCCAAAACTGAATGCTGTTAACTAAAGGCATTTTGTTTATTCATTTGTTTCGTTATTATTTTTCTCTGAACGACTTTGGCGATCGTCTTGTATTATGTCACTTTCTTTATTTCTTCTGGACTTTATCCATTGTCTGTTTTTAAGGAATAGGGGAAAATATAACACCAGGAGTACTTTTAAGACAAAACACACTCAACGTGATGGACTCACAGGAACCAAACAAAGCATCAGGACTCTGCAAGTAACAAAGTGTATTTACAGTTCTCTCTGTGAGTGTGGGCAAAGATATACAGAAGGAACGGGCAGACCGTCAGAACTTGGAGTTACGAACACAAACAAATTCTAAAACAAGAATTGCTGGAGATATCAAAACGAACTCACCGTATGGACCGGGATGAAGTGAAGTCCGTTCAGAGGAAGTGTAAGCAATCTGCCCACGTGACGCGCCGGAAGTTCGCAACCGAATTGTAGCCGGTTGTTAGGGAGGAGGTCAGAAGGAGTCAAGAACACGGGATCTCAAAACGGTGTGTAGGTCCGTGATCTTCTTGGGCTCAATTTTATCATCGTTGACTTCCAGAGACATTAATGTCAGACTGAGTTAAGAGTAATCTCGACCGTCCATATCACTTCATGGCGAGTATTATACGACCTGGTCTTTATTTTTTATTTAGTGTTCTGTCTGACGACAGGTCCATATGAACAGGATCCTTCCATCCTTTTCTCTTCTCGGACTGGGACCTGTTCATATACGTTCTTGGCAGATGATCCAGAAGTGGTTTGCCATTGCCTTCTTCTGTGTGTGAATGGAGTAATTGTTGGGATGCCACGGAGGAAAACTACGTGTTGCCTAGACCACGGCCTTGCCCAACACAAGTTATAAATTCGGGCACCGCCGGGAATCGAACCCGAGACCCCAGGATTACAAGGCCAGCGTTCTGACCGCTAGACCACCGTGGGAACGAGGTCCTATTGTAGTTTTTATGCGAATTAGAATTGGTTTATGCATTTTAAATTCCTGATTTTTACTTTATTTTGGTCTTATTATTTGATTTGAGCTCCTTTGTCCAGTCTTGCTCTTGCCAAACCCCTGTTCCGGATCGAAGTGCCCCTGCACTTGTAATAGTGCATTATCTCTCGCAGATAAGATCCTACCGCCGTATCCAGCAGGGTAGATGTTCTCCCCCCCCCCCCGTTACGTTTCACCTGAAGACAAACTAAGATCCAGTGAATATTACATAAGGTCTACATAAAATTCATGCATACAGTCAAAACTGTGTACACATTAAATAATACCAATGAATGAATGTTTTTGTCACTGATGATGACATCTTGAGGTCGAAACGCGTTAAAAATGGCACAAAGTGCTATTTAATTTGTAAACAGTTTTGATCGTGTGCATGATTTTTATATATCAATACACTGCACGGTATGCAAGGTTTTAAGATGAGGTCTGTAGTTGAAGTAGCGTCGTTAAATAGACTGAAAGTATTAGTTGCAGACGAAATGAAGCTGCGTCTTTGTTGTGACGCTAAAACCCACCGGATTGATTCTTGCCGTCGCGTGGTGTTGACGTTTGTTCGGTTATTGTTAGGACAAGCGACAGGGCGCCCTGATGAGGACCAAAACGGAGTCGTAACAGCAAGAAGAACTTCGCATATCGCAGCCACAGCTACTGGCTGTACGCCTACACTGCGTCGTTAAACGCGTTGCCAGAATCCTACGCGAATGATAAGATCTCTTAGACTTGTATGAAGATCCTAATTCGAAAATGGTTTGAATGAAACTAATGTTCGGCTACAGCCAATTAATTGTATCTCAGATTGGAAGGAAACGAGAAACATTTTAAAACTTACGTACAGACGTTTTCCACGTACGTCGTCGCTTCTGCTGCTGTTAGGATCTGCGTCTTTTGACTGCTCTGTAGACGATGGAAGACGATTACACTCTCACACGCCCTCTGTAAGTACACGGTGAAACGAGAGCTTCATGGCGAGGTCGTTCTAATGTATTTCTCCTTCTGCCCGCTTGTTTTATGTTTAAAACTAATGTACGTGTCTACGCAAAGAGTCTACAAAGAGCTACAAGAGCGAGGAACGAAACTTCATAACATTTTTCGTAAACAATCCGTTGCAAAGACAGTAACAGAGACTTAAAATAATCGTAACCCGACTTAAGCAGTGTCATCACGCCTTGTATTTGAAAAAATTATCATGATCTATGATTCTATACTTAACTAAACGAAGACGAAGTGTTTATAACCTCCGTTCTGTGCAATACCTCTGCTATTTATTAGTGTAGTGAAGTGTACACATTGCAAGCATTCATTGTGATGTGTGTGCAGTTAAGCAGTTCTGCCAACTTATTTGTATCTGCAGTGAACTTCAAAATATGTCCAAGGATGCCATTTCATATCGAATATTTAAGTTGTCCCAAATTTGAGCACTGTTGTTAATAGCTTGACTGGCACGCCTATCAAATGTCCGCGTATGCTGTATGAACATACGGCGGACTTGTAAAACGACGTGTTTTTAAACACCCTGTAGTGTCAAGTTAACTGCCGCCCAGGTGGTGTGGTTTTGAGCGCGGAGAGGCACAGAAATAGTCACCGCTGGAAGGGGTTTGTGGAAGAGCTATTTTTTGCAATTCTTATCAACGCCAAGAGAAAAACGTATCCTCCTAACTTCAGGACGAGTTTGAAGGTTCGGCCACGATGCAGTCTGTAGGCCTGTAGCGCAATGAACTCGACTTCAGGACGAGTTTGAAGGTTCGGCCTCGATGCAGTCTGTAGGCCTGTAGCGTACTGAACTCTCACTCAGTTCGATACTTAGCGGCGTCTGTCCATTGCCGGCGTCTATAACTCTTGGCAGCGTCAGCCTTCAGTTTAAACTGAACACGACTCATGGATCCCTTCAACGGGACAAATCACACCTAGTTGGCAGTTTTACTCAGTTCCACCACAGTGCCAATCAAATTGGCCGTGGCTACGCTCCGTTGACGGTGAACTTCTCGCATCGTTCTAAGTTGATGCAGACCTGCACAAGCATTGAATAATGAACAATTAATTGCTGTGAACTGTTTGTGTTTCCGAAGCAATTTGGATCCTTCACTATTCGCCATTTATTCCATTTGGCGTCGTGAGACCTCTGCGAGCAAGATGGCTTACCGTTCAGTACGATAAAAATTAGTCGTCGCTCGTGTAAAACTCAAATTGACCTTTCTCGGTGTTACAGTATCGTAAAATAGGTAAAAATTAGCACTGGAACTTATAAAACAGGTCATTACCCACTCGTCGAGAGCCTCCAGCATTGATCTCTTCCGACGTCTTTAAAATCAACAAATTTGTCATTACTAAATAAGCTAAAGGTCAGTCGGTGTGACCTTCGCCGATGTGCTCAGTGCGTAGTACAACGGGACAGGGCCCACTAAGCTGCAGCGAGTACCTTACCCTGGTGGCATGCACTGACGATGAAGACAGTAGGGTCCTCTGACTGCACGGCAATACATCCCAGAAGACAGCCGTTTTCATCATGGCGTAAGGAGATTGGTCAGTCCTCAGAAACCCCTCCGAATTTCTATTGGGACTCAACCCCCGGGGCTTATGGCGACGAGTAGAACGATTTTCTCGTGGCACAACACGTGTTCATGCCCCGGACAAGATTCAAACCACTGAAATACTTTTTGTTTAAATCTTGTCAGTCTAATCACAATAAAATTTTTAATAAAAATGAAAAAGTGATGTTCTAATGTAAATCGAACATTTCGATAGAGAATATCATTTAATATATTTTAAATATTTAAATGTTAATTATGGTAATATTTTAATATTTTTAATAGGAATTTTATTGTGATTAGACTGATAAGATTTAAACAAATATATATTTAGCACAATATGACGCAACTTTACATCTCGCTGAAATAATTCTTTGGTCATAAGCGGCTTGACGAGGAGACTTAGATGTCAGCAGTTGAAGTGGGCAATAGGCCCGGACAGGAAAGAAAAATTGTTGTGGTGGCATTTGCTCCGTCCGTGGCGACGGGTACAGAGTCTTCCCCCGTCCCCATATCAAAACTGCAGCGGAGCAAGTCACGATACTACCAATGTCAGGGGGGCGGCTGACGGCGAAGTGATGAGGGGGGAATGGAGGGGAAAGAGACACGCAGCGAGAGAGAGAGACAGAGACATCGAACGCTTTGTGGGTGATGGAATTTTTTTATTCTGGCGATGGGGGTGAGAATTCGTTTTAGCTGCTCGCTCGCTCGCCCAGTTTGAATGCAGGTGTCGCCTCAGTGTGTGCGCGGCGTTCGATGTGGCCGGTGTTGAGCTCGGCTCTGCGCGCGAAACGACTTCGCTGTTAGACTACGTTACCACATTAGTTAGAGGCTGTGTTAACCACACGTGTTAGGAGAACCAGCCTTCGTGCCCAAGAGTTATCAACCGTCACAGGGGCGAGGAATGTGGAAACAGGTCTGTTAAATTAGCTTCTCTGTGTAATAAAGTTAAGGCGGGCAGAGACTTCTTGCCGTGTTGGTGGTTGTCTGTGCATCAGGGACGAGTCGTAACTGACGCCCAGTGCCTGACCCGTGGGAAATATGACGTAAAAGTCTTGTTTGGTGCCGGGAACTTGCCTCTTCATGTCCGTTACAGCTATTAAGATATTTATTGCTCCGTACATTATTTTTAACTCTCTCTAATTACTGTTTTTTATGTCAGATGGTTAATTTCTGCACGAAACAGATGGCTTTACTTTTGATGTTGGTAACTAATAAATAAATTAGTGTTAACAAAATGGATTTTTTGATGCCCGCGTTCCCGTCTTAAGTTCTTTCTTATACGCTGTTAATCACGTGTGTGTTGAAGATACAGATTGACAGCTTGTTAATTAGTGGTTGGGTGAGGTTATGGATTCACACAGCAAATCTGTTTGCTACTAATACGGGCACAAGTTCTAATAGGCGAGACGAAAGCGGTGTTGATGACATGGAAATGTCAGTAGCCTCCGTCTAATTTTTCGATAATACAGCTCGTTGGTTTGCGGGCAGGGAATTTATAGGATAGGAAGAATGTGTTTGTGGTCTGGTGTAAACGTTTCACTGAAATGGTTGTTATGCTTGTATCCCAATTATGTTTCTGCAGAACACGAAAGAGGCAGCACTCGCGAACGTTGGAAAGGGAGTCATTTCTCCTTTAGTTCACCGCGTATTAAAATGGGGTTGCTAGTACCTGGGGACATGATTTGCGCGATTGTCAAGAACTTACTCACGAATTAGTCAGAAATCAAACCTGACTCTAGTCATAATCATTTACATGTTCAGCTGTTAATGTTACAATGTAATGACTATCGATGTGGAATCTCGGGATGCCATTGAAATAGGAAATGGTTTTTTTAACACCTGACTTAGAAGTAGCCGCGCGCAAGGAAATTAGTTGCAGATTAAATAAGTAATGGGTAAGAATGCATGTGAAAATGGTTACCGGATAATTGGGCAGCAGCTCTTGAAGCTTGTTATTATTATTATTATTAATGTGGTTAGTACTGCACGCGTGGACTTTATTCTGACGTGGCCGCGCGCCAAGTTCAGCAAGAACTATGAGTTCCATCCGCCTTGTGCATTCCCATTTGACTATTTTACAGTTGACCATCCGAAAAAAGTAATGCTGACGTAACAGCTACCGTTTAGGGAGACAAATAATAAACGTAAAAATATTTTGTGTAGATTAGTAGAGCGAATATGCAGTTTGGACAGAATCTTAAAATGTAAATCGCGTGGATTTATGAACGACATTTCCTCGTAATGTAAAAGTAGCATTTCGAAAAGCAAATTGTATTTCTAACGCGATAAAATGAGCATAGCGTAGTAGGGTTTGAAGTGTAAAGATGGCTGTCTTCTGAGTTGTAGCGCCGTGTAGTTTACCGACGTTTCAGAAGTCCTTTCTGCCACCATCGTCAGGGTGATGAATAAACTTCTGCGATATTACACGGCTTTACAACCCAGAATGCATCCATCTTCGGAACATAGCTGATGAACATTACATAGGGACGATCATTTTACAATTTAACTACGTATTTTATGAGCACAAACGAATTCGTGAATGGCGGACAGAGCAGTCGGTGTAGTGACCGGGTCACTTACTGGAGGACCGCAGGTTGCTGAACCCTCTGTGACATATATAGGTTGAGAAGTTTGAAATGATTTGGTAGGAAACACTTCGGTGTCCGAACGCGGTTCTCCAAATTAAGAGACCACAACGTCTGTGTGTTCAGTTCAGCTGTTTGGACTGTACCTGTTACGTAATCAGGGCGTCAAATTACTTACACTGGATTTCATGAATGTAATTTACGTTTAAACTTAAACAAGTTTATTATTCGATTCAACCGTAACTGACTCTGACGCCAGATCATTGTGTCAGTGAAATGACATAACAGTGTAATTGCAAAAATAAACAAATGCATTTTTAAAATAAAATACAAACACTAAAAAATTGTGTAAAATTGAATAATGACCAGTACGAAAACACAACATGATTCTGCGATATAAACTCTGAGCATTTTTGTTGATTTTTCGTTATCGTGTACTGTACCAACTGACAACAGCACCGGAGGAGATGAAAGTAATTAGAGAAACTTCTGTTTTCGCGGTTTTGTGGTTTAACGTGAAAATGTAATTCAGTTTCTCCCGAATACAAAACTTTGCTTGTAGAGGCTTCTTCACAGCGATTGGTTAGTAATGCTTTTTATGATGCCGTATCTTAATGCAGGAAAGTGTTCTTTGAAAAACGTTTATTCACTGAGCTGCTCAGAATAACCTCTGACTTTAAATACCCTGTCCAAAAGAGCCTGCAGACGAATAAGGTCCACACGCCCACACCTCCTTCTTTAAGATACATTTTAATATCATCTTCCATCAGTCAGTTAGCGTCATGATAAGTTCCATCTGACACCCATCATCAAGAGCAAATACATCTTAAAGTAGATCTGTACTTAGCTTGTTCTTTCTTAAGATAATTCATAAGACAATATTAGTCTCGTGTAGGTCGAAAATGTTTTTCAAGATAAACCATAAACACTTGATATTCGGTTTCATACTCAAAAACCTAAATTTTATACGGCAGAGATTTTACTGAAGTTGCATGGATTTTGTTCCGTTCTGTACATTATAGAAGATCGTGTTTTCCTTCGAAACAATTTGATTCTTAATTGTTTCGGATTTGACATTAGTGTACGCACGTGACTGTGGTGCTGTTCATGACAGTGCACACAACATTTTAGCGAAATATGTTTACGTATGTTATAGCGTGTCGGTAAGATTCGATCTAGGAATTAAAATATTAAATACTATTCGGATAACGAGCGTTTCTCATGCTCGAAATTTGGTTAACCAGCCATTTAAGACTTCAAATATGTAATAAAATTACGAAAAACTCGGAAATCGAGACGTGTAAAATGCCGTACTACATCATGCATTGGTCCAGACTTTCGTCTTGCTTTTTTAATGATTGTTGCCTGGAAGTCCTTCCGTCTGCCTCGTCCAGACTTGAACGGAGATGCTGTTACCTGTTTCTGAATTCGTCTGGAGACGCCGAGAATCGCTATAAATATTACCCCCAGTGCTGTCAGCAACGCGTATGAGGCTCGAGATGCGTTTTCCACTTCTTTATTTATTATTCTTCTTCTTCTTCAACTATTTTCGTCCTTTCTCGATCATAATTTCCTTCCTCTCTTTCCTGTTTGTGTATTTTCTTTGTCGCACGTCCTTGCTTTATTTTACTGTTTACGCGTCTTTCGTGTTTCCTTCCCGCCCTCATCTTTTGATAAAATCGCCGACGGAGGTGGAGAGCGCTAATGGGTTTCTGCGTTCTCTTCGACGTTCGCCAGTTCTGACTGTCTTCGTGCGTCGTGCGTCGGGATGTTCCGTGATGTCACGTCCCGTGCGATCGGTTTGCCCCTGTAGTTCGGTTACCCGCCGTATCATCACACTGCAGTAGTGAAATTCGGGTAATATCGGACTCGTATCAGGACAGAACACGACCGCGTATTTGGTTTCGCGATTAGCAGGTTTCGCTCTGCGTCCGCATTTACTGAACCGTGCAATGGGGATTCCACAAATGAATACTAATACACAGGCAGAACGGAGTTTTTCTCTTTCAAATACAAAACCTGGAACTGTACATTTTAGCGGCACTAGTATAATCGATAACGCTACTTTTACTGCCCGCTATATGGGTTATTCAGCGATGATCTACCAACAGCTGAGATACTGAACATGTTCGTTCAGTCTTAAGACAACTAACTGGCTTGTACTCAAGATCCGCGCTCGGCCAGCTAACATGGCGCGGCTTCTCGTCGTCTTAACCACTCGTTAAAGGCGAAACTCGAGGGAGTACGTAGGATTTGATGTTCTCACGATGGTCTTCTGGGTTGTAGCGCCGTGTAGTCTGGTAGAAGTTTACCATCGCCCTGATGATGGAGACAGCAAGTACCTCCGAAATGCTGGTAAGCTTCTACGCACTGGCTCCCAGGTTACTTCTTTCATGTCTAGAACTCATTCAGTGCTAAGTGGCTTCTGCAGTTGATACAGTGTTATTAAATAGCCGTCAGCGGAGACCGCGCGATGTTTAATGACGTACGAATCGTAGTGGTGCATGCAGGAGTAAGCGATGATCTTATTGAACTATCGCTCTGTTTCCCTGAAAAGGCCGTCCGCTGGACACCGACATTCGGAACATCCGAATTTCGAAACGGGAGACGTCAGTTCGATCCTCGGAGGACACAGTTTGGCCTGTTGCGGTTAGGCTAGACGAACGCTGAAATAAAGCTTTTGAAGTAATGTGCCCGGAAAATGATTTTCTAACTGAATGTCGCAGTCGAGTGATGAACACGTTGGGATTCCGGGCTCGAATCTCGGCGCTCGGCTTTATTCTCTCTGATATTACCATCATTCATCCTCAGTCCCTTAAAACAGGCCACGACCTCGTTATTTAACGTCGTATTCCGTTTGTCGTTATAACCTCTTTAGTGATAAAGCGTCGATAATCGACTGAACAGTCGACCAGTGTGTTTGATACTGTGTGGTGTCGAGTGTAGGAATACGTTGAGATTCTAATGTTTTTAAAAGTACAATTTTCTTGATTATTGTGTAGGTTAGTTTTAGCCACAATAAATCTTTCCTGCTGTGTGTTATGATACTGAAGCCATGAAATTTACTTCGCAAAGATCATCAGAGCAGTGGGCGACCGAGTTATCTCAAAGTTACGAAGTTACGGATGCTGCGTTATTCACCAGTAAGAAATACTCATAGGCCTTCTGCGAGTAATATGAATCGAGTATTTCACTTTTAAATTCAAAAATGTGCCTGTAAATGTTATATACAAGAAGTAGGGTAGTTGGTAGGTCATGATCCAGCCGTAATATTTATAACTTTATAATTCGACATCCTCGTGTCTGCACCAGGGGGCGTGGAACTAGGTGGGAGAGGGTGCAGCGGGGAAGATTGAGGGAGGGGGTGACTTGTCTGTGGGGAAATTGCACTGTAAATACCACTTTTCACCATGTAATATCAGGATGACAACTTCGAGGAAAATGAAATGAGCGGGAAATATAGCACGCGTGTCAGACATGACATTTGGTGGGAATGAGATAGGAGTCGGTCATTCGCGAGGCTTCTACCTACACGGAAAGACGCGCCTACACAAACCTGTCCCGTGACGGGCACGGAAAGACGCGCCTACACAAACCTGAACCGTGACGGTATTTGAACCCACGATCGCAGTTATTCGTGTGGGAATACACTGTATCTTAAATAAACAGGCGCAGATGTCTGAGAACGCTTACGTAGCCTGCTCCATGTTGAATCTGCCTTTCTGACCTTTTGTGTCTGAGGCGTCCTGGGGACGGTGTGCTGCTGTGTTTAATTGCAAACATTTCGATTTTCAGTCGTTCGCTGTTGATTACAGCAGGCTGTGCAAACGATGTCTTGTCCGGCCAACAGCTTCCCTGCTGCTCCCAGAATGATCGCTGACTATGAATACAATTAAGTACCGGGTTTTATTGGTACTTTGTTTAACCGTGCAGTTTAAACTTCGAAGGTTTTATTGCATCGAGGCAGTGGTTCAAAGTCCTGCTTGGAATTCTGGGGATTTCCTGGTTCAAATCTCCTCCCGAAGCCTAGCTCTTTCGGCTGAGGAAGATCGTGGTTTTAATCGGTCACTCCGGGCATATTCTGGGATCGGAGTTTTCGATTTCCCTCGTAGTTTATTGTTTACGCTGTACAGTCTGAGCTACTGACAGCGTCGTTAAATAAACAACTAATGAGGGGGAAATCCTCATTGAGATGGTGCGGGCTGCGGTGAATTGAAAAGGCGAGTAAAGAAAGAGGTCGTGGTCTATTTTAGAACGTTATAACGGATTTCGTACAGAAGGTCCATGTATGGTTTTCCAGTTACCACTGTCCTCGGCTGCCCTCGTGTTCCCGTCGGTTCGGAGTCTTGTATCTGGGATCTGAACCTGGTGGTGACTCTGACTCGAATGTAACCCAGGTCGTCAATCCTGTCCACAGCCCATTCGTGACATGAAGGCTTAGGGAGTACCTCATTCGAACTCTGGAGGAGGTAGGGTCTGCACATTCTTAACCTTGACACCTGTTGGACGTCTCTTTAACATCGTCAAAAGAGGAGACGCTGAGGTGGGGGGGGGCCCTCGGTGTGCGTCATAGATTGTCTACGCGTGGTGGTTTTGCCTTTCCCGGGATTCGAACTCCTGTGATCCATGCGGTAGCTGGGATCTTTTCTGTACTAACTGGAAAGAAGTGTTTTGTTTGATTGGTTGATTTTTTGTTATTTATGTTAGGGAACCTGATGAAAGGTTGTAATACGTCATACTTCCGGGCTGTAGTTATCAGGAAATGCCCAGGATGCCTTTGCCGCTGTACACGGGCGTCCGATTTATCTGCGCTGTGCTGACTGGCTGCCTGGGTTTTTGCTGATAGCGGCCACGCCAACTTCTGTTCGTCACGAAGACTGGCCTCGGACCTGCAATTCTGGGCACTCGCTACGATAATACGATCTGTCTTTCCGCCTGTAACAGCTGAAATGATTTCCACTGCATTTGGTGTCGGGGAGAGTAACTGGAATGTGCCAGTTTGGTGAGATACCGGCGAACGCCCTAGAATTGTCGAGTTCTTGTGCTGCGTTGTCCCAAAACACGACCGGAATGTCGTGGCGGAAAACGGTCGTGTTCCTGCCGAGAATCGAACCACGATAATGGCAATCGTATTCGGTGACTGACAACTCACACTTTCCCATATCCTATGAGTAATGCGGAGGGGAGGGTTTCTGTTCTTCGTAGACGCTGATCGCTTACCTGCTTTCAAATCCGAGGGCCGTTCACTTGAATTCCCAAAGAGCGTAAATCTTCATAATGTAGGACCGTTCGTCACGGTCGAGAGGTTGGCACTCCTACTTCTGAGTCGGGAGGCCCCTGGTTCGGATCTCCGCCTGGAGACATGCTATCCTGCCTGAGGTCTGCCGTAGTCGTTTCCAGTTTCCTCAGACAAATTCCGTCGGGACAGTTCCGGAACTTGGGCGCTGTACAGTCTGAGCTCCTGACTGACCACAAATACAATTCGGGGTGTGGAGCGTTTTGCATCTTTTCCCAGGCAAGTAAGTTCCTACGCGTGTTTTAATTCGGGGTGTGGAGCGTTTTGCAAGTTCCTGCGCGTGTTTCACAGAACTCTTTTATTTTTTATTTCCCTCGTCTTTATTAATTGGGTTTCCAAACGAGGAGCTTTTTATGACACTAGCAAACACGTTTTAAATTTGTGTAATGGGGGACAAAGTACTTCGACCGTGAGCTGGAAATTGTTTCAGTGGATTATATGCAAATCTTATAGAAATAATTCCCAATGTCGGTTTATGTAACGGCGGTGTTCTGAAAACTTTATGAATCAAAGGAGAGACTTTACAAAGGAAAGTAAATATTTGAAACGGTCCTTTGAGACGGGAGTCGAAGGGTCGATACAGAAGGTCGCTTTCCTGACAGACGTCACGTGACGTGAGTAAAATTAAATTTGCTTTGTGATGTAACTACGTATGAATTTTTTCTTTTGTGAATTGCTGGTCTGCGTGCGTGTGATTTTAAGACATCATAAAATTGCTAAATGTGTACTAATTGCGTTTGTGATCACATGCGTGTTCACATACACACGCAATCATGCAAATTCCATTTGGAAAATGATTTGCCTTCGGCCTTTTGTATGGGTGTAAATCCTGGTCTTTTCTTAGAGGAAGAACGCAGACCGGGGGTGTAGGAGAAGAGGGTACTGGGGAGAATATTTGCATCTAAGAAAGTTGAAGTGACAGGAGGCTGGAGGATACTGTTTAATGTCTGTACTCTTCACCAGGTGTCACCAGGATGGTAAGATAAATGGGATGAGGTAGGCGGGTTGTGTGACGCGTTCGTACATAAGCCCAAGGGGAAAAGACAACTCGGAAGACCCAGTCGTACGTCGGAGGAAAATATTAAAATGGAGGAGATAGGATTTTGGTTATGAACTGGATTTGTCTGGCACGTGATAGGAACCTGTGGATTCTTGTGACCACGATAATTAACCTTCTGGTTCCATGAGAGGAGAATTTCTTAAGTACCCGAGCGTAGATAATTCAACTTCTCAAGAAGGACTCTGTTCCGTGTGGAGTTTCTAGTTTGTTGGTTGGTTTATAAATTATGACTTGCATTACATATTTATTGTCGTGTTTAAAAGATTATTACATTGATGGTTAGTAAAGCCTAGAATTAAGTACCACATGCCAACGCTCAGCTGTCTGCTTGCTTCGAAACGATTAAATTATGAGAAGAAATTTCAGCAGTTTAAGTTAAATAACAAGAGAGTGAACGTGTCACGTAAACATGGACCAGGGCAATGAGGATCGGAGACCTGGTGGCCCAAATTGCTCTCCGCAATTGACACCTCGATCCGACAGCGCCATTTTAATGCTTCAGGGACTGTTATTTTCGTGGAGTCGCAGCATCTCTGAGTTTTGTCCCGTCCGAGTGGGAACACACTGTAGCTCAGCTTACACTGGGCGATGTCTTGTGTCATTTAAATATCATCGCGAATATTTAGTGACTGCGCCTAGTAATAAATAAAGGTTAGCATGAACAAGCTGAAGGACTATAAAAGAAAATTTGAAGAATAAGATCATACGAGCTAAGTGTAGGCGCGCGGACTACTTTTTATAAGTAGAACGGAAAAAGGGCATTACAGCCTTGTTACAGAGTTGACGGTCCCCGATTAGGCCCGCGGTGGGGGCGTTGGAAATATATCTTTTCGCTCGACGTCCGTAATAGCGCTCGGGTCACACCCAGCGCCGTATCCGACGTACGAACTGCTGAGGTGAGGAAGGAACAGTCGAGTTTTGCCAAAGTACGTTCATCCTGCTGACCTATTTTAATTTCACGTCCTCAAGAGTTTCAAATGTCATTTTTGGAATCGTCCATCATGACTCTGGAGTCGACGCAATGACTGCAGTGTAATTATCTCTACAGTCATTGTTCGCTTCATATCTTGGGCAGAAGATTTTACTGCCATAAAACAGTGGTATTTTAAAATGTTTTTAGTTTTTGGTTGGTCACCGCGGAAGAATACCCGCTTTGTATCCGAAATCCCCCAAAATATGTCGATATTTTGTCTTCCAGTACAGGGTAATATTATAACGGAACTATAAAGTGTTCCAGGAACAATCTCATTTGGTTCGCCGCTCTCCTACCAAACATTCGACGCCAGATGACCGTCGTAATTACTTCTGGGCGAGTAGGGTCTTCTCTGCTGGCGAGCGGCCCTCGTGGTAACTTCGTTGTGCTGCTCGGATGTTTAACTTTCTCCGTTGACAATTTAGATTGCCGGAGCCCGAACAACACACTTGAGAGAGAGCAGAATTGTTGCCGCCGGCAACTCGAATCTGGCAGTCGGTATACGGAAAGGCGTGCAAGGAATCTTTTATGTGTTTTGGTCTGTTTTGTTCTTTACAATTCGCTAATCTCTGTGAAATGTGACGGGGAAAAGTATAATTTTATCGCTGTAGCATACTGTGTGGTGCAGTGAGTTTGTGGCTAGGTCAATCTGCAAAATCGGGAGGCTGTATCTTTTTTTCTCATAATATATAATGAAGACGGATGTATTTTTGCTCTTATGTGTGGTGATTGTTAAGACTTCATCTGTAAGAATATCTGCACTTTATATCGGCGTTCGACTGTCGATTGGTATTTCATATTCAACTATGAAGCAATTAAGTCAAAGTAGAAACGTCTGCGATTGCAACTCCTTGTTACTTTATTGTACGTGGTAAATATACACGATTACCGGAGGGGTTCAGTGTTTTTCTGAGAGCGACAACTATTGGTAGTTAATGGTAACTACTCCCATTTGTTTTCAGAAGTCTTGACTTAACAAACAGCGCACGAATTGTTTAATGGATTAAACTTTTAAATACTCCTACATAGGAAAGAGTTGTAATGGCTGTCTCTGCCATTAACTGTTCGTGTACTGACGAAGGTTGAAGGAAGGTGAACTATCTATACATGTGTACGTAGTAACGAGCAGAATGCTTAATATTAAATCTGTCTCGTTGTTTATAAACCTAACTCGAGACGCCAGTGGAAGTAGCAGGAGACGACGTCTGTTGGCGCAAATAAACATCCGTTTTCCGAAATAAGTTCCAGACGGCTCTCGGCATTAATAGCTCACCGTCTCTCGCCCTTGTTATGCGATTCTTTCTTTGTGGTGCCTGCAAACAATGTTTAAGTAGGCTCAAGCTTTATAATTCCGGCTGTTTTATCGGGTCTGCTTTCAAGCAGCGGAGGTTTGAGTTTTGCTTTAAAATATAAATAAAGGATGTGAGTTTCCGTCATTCAGGAGCGGAATTATTACAACAGTCCTAAATTTGTTACACTAAGTACCTGAAATAGAGTAGTTTTTGAGTAGTCACTCAGTACTCATTGAATCACTTAATAAGTTTCCCGTATTCACAGGACTCCGCTAATGGCATGTATCCTTAAGCCAGATGAATCCATTCCACACTCTCAGATCTATGTTAATGTTATCATTTCATTAGCCTGTCTCTCCCAAGTAATTTCTTCCTTAAGATTTTTCGACTAATTTTTTTTATTTTTGCATCTTTCCCGTGCGTGCTACATGTCTCTCTCATCTTATTATTCCTGATTTGATCACTGTGCGGTTTTCTCCGCACTTATGTCACTGTTTCACCAAAAGCTAGTTACAAGGACGCGGTGGGCAGATTCATCGCTTAGGTGCAGACGCCGCCTCTCGGGTCACGACGTTCACGGACGCATTTGTGCATTCTGGAACTGTAAGGACTGAACAAGTGGAGGATGGTGAAGCTTTCTCGTACAAGACGAAACGGAATTGATGCTAAAGCAGGCCACAAAGGCGTATCTCGTGAGACTCTTTGCATTTATGTGTTTAACAACGTTTCGGCGAAAATTTCACTTGCCATCTTCGAGGTGAATGTGTAGTGGGGCGAGTACTGGAAGCCTGATCGCAGGTTCTGATTGGTGGAGCGGAGGACTGAGCCGGCGTCCAATGGGAGCGGAACATCCGGGGGTGAGAAAGGGCTGTGACCCTTACGTAGTTGCGGGGATTGTTCAGGTATAAAATGTAAATAGGAGGCCCCTGGGGGTCAAGGCGGTAGTTCGCAAGGCTACTTTGATTTCATCGCAAATCATTCCCATTAATTGCAGACTGGCGTCTTGGTAACAAAGCGGTTGCGATCATAAGGAACCTTCCAGCCTCATTCTGGGAGTAGAACACGAGCCTCGTGTTTGTTGCGTATATTTAAGAACCATTCTGTATATTCTTGAGGAACTGCGTTTCTGCTGTAGGCCTGGGAGATTATTTAATTTTTTTTCCCCAGACTAATGGCATGTTCGGTCAAGACCGTCTTCTTCAGAATCCCTACCCGTTCACCATTCATGACAGTATTTCCGTCATTCAACGCCGTATTCACATTGAATTTTAGCAGAGTCGCTTAATCTCTGGTTTATAGCGTAAGAGTCTGTTACTGGTAAGTAAATGTCCCCCTTCGCCGCTTACCAGCGACGAAGGTTCAGTCGGTATGGAGCAAAGGCGTGAAGGGACGACGCGATTGCAAAGAAATACGAAATTTGAGTTGTTTCATTGCTGCTTCGCTTTTTGTAATAGGCCACAACATCTCCCTGTTCCTTTCAGATCATCATTTGTCATCCTGAACGTGTTCTTGTGCCACCAGGCAGTTGATACAACGTCTTAAAATGCCAAGCCGAGGACATTTCACCGCCACAACCAGCATTAGGAATACTGTAACATATCTTATGTTCGATCTGAATGTTTTGAATCGTATAAAAGTTTGTAATTTTTGTTTTTTTACAAAAGCTTTAATATTTACATTCCTCTGTCTCTTTATGCATTTAAAATAAAGCCGTTTTCGTATATCTAAGCTCCACCCGTTGAAAACCACGACTTAGATTCCAAATATGACGCTCTGTTTACTCCTTCTGTTACGAAACGTGTTTTTCTCGATACCTTGTGATGAATTAGGTTCTTAGCTCAGCCTTGGAACTACGTCGGGACTGATTCGGGTGCCTGAAACCTGTTCGTGGTAAATAACGAGCGGAGTGACGCCCAAAACCGAAAAGTGGTCTTCTTGTCAAACCTTGGGATTGGGCGGTCCCGGGATCAAGTCACCGTCGGTGGAGTTCTTTCGCTCCGTCAAAATGCGTTGATGGCAACTTAAAATATGCCACGACTTACTCGTTCCTCGTTCTTGATAATTTGACGGTATGTCGACTGTGCAGCTGATAAAGTGTTCTTAAATTAGCTACACCGAGTAATAGTAACAAAATCTCAGGCGGGATCTATGGGAGACAGGAGTTGAAGGAGACTGGATTTTGTTGGCCCAGGACAGAGTCCGGTGGAGGGCTTTGGTTAATTCGGTGATGAACCTTCGGGTTCGGTAAGCCATCTAGTTGGTTGGGTCCACTATTTGGGAAGCCTGAGGGGAATAGACCGCTGGGGAGACCTTGACGTAGATGGGAGGATAATCTCAGGCGGGATCTATGGGAGATAGGAGTTGAAGGAGACTGGATTTTGCTGGCTCAGGACAGGGTCCGGTGGAGGGCTTTGGTTAATTCGGTGATGAACCTTCGGGTTTCATAAGCCATCTGGTTGGCTGGGTCCACTATTTGGGAAGCCTGAGGGGAAGAGACCTCTGGGGAGACCTAGACGTAGATGGGAGGATAATCTCAGGCGGGATCTATGGGAGATAGGAGTCGAAGGAGACTGGATTTTGTTGGCCCAGGACAGGGTCCGATGGAGGGCTTTGGTTAATTCGGTGATGAACCTTTTGTGTTACCTAAGCCATCTAGTTAGTTAGTTAAGTATTAGTAAGTAATAATAGGTGTATACGATATCCGAACCCGAATCTAGGAAGCGAATAATTTGTTTTCCCTTCTGTTCGTGCTTCATTCTCTGTGACTTTGCCTTTTTAAAATAGAATTTCGTGATTTGAAATGGCGACTGCAGCATTCTTGATTGTGGCGTCCTGAATATGAGTACGTAGTTTCTTCTCAGACGACCGCAGTTTACAAAGTAAAAGTAATTCGCGAGTTTCAGAACAAATTTTACAACAAAATCCCCGTGTACGTAGCCCTGTTTATCTGTTACATTTTTACCTTCTAATTAAAATTTTTCGGTTTCTAGCCGGTGGCTGTTCGCCGCCATAAATGTAGCCACACAGATTTCGGTTTGTAGGAAGACGAGTTGATTCCTGCTTACGTAGTTCTGTCTGTTACAAACTCTGTTTACGGACTCTGCGTGAGCTTTTGACATCGGAGTCGGTGTTGCCGTGTGAGACGTGTTCCGGAGTTAAGTGGGCGCGGGTGGCCGAGGCGATCTCCATTACTAGCGCCAAACGACTTCAGGTCGTTGCTGCTCTGAAGCCTGGAGACCACCGTGCGGCGCCCTGCGTCGCTTTGCGTAAACAAAGGGAGCAAGACTGATTGTGAGGAAGAGAGAACCTCCCCATATGAAAATATGCGGTTGTGATTATAATAAAAACTCGTCAGATGCTTTTATTGGTGTTTTGGTGTTTCTCACGCTGTGTGTGATGAAGTACTCCGAATGTGGCGATCTGGGTCCACAGTTACTTTGACTCATGGTTACCAACGGAAGTACCTGCTGACGTCACCGCCTGTGTTGCGTCAAGAACACGTTTGGCATTTCAGTGTACCCCTTTTCAGTGTTCTTGTAACTTGTTTCAGAAATGAAAGACGTAACTGAAAGCATGTTTGTGGTGGTTTTATTAAATCTGAAATATAATTAAATTGGGGGTACACTACGGACAGACACAAGCTCGGAAAGTGTAATTTATGCCGGAAAACACGCGATATCATCATGCGTTCTTTGCAACGCACGTTCAGATGCACTAAATTAGCTTTGTTCGATAGTTCCCACTTTGGCCACCAGATCGCAGACTTCCCTCATCCGTCATTTTGTTATCACCGCTCGTAGGATATAAAAAGTGCGATTTTGAGGTCAGCCTCCACATCAAATTCCTCTCGAGTTAATCGACTGGACAGACACGATCGGCCGTAATACTTCCTCGCTATGCATTTCGTGCAATGAACGCATAATAACCGGAAAGTCCAACACTGCTGAATGTGGTCAATGTACTCCCCGCGCTAGTTAAGATATCAGGAAGGAGCGGCGGTGCGAAGTGAGCCGACCCCATGGTTCAGAGACAGGGACCGAGCGTTTCTACTTAAAAGAACCGCTTGAACAGTCGACGATTCTTCAAGTGTTGTTATGCTCGCCCCGAAGAGCCCGCGTAGCTCCGAACCCACTTGCTAGCTGCTTTCTGCCCTGTTACCTCATTGCTAGCTGCCACGACTGGTTTCACGCTAAATGGGACACTGTTTAATAATAGCGAAGAGGGCCGTTTCACACTATCCTTATTCAGAGACGACTCTCGTTATACGCGCCTTCTCTGTCCTTGTTTCCGCGGCCGCTGAGTTGCGCGCGCAAGTGCCGTTTCTACTCCGTTCTCTATGAACTCAGGCCTCTCATAATGGCGTGATACTCGGGACGTACGCGAGCTATCGATAGATTCGAAACTTCTTGGCGGCGTTGCGTCAAGCCATTCACGATACGCGAGCAGTGTCGAATGAGGAATGACAAGCAGCAGCGGTGACCTGTCACGATCCGCTCCTGTAGGAACAGTAGAAAGCCAGATAATCCAGGATAGCCGGTTTTCCCAAGGGTTCAAGTCTGCGTAACCCTCGAATGCGTGACGAGCACTTTTCCGAGTTTCGCTGTGTGTGTGTTTGAGAGAGAGGCGACTTTGCAAGGGACAGGAAACTTTCTTAAAGGCCATGAATTGATATGTACAGGGCGTCCCAAAAAGTTGTATAAACATTATAGTAAGGAGTATTAACCTTGTTTGTTGTGTTTACGGGAGGTGGTCATTTCGAAAACGTACACGAAGGACGCAAACGGATTAAGTCTTTGCAGCCGTGGAACCAATTCAGATACCAATGTAATGTTTTTCGAGGTTTTTAAATAGTGAAAATCCAAGGCAATAGTCGAAAGTCTGTTTTTAATTACGCTGTACAGTTGTCAGTGATACCTACTTAGGTACCATGAAAATGTTGCAAGTACGTTCCTTGAATTGAAAACTTAGGGGCGTTCAGCGACTGTTTGGAAGTTCTGAATATTGCGTTCATTAGCGTAAGTTTTGTCTTCGTAGTTTTGATGAAAAGTAGGTAATTGAATGAGCACTTGAAAATTAAGTGCGTTATAGTCGTGGAATGTGATATGGATTGTGACGCCGTGCAGCTGCCCTCCGAAACGTCGGTAAGCGCCTACGAGACTACGCTGAGTTTAAGTCCAGAATAACACTGTCCATATTTTCTCAGCCGTGAAAAACCGCGTGTCTCACGTACGGAACGTTCCATTTCGCACGCAACGCAGAATTTCGATGGGAATTGATATTCGAGAATGAAGACGCATTCTGCTCGTGCACAGCTTACGGGCAACTGGCGTGAGCAGCGGCCTAGCAACTAGGGTGACCTTGGTTCGAGGGGGATGGGACGGAGTGTTACACGGAGCTGGACCTGCTCGCAGTTTCAATTTTACGCCACAGTTCGCCATTTAAAACTTATACACCCTGTAGATTATACATAGCTACCGTGTGTTTCCTCTGGGTTCAGGCCCAGAGCAGTGCATGCAGGAATTGTGGTGGACAGCGAGTCAGTGGCATCGTGAACATGCCCCCAGAGACGCATTGCCGCCCTGCCAGGGCGACATGTCATCAGGTCCGACCAAGCAATTTGCTGGACTGAACAAAGTAGCCCACTTTACTTATATACAGAATGCCCCAAAAATACGTATACATATGTTCGATAAATTAAATTAAATACATTTTAATATATCATTACGTATGTCAGTAGGGCCACTTAGTGAATTAGCTTATGTAGTTTAATCTTGTGCTGTGCACGTGTCTGCAATTACGAGAATATGACATTCAGTTATTTTGGACTTGATTATGTATCCTGTTATGAAACGCAAGAGTTAACGATTACGACGCAGATGCTCGACGTCCCTAATTTTAAATGATGTGTCTTTCCTTGCAACCCATTGTTTTACATCTTCGCTAATAATTTTATTGGGGTTTATATCGAGATGTTACGGCGGAAGTCTCAGCACAGGACGTTCTTTGCCTGCTAAAATCTGATGACTCACAAAATATTCGTGCTTTGATTTATTTAATTTGATTAAATCGTACAGTCGAGCTTTCAACACGTCACAAAGTGGGATGTTTATTTCCAATAGCCAGGCTTTCATTTCGTCCTTCTTTGATTAAGACGTCGGTGGTTTGTCTGTGATTCGAGGCGTTATCAATGACCAGAAAGGAGATTGCAACGAACAGGTGGCATGTTGTTAACACAGCACAGACTGTACTGACCGACGGAAACTCCTTCCTTCCTTCATTGATTGGTCCGCATACTGGGCTCTCCCTACAAGGTCAGCGGCCATGATCGGTGGATTCAGTTCTACTGTTGGTAGACGGGCATTAAATGCCTCATGCCCTCAGTATTTGTTCATATGCGTTTAAAATTAACGGTATTAATATTTTATAGTATCGTTAAACGTTTGTTTCGTACGACGTATCGTTTTCTGCCTGATAGTGGAGGACTTGAACACACAAAATACACTTGTACGTGATGCGTTTTGCGTAAGTTTAGTGTTGCTGTAAATAAGTTTATGTAATATAATCTATGTTTCGTTTGACAGTGTAAAATAATTGTATTAACGCGCTAGGTAATTGAACCTGTAAAGTGAAAAATGCTGGTGTTTAAGCAATGAAAAATACGAGCTCCGATGTAAAAGTTACGTTTGAATCCGTTCCATTCCATTCCAGTGTCGTATTTGTGTCCACACCCGATCTTTTGATAATTCCGTACTTCAGAAGTACTCTGATGCACAACTCTTTTACTCGCTCTGTGGAGGACAGTCCTCCTTTAAAATGTAGTATCTGGTCAGCTGATCAAGAAAATCCCAGTTTTTTTATGGCCTGAATATATTTTTAGTTTTACTTCAGCTACAGTCGATATCGCAGCACTGCGCATGCGCGTGTTAGCTTCGCCGTGAGCGTCCAATTATCTGCTTGCGTGTAATGACTCCGCATTGCATGAACGAAATTTTATTAATCTAGATATTAATAGTTATTATTGAAAGTGTTTCGACAGAATTTGCACTGGCGCTGACTGCCGCTCCTCTGGAAAAATAAACGAGCCTCTTCTGTTTGCAACTACATCGTTTATTTTGTACAAAATTTGGTGCCGCGGTGAGGTGAGGTATGTTTGCCAGAAACGGCCAAGGGCCAGAGAGTCCCCCGTGAAAATAAGCCCGTCGTTAAATGTCTTGTCACGATTCCTGTAGATGGAGAAGCATTCCATAATTAACAGGACTGGGGAAATGTACCTTACTCCCTGGAGTACACTAACATTGCAGTGTTGGACGCAACAGGGGTGTCCAAGGTAATTGTTACGATGCGGTGCAAGAATGACCTAGGTTCACGTTGTGGCTATTGTGCGACTGGGAGGACAGGGGTGTCCAGGACCGGAGGCCAGTGGGGCAAAGCGCGCTGGGTCAACGTCAGAATAATAGATTTAGAAATCCCGGATATGCCGGGCAGAGGAGAGGAGGCCCGGGGGCAGAGTCCCTGGAGGTGTCAGACCCAGGAGTTTACAACCCAGCGAGGGCAAGACTGAAGGGGAATCCTTACGATTTTCCGAAGGGAGTGGATTCCCTTTTCCTGATCCCAGATGACGCAAGCCGAAGGGATTAAAGGCTTGGGCGGAATTATTTGCCGCGGGGGTTGGACATGGGTGGAAGTCTGAAGACTGCAGATCCTGCTTTCGGAGCGCAGTCCTCTTATGCGGGGGACGCCATTCTGGTTGCATACTTTGTGTCCGGGTCCGCGACGGAGACAGACAGACTCGAACCGGCCCGTAAGGTGTTCTTCGCTCATGCTGGAATGTGCAGTGCGCCTGGTAATGTCGAGATACGCTGACCGTGGTCGACGTCTAGTGTTTCCGTGCTCCTTTCCCGTTCGACGGCCGTGTATGCGCGGCCCTGTACTAATAACAAGGTTTTATTTTGTTATTTTTGTCTACATTTCGGCCCACAAATCAAGTTATTGATGTAATGATTCTGAAATACTATCCGGACTTAACGTGACCGCGTTTAAGCGTCTGTGGGTGGTCTGCATGTGATTCCCCGTCCATCCATTACAGTTTCTCGTTACTGCGGCGCCAAAATGTGGGACGGACGCGTGGAAGAAAGAGTCGATTGAAAGAGGAAAGGAATTGACATCCCGTTTGTTGTAGAACCCAAACAAAGCGATGTTTGTGGTGATGCTTCTCCCACAGATAACGCTTTTGTCAATAAATAATGAAAATAAAATATTTGCTTTACCGTTGATTGCGTTTACAAAGTAAAACAGCGCTGACGTAACCTGTCGGTGAAGTAGATTCTCTGAACGGAGTGTTTCAAAATTCGGTTTTTGTTTTAAAGAAACAAAAACAGTTGTCCGTTATTGTATTGTTTAACATTTATCTTTTTTATATTTACCGGAAGTTGAGATACAAGAAAAAGAATGTCCATTACTGTTTACTTGCAATAACAAATTTATTAAAATCGGGCGCTTTAAACTTACCGAAGTATTTTTATTTTTGCTTCCAAAGCCAAAAAAATCATCAATCCTGATTTTGCTTAGTGAAGTCTCGAAATGTAAGGCAATTCGAAATCCTTGAAACTGCAAGGGGACTCACGATCACGCGATCTGTGCCTCTGATACAACAGTTTATGTAACATTTGATAGTTAACTTAATTTAAAATTACTTCCTCGTGTCACTGCACGTTTTGCCGATCATAATTTTTAAATATTTCTTAAAACTTATAATACTAGGTCTTTTTTGTTGTTTCGCGACCTTTCAAGGTAGGAACAACATTTGACTTTAATTGTCGTAAAATTGTAAAATGTTTGGTAGCTGATAGCATGAAATTATTTTCTGGTAATTCATCTCAAAGTCACAGAACCTGAGGACAGAAGGAAATACGTTTCGGATTTAATGACAGTAGGGGATGAATTACTGAATCTCCGTAAACATGCGCGCTGGTGATTACACATTCTTTTACGTAATTCGCAAAAGAAGATAAAGTGTTTCAAGTAACTCAGAATGCAAACTTAGCGACGAATCTAAACTTTTGGGTTGCGGGAACAATTCATAGGGACGATGTTCTCTTCTGTTCTTATTACACGATTAGTACAAAATAAACGCAAGAAATTGTTCGCCACGTCCGTCCGTCCGTCCGAATGTTCCAACTACAGAAGCGCAGGACAGTTTTGGACTAAATTTAGTATGTCGCTGTCACTGCGACGACGTTGCTTGCTCTCTCAGTCGTCGTCTGCACGCGAAGGACATCTGGAATGCAGAAAGTCCTGGTCTCTGCAGGAGGGTCAACGTTCGACTCAAGGATCTTAAATGGGAGAAGCGGATTCTTGTTGGCGTGTTCTGATGTTTCTTCATTACCCTGTAATAATTGACGTGGTTTTAATCACAGACCTCAAGAACGAACTGTTGAAGTGAGAAATTTCGTCGTTCGGATGTTTTTTTTGGAGGCAACTTTAAACGAGACCCGGCATAATTCGACTCATCACACGTGGAGAAACTTACCTGGCTCTGCGTCCGTGCGTCTACTCCGTTAAACATTACGTAGTCTTACAAATAAATGCTAATATGAAGAAGACGAGAAATGCCGAGTAGCATTCCTCTCCTTCTGTACAGAGGACCAGACCTTTTGGATCTCGTACCTTAATAACCTGTATTTGAAGGGGAAGGGGGGAAATTGGTTTGTCGTTACCTTTTGTTGCCCGTTGTCATCATCATCATCATCATCATCATCTCCTCCCCTCCGCGCCCCCAGAAGAAAATTATCATGGCAATAAGACAGAGAAATGAGATGCAGGACAGCGAAGGCCAATAAGAACCGAGAGGAGCGGGGGAAGGGGTCAGTTTGCTACGGGTGCACCAAGGATATAAACCGAACCTGGTCTGACTGCATTTCTAACATTTTCCAGCGGCTTAAACAACGCTTTAACCCTAAGAAGCACGAAGCTCGTTTAAATAAGAATTCAGTTCTTACCGCAAAGAAAACGCGACTCGTTTCCATTACCACGATCAATTCCTCGCAGTCGCCGTTTGTCTGAGAATCAGATTAAATCCGTGAATATGATCTGTGGGGAAAAATTGCAGACTTACTGAATTGAGAAAGTCCCTTTCAAGGAACATGGTCTAGTC
>NW_019059644.1:303036-316597 GCF_000696155.1 Zootermopsis nevadensis | reverse complement strand
AACCGACTAAAGGCCACTTGTTGGTTTGATTCTGATACAGTCACGTTCAGAAATAAAGATGTAGAACAGCCAATAGGATGAAGGAAGGTCACTCCGCACCCAGCTGATGTAAAGACTGATGTTTTCAGGTAAGAGTGTACAGCGGTTTTGAGATATGAATTTGTTTTGCGGGACTGCATAACATAAAGTTCTAAAGCACCGAATGGCAGAGAGTTTTTAGTTTTTTTGAGGAATTACTGCTACGTACGAAAATAGGTCCTGTTTCGTCCAAGACAAGACCATCCAGTTACGGTGTTCGCCTGAACGTCCTCCTCTGCTCTCAATTTCTTTACGTCAATTCTGTCTCGCTTAGGTGTTGGTTGCTGCTCTCTTTGTCTCATACCCCAGAATCGGATTTTCTTTATTGTAGCCAACCCCCGCAGGTAAATTCCCCTAGAAATTAGGCCACACCTGCTCCTGCCATTCGCCCAATGCGCTGTTTCAAGGTCATGAACGCCCTGCTGTGACGCGAGGTGGTGTGTCGTCTCTCCTCTTTATATGGACGTTTGTTAGCGACGACCGCTTCATATCCGCTCATTATGAACTGCGACGCGTGGCTTAGGCCAAGTTTCCTGGAACGATTTCCGTGGTTTTGCCCCGGTCAGGCAGGTTTAAAAATGGACGGAGACGAATTTCTTTAAAATTCTTCTGCTTGTACGTAATCTGGGTTCTTAGTTTCTTTTTACCTTGTCCATCGTCTGGTGTTATAAAAGACTGGACGTGTCCTCGTCTTCGGGTTAGGGCTCATACTCTGTGGGGTCCATTAGAATCACGTAATTAATCCCAGTCACTGGGTACAATTAATAACAAAAATTTTTAGGGGAAATTTGGGATGTTTGAAATTACTATATACGCTTATGTTGGGAATTATAAATTATTGATGATACAATTCAGGGATTTATTTGTGTACGTGGTACACATTCCCTCGGCTTGAAGTCATATAACTTTAGCTTTCTACAATTGTAACATTAGCATATTTATAAAAGAATGTATATTGCATTGGTCGCTAAAGGGGATCGGAAACCTGAACGTAGGCGTTATTCTACGCTCTGCGTCAACTTTACCGCGACCGAGTTCTGCGTAAAGCTCGTTAAAACAGCACTTCAGTACTTCAGGCGTTCGCAGGGTCGTCATGTTGGTATTATTGATGACAGGGAATGAAGTTGGGCGTGTCCAATGCGATGCTGCACAAACCATATTTTACGAAAATCAATCAATATCGTCGAAACATGTTAGTGGGGGGGGGGCACGTACTTGTACGCATAAATTCCGCTTGATGACGCAAGAATGTGTTCTAGAAAGAGGAGAATTTCCTCACATCTCGCTTGACAGATTGTGTCACACGAAACAGCTGCTTCTCTGCCATTAAACATCCTGTGAGTCCGCTGTCTGCGGCCGGGGCTGGTGGCTTTTCCCAGTCAGAAGGTCTGGCAAAATTGGCAATTATTAAAATGTTGCCAGGGTAAGAGGCTGCCGGATGTAGACCAGCGGGTGGCATTTATTTTGCCGACCAAAACGATAATTAGCGGCAAAGCGCAAGACTTCGTCCCTAACTCTTGCAAACTGTGAGTGGATGACAGTGCCGCACTACGAGAAACAAATGGGGGTGTGTGTTTACAACGACTTAAGGACCTGACGAGTTCAGCCGAAGGGTTTTTGCTGCTGACGGGGAAGTTGTCTTTAAAAAATCCTTGGTTGGAGGGGTAGCTAGGAGATGAAGCAAGTGTGAATAATATTTAAAACTCCAGTCCCTACCTCAAAGAAAACGCGACGCGTCTCCACCATAAAGACCAGTTTGTTAGGTCTGTTTAAGGAAATAACACGTATTTACTGTGAGAACCATACAAAATATATGCAGAGATGTTGATTATTAAAGCAGGTGGTACGCATAGTTACCACTGAACTTTGAAATTGTGTATTCATTATAATTCATGGTCGTTTACTTCACCTAACAAAGTAGTTTAACACGATTTGTCTACAGACATTAGTGAACCAGGCATGATAATTGTAAGTTAGGTGCTTGGCAGACATTCCGAACAAAAGCTTTGTTACAAACATTTGACATGAGGGAATACGGTCTGATGCTGGAGGAACCCTTTGGTTTCTTACGGGTGTAGGCCGGCCTGCCTGCTTCTTTTGGAAGTCTACAGACTGAGTTGATGTTCGCGGTTCAAACTGCTGTGAATGTTTGCTTCGTACGAGAGGCTGTGTGTTCCGAAGTATGTAGATGAAAGCAGTGTTTGTATAACTCTGTGAGATGTCTGCGAAGTTGGGAGAAATGTGGGCAGAATACAGTGTTACAGAGCCGTTAAAGGCGGGGGTACATACAGTTACCACTTGGCTTTTGACGTTTACGTTTTCAGACTCGCAGACTGCACCGAGCTACTCCATTCCTGTCATCCAGAGCCTACGGTTGGTAGGCCTGCATTATTCTCTAACTCGATTTGTTTCCGTACCACGTCACTCACCCACGTTAATGGTCACTAACGCAACATTCCAACCACAGAGTAAATTTATGGGTTCTGTCTCTTTCCCACAATAAACAGTCACCATTTTCATAATGAACTTACCGAATAATCTGACATAGCGGTAATGCATTTGAACAGCACTGCCAAAAACACCTGGGCCGAATTCACAGAGAGACAGACATAGACGGGACCATAAGGTGTTAATGCGCTCACGGTGGTTCGAGACTTTAGTAGGAAATCCTGGATGAAGAATAATTTCAAGCGATGGTGCGGATTGACCCTGAATTAACCCTAAATACGTTCCAGTAACAGACACGTCAATGAACCGCTGAGTTGTAAAAACCAAAATTGTAGGGTCGTCTCATCGACCATATGATTTTCCAGGTGGTCTCTGCCCCACTAATAATAATCATTCTAGAAAAATTGAAAACAATTTCGCTGATGACACGGAAGCCGTAAGTCACGAAAGTGAAAAGATGCGGCGTGTCCGTGCGCAAATTCTTTTACCCAAATGAACGGGTCTCTGCGAATTTCCGTCTTAGAAGGTTCTCCGACCCAATCTTCCTCTCTAATGTTAGGCCAGCGTGACTTTTGACTGACGACGAATCACGTACAGTAACGATCCATCTCCATCGAAATTCTCACGTCATCAGTGACAAGGAGCAGTGGCGGCTGCTGCAGATATTTCCAGTTAAAAAAATATATCATAACGGATAAAAATAATTGTGCTCGTCAGTGACTTAATGCGTGCATAATTAATGATAAGTTGCGGTGGTAGGAGATATAATCTATAATTTGACAAGCTATGGTTGTAATAAATGGCAGGCTTATTAAACTTCCTGGCACTTACGTATTATAGCTAACTCGCAGTGGCGGATCGCATGGAAATTGTAATACACACTACTAATTAATAACGTTTGCCCCCGCCTTTTTGGCACATGTAGAGATATCTGAAAATGTATTTTCTATAAGAAACTCACAGCCCTCTGTACGATAGAAATCAGACTGAATCAGAGTTATGGCACTTATTTTAGAAGCACGCAGCTCGAGAAATTTAAAATCTGCGTCACTCTTGCTGAGTGTCATTACAACTCACTTTGGACCTGTGTTTACGTTTCGAGATGAGAAATGCTTTCCAAACTTCAGCTGGGAGGAAGACGTAGGCGTATATGGGAGGATAATATTAAAATGGGATCTCTTGGAAGTAGAGTACGAGAATGTGGGCTGGATTCATCTGACTCGGAATCCGGGTCAACGGTGGACTCTGGTTACCACGGGAATGAGCCCTCAAATTATTTTTGTGGCGGAGCATGTATTGATAAGCTGAACGCACTCTCAGCTCGTCTAGATGGACGCTGCTACATGGAGGTGTGTTTCTGGGCTGTTATTTTGTGAAGACGCAGCCTGCTCTAGATCCGGATGTACGAGTGTTTTTGTAAGAGAAAAGTTTTAAGCTATTTCTTTTGAAACCGTGGCGTGTAGCCCAAATATTTATCAAGGTTAGTTGGCGAATACCGGCCAGTGAGCGACTGACAATCCTGAGAGACACTGCACAATTATTTTTAAGTTTATCCGACGAACTTTCGGTGCACGGCTTAAAAATGTCACAGCAGCTTCTCCCACAGACATCCAAATTAAACGATAAAAAAAATTCATTCAGCGATACAGAAAGCCAGAAATTCATAAAGATCCCTGCACCAACAAAATATCCAACCTGAAATATACATGCGAACGAATTAAAGAACGAGGAAAAGTGCGCAGAAACTCGGAAATTCTCAGTCATGACGTAATTTTCGTTTAACCGGAACGTGTGTGTGTGTGTACTATAAATCACTCTTGCATGCTACTGAAATGAGTAAAACAAGGCTTCAATAGAGAGAAACGAGCGGGTTCTGCCAGCCGCTGCAAATTATAACTACTGACAACGTGCTCCAGGTACTAATTCGCGTTGTCACTACTGCAGGAATTAATTTTTTATTCGGCCGTCGTCTGCGAACACGATTTCCATCTCCCCCTCTGTCCTTCTGTTTCAGGATCAGACCAGAAACGAGTAATTGGGAAGGTGTAATAAAAAGACACGGGATCGTACGTTACAATAACGCGAAAAATGTTTACGTTTCGTTCATCGAATTCTCCAGAAGAAGGGAAACACGTGATTCGGCAGCGCGCAGAGCAGCGTTATAAGCTGCCCGTCCGTAATTTTGACACAGGTGAAAGTTTAGGTTCTCACGGCGACAGTCATGAAGATGGCTGTCTTCTGGAATGTTTGGCCGCGTGGTCTCCAGACTTTACACAGTCTCTGGCACTGAACCCGATCTTAAACGAGTTGAATGTAGTTCACAATGGACATTAAACTTTTCCCCTAGGATCCATTTCAGTGTCACCTTCCTGCATCTGTGTCAGTCTTTCAAAATGTCCTTCCCCGCAAGATTCTGCACGCGCTTTTTGGTTGGTTATTCGACACAATTATGCGACTTTTGAATCCATGTGGTGTTTAAATCTGCAAACAGCTCTGTCGTCTTCATAGTAAAAGTTGTTATCCTAGTGCTGTTTGAATCTGAGGACTTCCGTTCGACACCGAATGAACTGCGACAGGACCTTGTCAGTAAAAGTTGGCTGGGACCTTTCAAATCTGCTCTTATTTAATCAGGAAGATACGTCCAGTGGCCTGTAATAATATGCAGAGAACGGGAGACAGAATGTTTAGTGCGCTTCAAAAATAAGATTATTATTTTATATCTTAAAGATTATTATTATCATAATTATTATTAAAATTATTATTCCATCTATTCACCATTTTACAGGACATTTACTTCTATGTACCTGAGACAATCCTTGCCCCTGAGGTACATAGGGCAGCAGGTATTTCCGAAATACTTTTTGTTTTTAATACGTGTTACATTCATTAAACAGATTTCGCTTGAGGCATTATATATTTTACATGAGCGTCTTTCGAATGATGGACGATGTTCCTAGAATGGCTGTTTTCTGAAGTTCCCTGATGTTTTGTTCGCCCGGGATGTTGGCCCCAAATATTTTTTGAGTGACTTTGAGAGAGTTCCAGTTTTATTATTATTATTATTATTATTATTATTAATTGAGGATGAGGAAATATAATTCTCGCGCGTTTTGGATAATTTTTGTTGTTTGTCAGAATTCGTGAACGTAGTCTGTTTCCTGCGAAAAGTATTTAGTAATTTGTTATTTATTTATGGACGCTGTCAACAGCTCAGGTTATTCAGCGCGCCGATGCGTTAGTAAGAAACAACGAAAAAAAATTGATGTTAATGAGACAAGATGCCAGGGCGTGAATTTTTATTTATCTCGTTAAGGGAAACCTCTAGTGGCGCGTTCCAGCGAACACAAAAGACGGACGTCGTGCCTACCATGAGTGACGGATGTCTTCACAAGAATTACTTTCTTTCATCGAGTTGGTTAGATGAAAGGGCTAGCGATATTTTTTAAGCTGAGAAACACACAGTCTTCCCCGTTAATAAACCTCATATTATTTCTTGCGAAAATGCGATTTTTTGTTGAAATTATCTTTATGAATAAAATCGCTTAATCCTTGGCAGAAAGGAAGAGGTAGACTCAGCGTAACCCTGCGATGGCACGAACGTGTCACCCACACACGCACGCACGCACAGACTTTGGACAGTCGGATGCTGTGACCATGAGGTGTTCGTGCTACGCGCGCATGTAAAGAACGCCTCTTAATGAGAATCCACTACGAAAGAGACATTTATTCTTGATCGAGTAGCAAGTAGCCTGCAGTGTACAGAACAGCCCTAATGTGTAGATAATTCCTGTTTCGTGTTCGTGGTTGTTTCACGTGATTTCATCAATTCGCTAACTAATGGGTGCAATTATCATTCTCTCTGGAGAAATATTACCGAACGAAAGAGCAGAGATGCTTTACGTAGTGCCTCGTAATTGCGGTACAAAGGAAGTCAGGAGGAAAGAGTTTATTATCAACTTTACAGACAGCTGAAGACGTTTAGACTTCAGTACTTATTTTGTCAGACAGAGAACGCTGCTGAATGGTTTTGGTGAGTTGTGTACGCGTGACAGTCACGAAATTATGGAACTAGACTGCCTACCACGTTTTAAGAGGTTGTGAACAAGTACGAATGACGGGCTTAAGCTAGACAATGAATTTCTTCATAACTGAGTACTCGATAAACTTCCTTTTCCTGCACAAAATATATGTAAGACGTTGTAACGACCTGCGTTCCACCAGCACGTTGCGCCATTTTTATTTCCCCTTGCGTTAAGCCGTTTTTGAAACGAAAGGAGAAGTCGACATGAGCGCGGATGTCAGGCTACAGATAACAAACTTCATCCAAATACCAGCAGTTTCTGAGGTTAAACACTAACTTATTTGCTCACTTTGTGCACAGAACACATGCACATTCCTCCCTCTGAGCACGCAATCCCGTGACATTTGACACGTGTAAGCCAATTTGAAGCTTGGCTTCGAAATATCTTTAGACCACGTGTTTTTAAACACGTACAGAAAAACTTCGGCGATTAGGAAAATAAGTAGGCCAACTTAGTGCCTGAACAGTATCTTCAAATAGGCCACGACATTCATATGCACTCTTTAATGCATTTTCTAGTTCTATTATACCTTCTGTAATTGGCTAATCGTCGTTAAATAAAGTAAAAGGAAAATCATATGTGAGCTTTGATTGTCGATCGTAATCTACAATTAAAATCTTGACGTCGATGTTTGTTAAGCAGTTCTCGATTTAGATTTAATTAAATTCCGTCTTCGGAAAGCGTGGTTGATAAATTCTGACAAATACAGACAGACAGATGAAGCGTATGAAGACTAAACGGTTGTAATGTGGGTGGCTCCCGCGACCAGTTTCACACTCCGCCAGACAATCCGATTGTATCGCGTTGATAAGGTCGCTGAAGTACCTTCCAACTTGTCCTTGTCTCTTTCCTCGGAATCTTCACAAGACATCAGCTTTATGCATCTCAGGATGAAGCTCTTCAATAGAACATTCCTTCCCGCTGACCGCGAAGACCTCCGAGTGTTCTTGGCCTCGGCACTGTATGGAGGTGAGTGCGAGCTTCACGCTCAGGCCGAGTTGTCTCCCGAAAAAAGGAGGTCGTGATAACCGTTGAATAAGTGGATAGACGGACTGGAGTAGGCGAGGTGTCCGGCTGGGATCGAACCGTGGTCACCCACTCAGTGCTACTTCCCGCTGACCGCGAAGACCTCCGAGCGTTCTTCACCTCGGCACTGTATGGAGGTGAGTTCGAGCTTCACGCTCAGGTCGAGTTGTCTCCTCGTGATAACCGTTGAATAAGAGGATAGACGGGTTCAAGGACTGGAGTAGGCGTGGAGTCCGGCTGGGATCGAACCGTGATCACCCACACAGTGCTGGGAGGCTGACGTGTTTGCAGTAATTTAGACTTGAAGCATTCTGAGAATATATAACGATGCTGTTTCTTGTGTAGAGGTCATGATGATATGTGAAGGATCCTGAGTTGTGAATTCGAGCGCCGTAGGAACCTGAAGAAGCCTCCTTGTGGCCTGTTCGAAGCTGCCGTACGAGCACTCGACTGGGCAGATTGAACATCGCGAAAATTCGAGTAAGAATACCCGGGGTGCCAGTCGAGTTTCGAACACGGCGTCCCGTGAAGCTGTTTGACACAACGCGGTGTAAATTTGCTCGGTTTGGTGACTTTGGGGAAATGCTGATGGGCTGGTTCTGCCCATCAGCCTGTTGAGTTTGCCCCATCGCACGCCCTCCGCTGGAAGACACCTGCTGGATTCATTGAGGTCATAGGGCGTTGTCGTTGACTGACATCCGTGGCGTTATTAACAGTGGGCGGACAGAGGTGTCATGTCAGCTCGTAGATCTGAAACAGTGCATTTATTCACACTACCCATTGCAGGGCTTTGGCTGTTCGATGCGATAGTATCAGACCAGCCTTGCGCTGTCCTCGGTTCGAGTCCCACTCAGAGATTGGGCTGAATACCAGTTCGTAACTTGTGTTTCTGCCCTGGTAATGTTCGCACCCCCTACCTTCAGAGCAAAAAATGGATTTCACGGTTTACCTCTGCGATTATGATAATTATTAGCGATGGGAAGGATTGATTCTTAGGCAGTTTGAAAGGGAGTTTAAGTATCTGCATTGAAGAGAGGGAAGGAAGGAAATTAATACCAATATCAATATAATATTAATGAATATTTAAGAAGCAACAGCAGAAATGAAAACTTAGAAACGTAGCTGATAAAAACTTCATCTAACCTCGAGAAGCCAACCGTCACTCAACTAATCAGAAAGCCAAGAGTTCATGACCGTGATCACAACAGCCCGCCAGCAATTTCTTACCTAAACCAGATGAATCCAGTCCGTGTAACTTCATGTCTGAAGTCCGCATATTTACAATTTCTGAAACAGGTTGAAACCAAGCTCTTCCGTTAGGGCGAAACTGTGTTTCCTAACCATACAAAAGAACAATTTAAATTATATTTATGCGTATTTTAATCTTTGTGTTTTTAGGTGCGAGACGCGAAGATAAATAACGCTTTGATCCGCGAGGGTACGAGCGTTCCGCGAATTTAATATGCTTTTAATTTAATTCTGTCGGTCACAAGTATTTGAACGTTGACATATTTTCAAGTGCTTCGGCAACTGTCTTGTGGGGAAAGCAATTCTGTCCTGCGAATGCATGAAAGTGAAAATTCACGCGGATGAAGGGAATGAAATTTGAAACGAAATTCATTTCGGTTGAGTTCATTGGCATAATTGTTTCAAACTGATCACTGCGGAGGATAATGAACATTTTCGTATAACTGGCTAAGCATCATTTGTTAATAAACTTTGTTACAGGTTTTGACAGAAGGCAAAGAAATATCTGCACTGCAGATAAATAATTAAACCAATGGAATATTCCTCGATTAATTATAGTAGAATTAACATTGGCCAGATATGTTAGATGTCCCATGTTACTCGGATATTTACGATTCCAGGATGAATTTGAGTTCTGAGACCTTCAGCCCCTCCACATTTTCAGTTTTTTATTTGAGACAAATTCTTTGAGCAGACCTTTGTACGAGACGAACGCTTGGAACGCAGAGAAGTGTCTAATTGAGATTTCTGTAACTTTTTTTTTTGTGAGAATGTAAATGTTTTAAAAGTATACATTTCCTTTAAACTGGCATCCCTGATTAAACGCCTTAACCCCCCCAAAAATTACCGTTTTAATGGTCAAATTCCTTTGTAAAGTAAGTACTTTAGAATCTGTTCCATTTCAGCTGTTTACCATTTCGCACTGCGATTCACTTGAAAATTGTCAGAGCTGCAATGAAGGTATTTAAAAGAGCACGTTTCTGTACCTCTTTCCTCTGAGTTTGCTGTGAGCGAGTGCAGAGCAGGATAAAATAAATGAGGACGTACGTGGCGGGCTTAAAGGATATTTTATAGGCGCCATAACAACGTCTTCTTGCGAAGGGATGTTTCCTGGAAAACCAATGAAACACGCGCCGGAGTTTACAGCTCAAGAATTTAGGAATCATGCTGACAGTGAAGATCGGTTGGCGAAGAATTCTTATTAAGAACAAGACACAAACAAGGAATTTGGAGGGAGGGGGGGGGGCAGTATCAGGAAGATAGAAGCGTTTAGTTTTCAGTCGCTATGGACACAACTCGGTAGCATTGTTTCATAGAATGGCACAGCCTTGAAAACGTGAAGGTGGCGTGGAGGTACGCTGTCGATAGCTGACTGAAGCGTAGTCAAGGGACGGTAAAGTGCCTCTGTCGGGAATCGAACTCAGCCATCCAATACGTCGTGTGATACTGTGCTAGTCCCCGGCTCGAGCGTTGGCGCGGTCCACTTCTTCGACTCTTAGAACGCCCAGGACTACGTCGACGGTCTAGAACAGCGCGTTGTCCTGTGCAAAAAGGACCTTGAAGTGTTTAGGTTCCTTGTCGTCATAAGGATCTTGGGGTTATTATGCAGTATAAGAAGTCTTGCCTCGACGTGGTTGCACGGCGGAAGGTAATGTAAATGTTAACATTTAAATGTTTAATCTCAATGGTTACCTTTTCTGTCATGGGGTGGGTTCGGTCTGCCAACCCACGTTTAATCTCATTGTCGTTTATGCCAGGTTCATGCAACGTTTTTCGCGTGTGCGCTGTTTGAAATAGACGACAAGAATGTGCTATGTTTTTACGTAACGTGATCTTTAATGTTGTCCTAAGAAGTGAGCGTTGGAATGAATGAATTTTATTGAAGTATTATGGTCCTGTCTCTCCACTTGAAACAAGCCCGTGGTGGAAAGTGTCTCAGCTGTGCGTCCCATCGGTAGGGCATTAACTCGGTTCACGTTTCCTGCCACGTGAAGAGACGATTTGAAGCCACTCACGGGATGATGACAGAAATCGCTCACGTTCACGGTCGTAACTCTAAAGTGCCATGAATCAGACGCCGTACTGCTCATGGGCCCACCATGGATTTCGGCGAGGTCTGTAAATTGTATTTGAAATTTTTTTGTAAATGGACACGTAAGAATATATGTATTTTTTTTTAGCTTGTACAGTGCAAATGTGAGATTTGTGTTGCTATCATATTTGCAATAAATGAACATTAAAGTCAGTAAAGTATGCAGAATAGCGAAGAGTGTGTTAGCGAAAGAGGAGTACGCCGGTGGAGTACGCTATTGTTTTTGTGGTAATAGGACCAGGTCACCCTGCGCTGCTGTAGTGTAACAGCGTTAGTCGTTATCCTGGCATCAATATGTCCTTTCATTCCGCCATTTTACAAAGTGTTCCTACAGAATTTTACAATTTTTTTTAGAAAATATAAAATTTTCTTGTCTTGAATCTCCAACGTTCGTTGCCGTCAAAACAGAAGTCTGTCATAGGATCTTACCCTGGGAAAATTAATATACTTCTCATATTAATTAATCTAGTTGTTGTAAGGTATAATAACATTAAGCTTCCACGCGTACCTTTTTTGTACATTGCCTGTTTCAATTAAGCTTTTCCAACTGAATGTTCCTACGTATTTTTGTCTTCATCATGCGTGCTACGTACCCGCCCATCGTGACGTCATAATCCTAATAGTATTCGGTGAGGGGCGCAGCTACCCTCTACCTGCCTGTCATTTTATCTCTCTCGGTCCAAACATTCTCTAAATAATCTGTTTTTAAAAAACTGAATCTGGGTGCATCGCGTAGCGTGAGAGACCAAATTACAGTTTACGGGTTTTTATATAGCAGGCGGTAGGATGAAAGAATTTTTCTCGTGAATACAGTTACTGCTTATCACAGATATTTCAGCTTTGAAACATTTCGAAAGGATGTTTGAATCACATTAATATAATAATGATTCGTCCCGTCTTCTGATGACCAGACCCGAAACACGAAACTCAGCACTGTTCTCGTTTTGTCTCTTCACAGTGAATGGTTATAACCTCGCCCTCCTCCTCTCGGCGCCGAAATTGAGGACCGTCCTCTGTCTACAGTCCGTCGTGACCGCTTGATAATTCTCCCTATATATATTTCTTTTCACTCGGTATTGCAGACAGCGGAGAGCGACGGTGAACCCTGGATACATTAAACGTCACTTTTACGTAAGTTTCGTCGTAGATATTCAAATGCGACAGCAGTTTTATGTCAGCCTTCGAGCTTCGAGTACCGTTCAGACCGAATGTACTTCTGAATCGCCTTGCCGGACGTACACCTTTACGTTTCTGAATGTCTAATGAAGTTTATTTTATGTTCTGGTGGATTATCCTCGTACACCAGGTATCAAAAGAATTGATTAGGGCTGTTTCAGTGTTGCCTTCTCGCTTTGGATAATCAGATTTGAAGTCCCATATAAATGCAAAGTTGTGGGAGTAATAAACACGCCATAAATGCGAAGAAGTAACTTTCTCAGACTTTTTATTTAATCTCCACGAACTTAAAGTAATATGGAAGAACGCGAGTCCTCGCTGCAGGAACGGAACCGGGGCTGGACCGACGGCTGACTTTTTCTTAGCAACTTTTGGCGTTCATGAAAGCAGCGAACAGAAGTAATTCTGCACACTCGGCGGTGATACGTGTAATTTTTAATATATATAATTCAGTCGGATGTGGCGTCTGCTTGCGAGTGTCGAATTCAATCGCCAGGTGCACCCTCAGTGTTTGTTCGTGGAGACCGACCCAACACGTGCGTCTTTACCGCGTTTGTGTCACGACGAAACTGGAGTTCCATAATTTGGACTCTTTAAATTTTATTAAAATGTGTTTTAAGGAAGTAAGGTTGGAGGGTGCGATCTGTCTGAGGTTTGCGGACCTACAGTAGGCTGTTGTGAGCGTGGTGATGAACTTTTTGGATCTCACAAAAAAGGGCGGGGAGTTTCTTGACTAGCTGAGCGACTATAAGATTCTAAAGAATAACTCTGTTGCGTTGACTTGGTGCAGTATTACATATTACGTGCTTCAGAGTTAGAGTTGGATTTTTCACGAACGGCGAAAACTTGTTTCGTTATGAACCTTTTTAAAGCTTTAAAAAATATATTCAAAATGAGAAGACGAGACGAACTTCTTTCGATAACAACGAGCTTGATTTATTTGGCTCAGTAAAGTTGGTGAATTTTAAGAGTTCATCTCCTTGGTCTCTCCCCTCCCCCTCCCCCAAACCTCCGCTGGAGCGCCCGTAGGTGTGAAGTACGAAGTTCAGAGATTACGAATTTCATAAGCAGGATTTAGAGCAGTTTCTGGGCGAGGGCTCAAGTCCCTTCTGGTGATGATCAGTGGCGTGTCTTGGAGAAGTAAACATAAATATTTGTATTCATCTATAAATTTGCGTATTTAGTTGTAATAACAAAAATGTGGATTTAATTCCGATGCTAAAGAAACTACCCTGAGTTAGTATTTTACACTTTTATTATTACCGAAACATTAAAAGAAATCCTCGCTGTTACTCATATTGTTTATTTATTTACGTATTTTTAAGCTCATGATTTGTTTAACGACACTGTCATTGTGTCAGACTACGTAACTTATAATGACAGAATGATTGAGTAATTGTAAAGGGTCGCG
>NW_019059644.1:280299-294983 GCF_000696155.1 Zootermopsis nevadensis | reverse complement strand
TAATTTTCTCACAATTATGAAAATTGTGATGGCATTTAAGGTTTTGCTGTGATCTTTCCATGACCTCCGGCGCAATTACCACCAGCAGTGTGAACGAGAGGGACGATGGATAGGCCTATATGAGGGATCAGCGAACCACGTTGTTTGTTAGTGATAGGTTATTCAGCGAGAGAGAGAGAGGTCGTCACTGGCAGGGAACTGGAAGGAGAGGCAGAGGAATTTGCGGGTTGCATACGCAAATAAGACAAACCCGTGCTATTAACGCGATATTGAGGAAATCTGAGACGTGTATCAGAATATCGGCTAATACGGCTGGCAGTCGAGACCTGAGAATACTTTGCGCGAACATTCTCTGACGGCCGTAAACTTTCGAAACTCAGGAAGTTGACGGAGCTTTGGTTTGATACATGAAGCATATGGCCGTAGCGTTGTGCCTTTCCGCTGTTCAGTTCCTCCTGAATATTTGAACATATAATAGAACGAAGTTGTTGTTTTTCGAGCTTTCAGGTAAAACGGCAACGTTTTTATAGACTGTGACGACACGTGGCTCAGTAGGTTACTAACGCAGTAAACCGGCATCACAACTCCAAGAGCAAAAGTCTCTTTGCAGCGCACCAGTGTAAGTGCTCACACTTACGGGAGGCCAAATGGTTTATCTTCGCGTGAAGACACTTGGAAGTTCGGGGCTTATCATTCCGCTAGTCTTCAATGTGCGAGTGCCGCAGAATTGTCAGTCTTCACACAACCGAAGCCTCGCTTCGGGCACTCGTTTGGAAGTGCGAGATTAAACAGGACGCAACTTGAACTTGGATTCCGAGGGTCTTAAGATGGGAGATGAGTGGTTCCCTTGGCTGCGTCCTGATTAGTGGTGTTGAACCATCCGCTTACCAGAGAACTAACCTGTTATGTTCGTGTCTATTTATATTTGCGTACCAAGACGACCCAAAAAAACAAATTTTGTTTCCTTCCTGCCATTTAAGCCTGCGTGTACAGTCCGTCCCACAACCTCATAATATGCACGTAACAGTAACGGGAGACGAATGTATTGCATTCATTCTTAATCTTTTCTCCTCTGCTGTATTTTGGTACTGGGGATTTCACTACAGTCTCTCACGGTCCTTAATTCGAATCTGGGTACAGTTTGTTCGTTGTGCCAGAGGACTGTGCATGACGTAACACATTGAATTAATTATTAAATACCCTATATATGTATATTAATTTACTAAAGACAAAAAACCTTCAACGTGAATGTACTTTTTTTTTACAGTTGATGCATTGCTTTGATTGCCGTTGCCATGACAAAGCGTGCCCGTCAGTTTTTATAAACTGCTTTCTGCAAGGGAAGATTCAGAAAGTCGTTCATAAATATGTAAAGTGAAATCACTTGAACTCACCTTCCTTAAGATTAGCCTCGCTGTCAATCTTAGTTAGGGCTTGGCGTTGTAGCAGGAGCAGGAAGGGGCGAGGTTCTTAGTTCAGCAAGAAAATTGCCAGAGATTGAGGGCGTGAAGCGGACACAAAGACGATTTAATGACTTTTAAAATGTAGTTTGTTTTTGCGGCACAGTACCTAGATACCTGGAGCCATGTTTTGTTTTTTTTATATATTAAACACTGATTAAAAATTACAGATTTTATACTTAACTTCTTTGCATTTCCTGAATCTAAACTTGTGGAAACTATTTTTTTAAAGTTGATGGCTGTCTTCTGGGTTGCAGCGTGGTGTAACCTGGTACAAGTCACCTTGATGTTTTGTATGGGTTTATCCTGTAAATTTTCTTGAATAGAGAGTTGGCCTTGCATTCGGTTGCGGTCCGAAGTAACATCACATCTTCCCAGAAATGATTTTGTGGTTGCGTACACAAAATACGTCGACAATGCGACGAGACTTTCCGTTGAAGCGCCAATTGTCTCTCTGCAGATTTCCTTGAAATAAACCATGCGTATCCTTTAACTTCAGCATAACCACCGTTTCATCTCGTACCTGTATTTGGCAGACCGCTGTTAACTTACGAGCTGAGCAGGGCTGAAATTCTGTCACGGAAACGGAGCCCTCGTGTTTTGAAACCGGAACTTGTTCCCGAGCCCTCGGGGTGTAGCAGCAAGTTGGAACGTTGTCATATTTATTATTGCTTCTGTTATGAATAGGCGAAATTCAGAATTCACATGTGGAAACAGTGAAGGACGTCAGGCTGCTGTAAGGAATGAAAATAAGAGACAGAACAGTCGGAAAAAAGAACGCAGGAACAGAGAATGCAGTAATATGTGTGATAAAAAAACGCGAAAGTATGACAGCGAGGAGGAAGCAATTCTAGACGAGCCCTCCCCCCCCCCACCCTCTTCAATCCACAGTGGATTTTCTTTTTTCAATGTTCTGGTTTCATTTGGAACTTCACCAGGTTTTTGCCTTCTCCCTTCCATTCGCCTGAATCTCTATCTCCGTTCTTTTGTTGAAAAAGTTAAAAATAAATTGAGAAACTTTCAGCAAAAGGGACTCAACATACGCGCTCCTGGCGGCTTGGCATCTCAACGAAGTCGCGTACAGCCCGGAAGAAACCACGAGGAGAATTATCTAAGAACTTACTTACTGTTCTTCAAGTTATGCCCCAGCCTACGTCACTGGTTCGTAACCTAAGGCAGATGAATTTAGTCGTCACCCACATGCCCTGTGATACATTTTAATATTATTCTCTCACCAACGCCTTGGTCTCTTCCGTCACAGATTTGGATAACATTGTGCGCGTTTCCCCCCCCCCCCCCCCCCCCCCATGCAGCTCACAATGTCTGTGGAAGATTACCAGTCATAAAGCTCTTCATTATGCGGTTCTCTGTCCGCGTCAGTTTTCAAATTCTCAGACGTCCTTAATCACACTCATGAACGAAAGCGTACAATAGCAGTTCTTTACCTTTTAAGTCGAAATGGACGTCTCGGTGTTTACGTCATGTAGATCCGTAAGTGGATACCGAAGTATCGGAGAGACACGTACTGACCATTTTCAGCCATCTTCCCCGATGCGTCGGTTATGTGCCTCAAGACCCCACGGCGTTAGAACCCAGGAGATCAGCATCGATGCCTTCACTCACGTGAGAACCTCAAATTTCGCCTTTTTTTATTTTTACGGTTTTAGATCAAACAAGAAAAGACGAAACTTTCTAGAATAAAGGGTGACAATTAAGTGCAATACTGAAATAAGAATCAGTAAATTAAAAAATAAAACTGTTGCGTAATGCATGGGGCAGTAAGATTACCTGTATAGGTGACAGACAGAAATGCTAACCTAACCTAAACTAACCTAAACTAACCTAACCTAACCTAACCTAACCTAACCTAACCTTACATAACCTAACCTAACATAACCTAACCTAACCTAATGAGACAAATATGAAGCAGAGCAGGTTAGCGTTGCGCCATCTCTCTGCTCTTTTGTTCTGGAAGCGCTTCTGTGGTGACGTAATCGACTAACTTGAGTTTCACTTGTTTTCCTCAGACTTTCCGGGGGGGGTAGGGAAATTACCTTGAGTTTTTAAGTGGTCCACGACGTCTGCTTCAAAATCCATAAACCTGCTTCCACTTATCACCGTCTTCCTGTCTTAATCCGCATTGCATGATCCCTGCAGTAATGACAGCGTCGTTAAATAAGTAAACTGGCAGCAGAGGAGGGCACAGGAGACAGGAGACGAGAAGATGACTTGCTCCTGCATTCGATACTTGGCTCTGCTTCAGGTGTCTTATTTTTGTGGTGCCTGATCTTGATACAGGATGGACCAGTTTGTCGCTGAAGAACAAGCATCTCCTTACGAACATGCGCTCATCACTTGCTGATGGTCCAATTGTCTTTGGGTTCACGCCCCGCGCCGTGACCATGTTTTAGTCATAACATACGTTTTTTTGGTTGAAATTTCTGAAGGACACACGACGCACGTGTAGATGGGAGAAAAATACTAAATTTATGTTAAAAAGGAGTGAGAATGGCAGCAAATGAACTGGATTAATCTGGCTCATGTAGGGACCGGCGGCGAGCTCTTGTGACCACGATGTTTAATTTTTCGCTTCCTCAAAGGGCGGACAGTTCCTACTCGGGGGCGTCGTCCCCAGTGAGCTTTCAGATGTTCAACTTTGGTCGTACAAATTCATCGGAATTCGTCTTACACTGGCGTTGTGACCTTCGGTGCGTGTTTCTGTGTCGTGAACTTTGAACACGACGTTCTTGTGCTAAAACTGCCACGTTGCTAACATACTGACGACCTTATCCATTGATGGACCGAATTCGTACTCTCGTCTTTCAGATAACATTATTCCGGTATCACGGTCGTCCTGAAGTTCGGGTAGAACACACACACACACAATCCAGAGACCGAATGCAATTTTCTGAAGCATTTTGTCTGTTCTCTACCTCTCTCCGTGAATACTGGAAGATTGCCTTAAAATAGACCACGATCGCTTCTAAGTCCTTTCCATTTCTCGTTAGAAGCCCTCATTTAGGGCTAATTCAGAGCAAAACAGTTGAGAAATCACTGTTAAGCGATCTGTCGTAGTATAAAGTTCAGTTCCTGTCGATTGGATTTAGAAGGCGTGGGTGGCCTCTCTTAGACGCCTTTCTATTTGGAAGTCAGTCCGAGGGCCGCGCTCCAGTTACTGTCGGGGCAGAACAAGAGAAGGGGGGGGGGCAGCGCTTGCCAAGGTGGCCGCGTGCCAAGTAGCCCATATGCTAAGTACTGTTCTTCTTTGTCTTTTTCTAGTTGGTAACATTGTTTGGTCCACTGGACTCGTTTCGGGGTTGAGGCCAACTCGCTCGTGGTCTGCGTTAAGAGACAAACTAGAAATGATAGCTGGCGGCTTCTTGCTGGACCACGACGAACCTGCAGCTAAAATCTCAGCCGGCGGTCCGCCAACGCCATAAGATGCGTCTGTGTATTCACATGTTATTTAGCGGCGCCGTATCAACTACAGTTTGTATGAGATTTGTTTGACACATCATCGTCAGTGAGCGGATTTCATCACTGAATATGTTACTGGTTTGTTAATTTTCGACTACATCCGTCGTCTGTCGAGGTTTTTGCAATCACCAGATATAGCTGGAGGCATTTGGACACATCAGGAAAGCTCGGTCTACCGGGTCCCACGAAAAGCTCGTTTAGGTTAGGTGGCCACTGGCCCGGGAATGTTTCATCGACGCTGTGGGTTTGATGAGCACAGAGTTCATTTTGCGGGTACAGACTTTGAAGCACCATTATATAAGGTATTTGGGTTGACATATTTGAACAATCTAGCGATGATATATGGGCCCACCGAGCGCACCCCCCCTTTCCATGTGAGATAAGATAGCTTAGCAGAGTGCTCCAACATGGCCAGACTCCCACAGTGGGCTGTAGACTCCTGGATGTTCACCGTTAATACTGAAGGTCGCCACTGAACATGACCCTGGGTCACTTCACTCACCGCCCATATTCACAACCTGCTTTCCTATGATTATTAGTCTTATGAAGTATCTTCACACCTTCTCGGCTTTCCGAGTTTTCAGGTCGTTTTCCGACGAAAATTCTGTTCTTATTCTTAGTTTACCCTGCCCCATCTACATGTTCAGCCCATCAAATATCACTGTCCTGATAACATTAGGTAAAATCATGAAGTTTCTCGTCTTTTCTCACTTACATCATCCAAATTAGTTGCTGTTCTATATTCGGGAACAAAATGAAGGTTTCCATATGAGTGGTCTTTATTTCAGGCACCGTGTAGGTACTTATCGGATGGAATGGAGACAGAGTGGTCAGAGACCATGACTAGGGACAAAATCTCAGGTGGTCGGGTTGAGAAGGCTCAGTCATCGCTGTCGCCGAGGTCGAGGCGTAATATATATTTGATATTCCCGAGGAATAGCTGGGGTTGTGACTCGAAGCGCGGGTCCACTGAGTTGTCCATGATCGTGCCGTGTCCAGCGATAGGATTTAGTGGCATTACAAATTTAATGCCCCCAAGGCCACAGCAATGTCGTACAATGTAGGAACGTGAACAGATCGGGGGCACACGAGAGTGAAGACAGCTCAGAACTCGCAGTGTGACAAAGCTAGAAACGCTGTGCTGGTAAGTTTGAGCCGCGCGGTGATGTTCCTCCGCGTTCGTGGCGGCGGCTGTAGGATAGTTTAACCCTCGGCTTCAACAGCTGGACGTCAGTGTATTTTTCGATGTGTCGGAAAACTTGTCACTTAGGCTGCTTTTATTCCGCGGTCTTTGGCAACAGCGGAAGGCGCACGTGTCTCGTGTTACAAGGAAAGCTGCGCCCAGTGCTTTGGAGGGCGTAGGGCCTACTCGCACGGTTCATGCTCGTCGTCGCCTTGAAATATGCCGACACTAACTCTGCGCTGAGCGATGTTGTTTTATTTTTACCTACGCCTCTCTGCTCTTGCGCGAATTTCTTCGCTCTTTTTAAAAACAAAGTTTTCGAAAATAAATCGACCATTTCCTTCCCTTGTCGAAATTACGTTGTTCGTAATTGTCATAATAGCTTGCACGAGCTGCTGCTATCATCATCATCATCATCATCAGTCATCTACTGTCCGCTAAGACAGAGGCCTTCAGCTAGGCGCGTCATTGCTGCAAAAGAAATTCAGATTTTTGGACACACTGTTAAAAAATTGTCCCATTTGGGGACAGTTTCTCGATACGAGAGTTTGTAGATCGATTATGCGCATTCTGTTCAGTTTTGTCTTTACTTTTTTTATTTGTTTATGTGTTTGCCTGTCACAGGTCGTTCCCTCTAACAAAGGAATTGAATTATTATTGCTGTTAAATCTGATTGTCAATAATTCGACCTGACACGTTATTTTTTACAATGCGTTTTCTCGGTCAAAGATTTTCAGTGTTCGCTGCCACGTGATTACGACATGAAATATGAAGTACTTTTAGAGTGCCCTTTGGGCAGTGATGAACCTGCTTCTTGTTCATGGCTGTGTACGTCTGAGATTTGAAGCACCTGATGATGGGGACGGAGTTGATTTTAACCAGCCGATAACCCGAGAAGACTTATTAATTTTGGTAATCGCGAAAGATTCAGATCGTAACACCTTTCAAACTAAAGTTATGCCATCCTGCATAGCGACTCGACCCAGAAGACAGTCATTCGGTGAAGAATGGGGCCCGTTCGTGACGTCTTATGTATTTTGCCTTTCTGTCGAAACGAAAGAATGTGGTGACCGATGCAGTCATTGCATTTTGTGACAGTATTGAAAGACAGTCTGGCCATGAAATTAATCACAGTTTGCATTCTGTAACTTTTTAATGGAAAAAGTTATGAAGTCACGAAGGAGAAAAAAGGATAATCCTCACTACACTCGAAGCACGTGAATAAGAACTTTCCTTCTACAATTCTTTTGCAGGCCACCGTTGAGGTCAGTTTTCCTGTCTTCCTTTCACAGTGGCATCAGGAACCGTGGTCTTAGACTCTTTTTTTTTTTTGGGGGGGGGGGTCCAACTTCGTTATGAACTTTAAATTGACATAGGCCTGTAGTCATGTTCCTTATCAAGATGTTGGTGAGAGTTTTAGACCTTAAGCTGTGCTCCTCCCCCACACCCCGAGGTTATTCGAGGGTTGATATGGAGGGCGCATGTCAAGGCGTCAGCAGGGCGAACGCCTGAACGATTTTCGTACTCGACGCCCTCAGTGGCTGAAATATCACTTAAAATGCTGATGCTAAGCTTTTTACTTTGCACAGTAACAATTATTTTTCATTGTACTGCCTTAAATATACTCTACTCAAAAAAAAAAATTAAATTAAATTTGTATGGCTTAATTAGATCCACAGTTTAAGCTATGACCAAGTGTACAGCATTTTTCACGCTAAGTTCTTTCGAACTTAAGCGCCATTTAAGTAAAGGTTCTCTGTGACAGACACGAACCAAATACAGATTCGCGACGTTCACTCTTTTGTAAATATAACGGAGATCCGGCCAGTGGTTAATGTGTTCCACCCTCTGGACGGACAGACAAACACTTGTTGCATTCGTTGCAATAAGCCCGCAGTGCAATTGTACGAACGCACTGCGCGTTAGTTAGACGTGGTTTCGGAGAGAGTGAGCCTGTTCTTGTCGCAAGAAAGGAAGTTAACGCCACTGACGTGAACAGTTGAAGCACTTTAAGTCTGACGGCCGTTGATCGATGGACTGGCTGTTGTGCATTTGTCACGAAATTTGTGTGACAAATTCATTTGACTCGGGGAGCAGATGAATGAAATGTTCGACCCAGAAATGCGGGTCTGTGCGAGATCCAGGCAGAACATGATTCTTTCTCGACTCACGGCACAGCTGAGGGGAATCGATTAGATATGGGACTGAATTCGAGGTTAATATTAAAGTTGATTTTTAACTAATTGAGTCGGAATGTTTAAGCAGAACTCTTAGAAGGTGGAAAGCGTCTTGACCAGGTTAGCGACGATCAGCTTCTCAAGATGAACTTTGCTTCATGGAGGTTTTCTGTCTCTCCAATTCTCCGCGACATCCTCTTCAAGGCGGTTTAGCTATCGCGAGTGTTATCAGCAAATGAGATGTTTTAATCGTGTTCTCAGTTTATCTAACGGAAGTTAACAACTTCTCAAGTCATTATGGCGTCGGACATGGCGGACGGCTGCCAATAATCAGTTCGGGGGGGCTGAGTTGAAGGAAAACCGTATAGAAAACCAACCGGTCTCCTGGTCGAGATTTGAACCAGTGACCTTTTACTTTCAAATGCGATGCTGAAGTTGGCTAGAGACCAACTCGACGAGAACTTTGTTTCTGCTTTAAATAGACGGAAGTTAATCAGATACGTTATTGACGCCTTTTGGTGACTGTCAGCAACACTGCTGACACCAAGAGCCCGCCAGTTCCAACCGTCCTCCTGTCAGAAGTCCAGTGCGCAATCACGGTTTCAGCCAGTTCTCCAAACACACGACCTCCTTGAACTGCGACCGTGTTATTGAGCACTCTAGTTCATGGGCGTGCCGCTACGAGTGGACAGCGCTGGCAGTAAAATGGACGACGTAATTACCAGTCGTGGCGAGGAAGAATGTAATTGACACTTCTCGGTGTTACGAAGCGTAAAAGACTCTACGCATGTGCAAGGAGGGTCGACATGAAAGCTGTCTTTTTCACAATTGGTTTCGGTGCTCTGTTGTTGAATACTCAAATTTGTTTTTCGAAGATGATCAGCAGTGGAGATACAACTTGAATGAGACAGGCGGGTGGAGATAATAAATAGAAACAAAATTGTTGTCGGAATACCCGAATGGAAGACCCACGCGTTTAGTGTGGACACAAGGATTTTAAGTGAATGGTATATAAAGGTGTGTGCTGGATTAATATAGTTCAGGGTAAGTACCAGTGGTGATCTGTTTTGAACACGGCGGCGAGTCTTCGGTTTCCGTAAAAGTCAAAGAATTCGTTGACTAAGTGAGTGACTGCCAATTCCCAAGAAAGTTTTTGTTCAATGCAGATTAATGCACGACGCCGACAGAGCGGATTGATTAGTGGTGACGCCAAAGACTTGTTCTAGGCTCGAATTCCGATCGAGGAACGACTCATTCAGACTGCGTTATTTTTTTTTCAGTTGTCCCCCCGAAGAATTGCGTCATTGAAATATTAAAATACGCTACGAACACTTCCTCTGACATCCTCCGTAAATGACTGATTGCACGTCTCTCGTTTGACATGATGTTATCTTTTCAAAATCGAAGGGGATCTGCGTCATTTCATCGGCGGTAAACACCCGACCCCTAGTGCCAAGATTCTGAATGCGTGGGCCATTAACTGGCTTCTGGCTGGACGGCCCGGGTTCGGATTCCATTAGTGATGTCTCCGCCACGGCCAGTGCTGCCGCAGTGACACCTTCTAATCCAGAATTTTCTCGTGATACTTGAAGCTCGCGTTTTGTTGAAGACTAGTGAAGAGTTTTACTTAATGTCGTCTCTTCGGAGGCGGGAGCTGTCTTCAGACCGTTGCAGATTTTAGAAGTAGAAGGCACTGTCTCTTAATTGGTGGTAGACGTAGGAGCTCGCGAACCGTCTAGCCCTGACGTGGGTAGTCGCTGTTTGCTATTTTCGATTGCATATGCCAGGTGCGCCTCATAATAGCAGCCCACGCACGGGGTATTCCCACTACGTCATGGCTAAGTCTGATTGTTAATGTCCGTACTTCGACTCTTGACATGGGAACCAGCTTACTTGTTGTTCATCGTTTCCGGAATAGGGCATTTAAATGTACCGGAACAGACCGCCGATGCAGTAATCATCACACCCTCCTCCTCCTCCTCCTCCTCCAACGGTCACATTTTGATCGTGTTCTTTAATGTTGTGACGCCATATTTTATGAAGTTTATTCCTGAAGATGTAGGCGATATATTACTCCGAAGCATTGTTTTACATGGCTACATAGCGAAGGTTTCAAGGTAAGACATATAAGACGCTGGAATTATTTAGGTTGCCTCTCTGTGAAACTGTTTTCCAATTAATAATGTACTTTAATCAGTGTACAGGTTTTTACGAAATTGTGTATAAAAATATTCCAGGGACGGTGACCCTGAATCAGCATTTGGTCCACGTATTTACTGTCAAAAAATGTAAATATGGCGATGACACTTTTTTATAGAAGGAAATAACTTCTTTCAATGATAGTCTTAAACATTTCGTGGAGGTTCGATTTCAGGTTCTCATGGCTGAGATTATGAAGGTGGGTATATCACCGCGTGCCTGTGGTCAGGTACATATTTACCGACGTTTCAGAGGAGCTTATTGCCTGCGTAATGAGGATGATGAGTCGAGCTGTCAGTCAGTGTCTACCAGACTGCACGGTGCAACATCGTGGAAGATAGTGTACATTTGTTCCTCTCAAGAATCTCATGACAGAAGTGTGAAGTGGCCCAGTTTCGTTGCCGCAACGTCTTAAAGGCCTGAAATGAGGGAATTTTAAGCCTGGCGTGAAGCAGTGGCTTCAGGCTCCTCTTATCTTAAACGTATTGTATGGATCAGTGTTTTAGCTCAAGAGCTGTCTAGTATATCAGGAGGACTTGTCTGACAAACATATAATAACCAAAAAAAAAATGCATTTGACATCTTAAGCAAAGCAGTTAATTGCAAACAGTAGTTACTTCACTGTTTGAAGAAAGTGGGAGACAGTAGTTTTGCCAGATGATTCATGGTCTTCGTGTACATAGGCCTATATCATGACGAGGAAGGCAAAGTTGGAGGTAGCTGACCTATGCAGCACTGAAGTACGAATTCCTAGTACAGACCGTGTGTCGAAAGAACTTGTTGAAATTGCTCCATGCAATTGACTGTGTTGACGAAACAAGAAACGTTTATAACAGGTGACTAGTAATCACGAACGCCACAAGGCCTATAATAAACAGTTCCGACCCGGAGGGCAGTCCATTCGGAAACGGTGAAGGAGGGCTGATATCGGCCTTTGTCACGAGGTCAGCGCTCATTAGAACAAGAAGATTCACATTGCATTTCCACCAACAGTTTAGTGAAAAGAGCTGATGGAAGAAGACCACCTGGAAAACCAAGATGTAGATGCAATTGCAACGTTAAAACATGTAAGCAGAACATCGGGTTTGGACTGGATTAATCTGACTCAGGATAGGGATCAGGAGTGGGCTTTTGTGAACACGGAATGAATCTTGAAGTCCCACAAAACGTAGGAAATATCTTGGCCAGTTGAGCCGACTATGATCCTCTGAGTGAAGACTGCGTTATGGAAATCTCACTTCGCGCTTTTGTCAATAAATTATTTTTTTTCGAGTGTTATTTCAGGTTTTAGTTTCGCTGATAAACACGGTGCCCAGCGCTAGTATCGTGGTATGATTTAACGGTGACTGAATACAATGAATTGTGTTTTGATTTGCCTTTGACAATCCCAGACTACTGTTGATTTACGTTAGCAATATGTAGCCCTATGTTTTATACACTACAAATAGTTTCGTACAACAAACAAACAAACAAGCAGACAGACAAACATACCCTGCAAATAGTTTGGAATAGGAATAGGTATTTAAAATTTGGTTTTCACAGTTGGTATGTCAGCCTTGTGGCGGAAGAACAGCTCAAATTCCAGCTGGATAATATCCTTTTATCTGTTCGGCCCGGGAACATAGAATGCAGATACACAGGGTGAGCACAAAAGAACTTCACACTTTCAAAATGACACAGAAGACAAATGCGGTCTCCTTTGAACTTCACGCCCACACCAGTTGATAGAAAAACTCTCAAAGTTTTGCCTATAAAGACCCGAGAGATTGTTATTGCGAGCCTCCGCTAGATGCCACTAGTTTAGAAAATGGCTACCCACACAGCAGAGGACTTAGTGTGTTCTGCAGTTGGCGAAGACAGAGTCTGTAACAGCTGTCCAAAGGCCATTTCGCACAGAATTTTACATGGTACGACCCCACCCCGCCGAGAATCCACTTACGCCGTAATCTTTGCCAGAGTCAGCGAATCACAACTTCCATAGCGTCCATCACCAGGTCCACTCTGCACGAATGTTGGGAGGAGTTCGATTATCGTCTCGATATCCGCCGTGTGACTCGCGGAGCAAATATCGAGTCTCTGTGAGATGTGTACAAAATTTTGAGTGTTTTTCTATCGACTGGTGTGGGTATGAAGTTCTAAGTACGCGGCATTTGCATAGTGTATCATTTTGAAAGTGTAAAGTTCTTTTGTGCTCACCCGGTATATTTGTGTCTGTAACTGTTGGATATATCGTGTATAATTTACACAGTTTAAGCGAAACTACAAATGTCCATGTGTGCGGTACGGACCATCGGCACATTTTGCAATCGACACTTTATACTAAAACAGAAGGCGTGTTCCGTTTGACAATTCTTTTATTTGGTTTCGATTAGTTTCAACACCAGTAGCCAGGAATTTTGTTTTGTTTGTTGAGTAATCTGAAACATATTCTCGCGAATGCACAGGCATTGCAGATGCTCGCCTGATAATTACTGATTCTGTTTTCGTTTCATCCCGAAACATTGTTTTTTCCTTTCGGGCGTTCTGCGTCAACTACTTTAGAGCATGGCAAGCCAGGAAATGGCCCATTCATAATATCAACAAACGTTCTTCCAACTTCTTCAGTTCCCATAAGGAATTCGTCTCGTACCAAAACGCCTTACAACATTCAAAAGCGATATTTCTGCCATGGTTCTTTCTCTCTCACACGAGTGTCAAAAGAGTGATCTTTACGTTCCCTTCATTACGATCCTCGCTGTGCAACAAGCAGCGTTGAAACAACATTATATTATGTAAAAGTCTCCCTGCATCTCCGGGGTAGTATCACGCGTTTCATTTAAGTATTGAACACGGAAGTTGTGAAAAGAACTTTGTGAATGCTCACAAGAAGTGGGGAGTGTTGAAATAATCCTTTAGAATGCTTGGCGTGACAATTAGAGCGCGCCCGTTTTCTGCGTGTGTCATGAGTGCGTCGTACAGAGTAATCTTTGTCAGAGAAAATACACCGGAACCCACCAGGCTGCGCTAAAAACAATTTTAAAAATTTTGATAATCGGTTTTGTGAAGTTTAACTTTAACCGACTTGACTGAATTAGAAACATTTTAAATATTTTCCTTTATCATTATTTCTGGCCATCGGGGAGGAGATACTTAGTTCAGTGACATGGAAACGGAGAATTCAACCTGGCGATGGTCGTATTGGATCGAAACAAGTTGTTTACGTGAACAGAATGTGTTGAAAAACCAAAAATACGTGACACTGATCCAAATCGCAGATTTTATATGTGAAATATTTAAGCGAAATTCAATATTTAGGTGTTATAAAAAGGTTTCCAACTGCTGTACACAAAAGATTGTTTCTTGTTGCTGTCGGAATGTTTAATCTGTCTGCGTTGGTGCCCAGTTCTGTTCTTCGCCTTCCAGATAACACCGGGACTCAGCTACGTCACAAGCGTCTGCTAAGTTGGCGACTAAGTTCGTATTTTGTTCCCGACTGAACTTAGAAAGCATGGACGTCGTAAATCACTGTGTAGCCGACGTTTGTACATGAAGACAGTTCCGCGCCGAGAGGTGAACGCAATTTATCCCTTGTCATTGCTGTCCTTAACACCGCCGAAGAACACGTCTGTTTCCAATTAGTGCCCTACATCGTATTTGCAGCTCCAGTTCGACTGCAGCTTCATTTGCCATCTAAACGAGGCTGAAAGCTTTCATTCAACGTATAGAAAGAGAGACGGAAGTGGAGGTTTGTGAGCCCACTCAAATTAAATTCTAACGAGAAAATAAGAGCATTTCTCGAGAGAATATTATTGAATTTCTTTCCCATTTCCTCAGTAGACCCTTAAGTTTCCATCCTTCAATACCCAGAGCTTTGGAATTTCTGTCTGAATTTATCGTTGACTGGTTTCAGTTTACACGAGAATTAGGACTGTCGAATTTCGTTTGCACGGACACTGACAAGTTTTAAGCGACGACTTTCGAAGTAGCTTTTCTTTTTTTGCTGTAGAGAAGACGAGGGGCGCGGTCCGTCCCTCAGACTCGTCAGTCGTTGCTGGTCCAGGTGTCAGGTCGAGCGGAAACGAAATATTGCTGAATTCCGCCAACAGTGACGTCATAATATTATTATTATAAGATAGTATATTTGCGTCATATTGTGAATTAGGTTAATATTTTAATATTTTCCGTCAAATCACAATTTTTAATAAGATA
>NW_019059644.1:260628-279420 GCF_000696155.1 Zootermopsis nevadensis | reverse complement strand
CCTAAAGGCTTTGATGTAGATCTCCTGGCAGGTGTGAAGACACGCCATGAGACGTATAGGGAGCGTGGAGGTAAAGTTCCACGCATTCTTAACTTATGCGCCGGAAAGTGCGAGGCACCAGCTTCACTCTCCGCCCGTTTTATCCCCGTCATAATAATTATTGATATCCCTCGAATGAAAGGCTGAATATCTGAAACATGGTCGTTCGTAACGAGGGATGTTTGAAGTTGTACAAACAGTAGAAGAATGGAGAAAATTACACAATGAGGAGCTTCATAATTGGTAATCTGCGCAGAAGAGAGGCGATAAGTATACGCAGAACTGTAATCATCGCCCTGATTGTGGAGGCAGCAAGTTCCTCCGAGTATCTTCAGACTAAACGGCGTAACATTCCAGAAGACAACTGTTTTCATACTCGTCTCCGTGGGAACCTGAAATCTCGCCATGCAGTTGGAAGTTTTGAAGACCATTTGGGGTACCTAGGCGTCGATAGAGGATAATATTAAAATGGACCAAGATGACGCTTGAAATGAGGGTGTGGATTGGATTCATCTGGCTCAGAATCTGTGTTGACCGTATGGGTGAGAGGGATTTGTAGAAGAGGGGACTTTGCTGCGTCTGCAAACGACGGACTCTGCGCTGGGAAGGAAAGAGAGAGCTCCCACCGCCCCGATCGTGAACTGAGTACCGTATTTGTGCCTGCCTCAAAACACAATTTACGATGCCAGCGAGACAGGCAAGGCGAGGGGGGTAAGTACAAAAATCAGAAATTATTTAATTTGCCGCTAGCTTGAGTGGCGCTGCCACTGCTCTGTGGCCCGATACGCGTCAGTGCAGGGGATCGCGGCGCCAGACCCCAGGGGCGCAGTCATATATTTTGTTACATAAAAAATTCCTGCCGGAACGAAAGAAAGAGAGAGCGAGAGCGAGAGAGGGAGTGACAATGTAGGAGCCGCGGAAGCTGGAGGAGATGGAAATTCGTTTACAAAAATGTCAACATGATTTTGACAACTCGTGTCGGCGCAAGAATGCTATATGTGCCTCGTCCAAAATTTTAAACGCTTCAGACACTTTTTTAATACTTTAGTACTGTAGTTTTTTTGCAGTTTATTTATTTATATGCTATTATTTATAATTTTTCTAAAATTATTATCAGACAAACACTATTATTCAATAAACATGCGATTGGTGGGACGTGCAGAAGGAACGGGACATATGTGGAAAATACGATCCAAATGCTAACTGAAATGCTGAAGGAAAGAACCCACTTAAGAGACATAGACACAGATGGGAGAAGAACGTTAAAACGAGGGCTTGATCTTGGCACAAAACGGTCCAGTGTCCGGTATTAAGAGAATTCTTGTCATGTGTACTAAAGGTCAGCCGAAACAGAATTGTGGCCGTTCCGAGGGTTTGCACGGTCTGGCACAAGTTTTAAATTCTCTTTGAAGACCTTGGAATATTGTTGAGGGAAATTGCACTGAGTGGCTGACGAAGATGTGTCAGGTACACACAGAATAGAATTTGCTCTTGTTCTCGGTCTGTGAACACGTGAAGTTTAGAAAAGCGACGATAGACAGGCTGTCCCGCACGAAAACGTTGCTAGCTACAATAAAAATGTAGGTTAGGTTAGGAAAGGAAAGGTACGGTGAGGGTCTTGTGTAATTTAGGGTGACCGAAATTGTATTTCGTAACTCATCTGTCGTTAAACAATAACGTTTCTGTTCATCTTATTCTATTTATGAAGTCCAGTTTTATGACGCACCCTATAAAGTGAAGTGAAACGCTGTTTTTATTAAAGACAATTTTAAATCTTTTAAAATCACATAGATATAAAAAAAAGCCTTAAACTTTCTAAATTTGCAAAAAAAAAACTGCTAAGAGAGCCTAAAACACAGAGTGAGCAAAGTAAATAGAATTTAAAATGACATATATTTAATTAAATTATATTTTTAGCTAATTGTGAATTTGTGTTTGATTTTAGACTTACGTACAGAGCGGAAACGTTTTCTGTGTTCATTCGTGAAGGGTTTGCTTCTTCGTATCGATTGGCAGAGTAGCGATGTTTGATGGCGTATGTAGTAGACATATTTTCCAGACCAATTGTTTCAACACTTGTTACGTCATTGGCTTTGTGTTTCGCCTGTTGCAGACACGAATCTATTTTCTCCTGCGTCTTCTTCAACATTCGCCACCGATAAAAAACGCTTAAATAAAATTTGCTGACCTTCGATATTTGATCTTTCATGTCACCCGCAAATTTTTCTCTAGAATTAATCAGTTCCCTAGAAAATGCGTGAGTTTGATTTGAGCGTTGTGTGGAACACCGTTTCAAACCGTGGTCCAATTAGACCGACAGACACTGTCTTGTAGATTACGAACGCATGTGCGTCGTTTGTTTATAATTTCCTTGGCATTTCGTGCGCTCGCGTCGCTTCATTAGCGGATGTCATGTTTCACTCCCCTGTCGGTTGTTTGTCCAGTGGCGCTGTGGCGTATCGATTCAGGTCAGTGTATCAGAACGAAGAAGGAAATTGCTTTAATGTTTTTTTGAGGCCATATACGTTGAATGACCTCTGTGAGTTATTTCAATGCCTGGGAGCGTTTCATTAGAACCCCTGCCTATTATCTAGCACGTAAAACATTTATATTCATAGCGTTTTGTTTTCTTTTAGAAATAACACGAGAGAGAAACAACGAGGCCCTGTTTTTGTTGAAATTCCTTCTTCCACTGCCCTAAAATACCCTTCATCCCTTCTCTCCCAACGTTATGCAACCACAGCAGCTATTTACGTGTATTCGTGTATCGATGTTATGTGCTCCACCGACCGCATTTCTCTTATGTACGACGTATTAACGTGTCTGAAAACATTATTCGTTGTGTATCAAGTACCTACTTCAAGCGTGTGATAGGTTCATTAGGTAAGTCTGTTTAAGTCGTCATTAGAATTGTCAGTAAGTGGTCATTTTGCCTACAGGGTGTGTTTGTTGGTTTCATGTTATGTTCAATGCAGACAGCAATTATTTATTGACATCTGAGGTTCTCACGGCTTCGAGTTTGAATACGTCCCTTGTAGATGTTAGAGCGTGCTGCGAAACATCCTCAAACGAAAGTCGCCCTCGTCATTTATTTAGATGAGAGTGGTCTTTGTAGTGGAGACGCTCTGTGTTTTCTTTGCGGTACGGGCACAATTTGTAAATAATATTTAGACGTGCTTCGGCTTCAAAATGTAGAGTGCGACACAGTCAGCAAATTTAGGAAAGAAACAAGAAACTTCCTCCTGATCGTCGTGTCCACTCACGAACCCACGTGGGACGATGTGAGGGCGGGCGACGGCCCGCACCGCGACTTGGAACCGACAGTCGTTGGAGTAAAGGAAAGGAGAAATGACTGGGAATTGAGAGAAAGAACGAACAGAAGCAGGAGATAATAGCAGAGTATGAGACGGACTTAGGAAGAAATACGTTTATAAAGGAAGAAGCAAAGTGAGGAAGGACGCAAGGAAACTTTGATTAAAGAAACAGACTTTACGCACGGCCGGGCAGTTTTCTTCGATGCGCGAAGCGATTTGCATCCCCTAGAAGCCGCGAAGGTAATAGTGAAATTGCACAGAGAATGTCTTTAAAGTCATTTCAGTTACGCGTATTGATTTGTCAACCCATCGCTGATTTCGGATTCACTTAAAATTTGTCACGTTTCGGTTGGAAAGCTTTTGCAAAAGGTGAAGAATGAGACCTCGGAAACATTTTCGATAATCGATATGTTATTCTGTGACAATCGAATGTTTCTTTGTGCTGTCGTACCATAACTTTTGCTTCGGATGCTTTTCCTTGTTGGGATCGTTTGTTGCTATTCAGCGGCGCTGTGTGGTCTAGTGAACTTATGTCCAGTGGTGAATTCGAAGGTTTCACAGCTGGTGAACGGGAATTAACCAAACGAGGAAGGATCAGATGTCACACAGACGTTACTTACAATGAAATAAGAAGTAAGTTGCTTCAAGGCCGTCAAACAAACCCCAAAGATGGTGATGGCTGTGTTCTGGGTTGTACCGACGTTTCAGAGGTCCTTGCTGCCTCCATCATGAGGACCCAGAAGACAGCCATCGCCGTGAAAATCTCGAATCCTGATTGACTTATTTCGGTTTATCAGGACTAATGATGGGTCATTACCTTAATCTAGGCCAGCATCACTTTCTTTTACATCCTTCCTAGTTAATTTTCCTGCTGCTGTTCTGTCGTCAGATGCCACGTAGCTGACATCGTCGTCGAATAAACCATAAGGATATTCTAAGCCGGACAGAGGGCCCAAGTCGTACTCCAAACTGAACCCCAAGCTGGAGGACCACCTCTTTTCGGATGTCTGGTGATCTGCTCCCTTCGGAACCTCGTGTCGTGATTCCGAGCGAGCCACTCAGCTTGGCGCCAGGATTTCCTTGCCTTGACTTCCGGTGTGAGTGTCAGTCACGCGCGCCAGGATTTCCTTGCCTTGACTTCCGCTGTGAGTGTCAGTCATTATTTTTATTTTTCCGGGCGCAGCCTTGACTCTCGCTTCACTCGTGGGTCACGCCTCGCGTGAAACATAATCAGGATCAAGATTTATGTCGAGGTCCAGAACTGTGTTACAGCTCATGTGGGGTCTCGCCTCGCAACGAAACCCTGGAGGAGCGTGCAGGTGTTGGTAAATTATGCGTAGTTTAATTAGACTTGTGTGTGCGTGCGAGTGCCAGGTATGCTCTTCGCTGAGTGTGTGTCCTTCCAGTACGCCTGCTATGAAAATGTTACGCGTAATTAACTCCCCGCTGTGTTTCTCATTCTGAGATAGGGTGAAACACGTCTGGGTAAACATACAGTTTCAGAAACCTGCTGGCTGTATTTCTAAATAATAACATTAATGTTCATCTCCAGGCTTTTAGCTCTCGCATCTTCTACCAGCGTTTCCGTAATTAATGTTTATTTAATTGTATCCGTTTCATCATCTTGGACGTGTCTACGCAACGTAAAATAACTTCGGCCTCCGTGTATGCATTGCGGTACAGCCTACTGAATTGTCGTTTAGTCTTAAAGACGGATTTGTATTATACTCCTTACCAAATTTCTTGGTCGACTGTTTTGTATTTCTGTTTCATACCCAAAATGTCGCTGGGGTTGCCGCGGTTTTCCTCAGTCCCACCAAGAAAATGATGGGGCGAGTCCTTAAAATAATAGGTCAACACCGCTACCGTCGAATTCCCTTTCAATAAATCATTTATAGTCATCCCTCATTTGACGGTATTATCTGAAACGTCGGCAAACGTCTAGCAGACTACCGGGTGTACAACCCAGAAGACAGCAATCTTCATTCTCACCCCCGTGAGAACCTGAAATTTCACCATATTTTATAGCACTTGAAATTATTCCAGGACTATTTTCTTCATTGTGCATTCATTCAATCCTTCTTCGCTGTTGTCTGGAATCCTGACAGCGCAGTTAATTAAATAACAAATGTAAATTATGTAGAATTTCAGGTTTTCACGGCGGTGATTACGAAGATGGTTGTCTTCTGGATTGTGGCGCCAAGTAGTCACGTAGAAGTTTAACGACGTTTCAGAGGTCCATGCTGCCGCCATCATCAGGGCGATGACCCTGATGATGGAGGTAGCATGGACCTCTGAAACGCTGGTAAACTTCTACCAGATTACACGACCTCAATCTTCCAAAGACCCAGAAGACAGCCATCTTCAAATAGAACTTGAATGGGGCTGTAAGTAATGGCGGACATTTACGCCGAACATCATGAAACTGTGGTATTATAAGTGCGAGAATGTAAAGAGACTTTCATCAGAAGAAACATTCTGTCCCGGTTCCATGTTCTGTTTGTAACAAACGAAGTGCAAACGCGTGAACAGAACGAAAATGCCTCGGAGTTCGGGTCATCATGTGAAAGTTTTCGGGTTACGAAATCGGCTCTTTATTTAAAAGAGCAGCGAATGTGTTAACAATCCACGTGATATTTTAGGACAAGACGAATCAAATATGCAAGTAATCGTGGGTGCCAGCAGATGTTATGGAAAATGTATGAATAATTTCGTATTAGCTAGCGAATTCTGCTGCTCGCATCTTACATGTGATTACGTACATCTTTGGAAGTGGTCCAGTTGGCACTTGGTGGGAGAGGTTCTATTCACGGACTGGGTAGCGGAAATAATGGCTTATTATTATTATAAAGAGCGAACGAGTGTTAGCTCAAAAGTTGTGCTTTTAAAATGGTGTCGTTTGACTTCAAATTTTGACGGAATGTAACTTTACTTAACTTTAGCTTCGGTTTTAAGTTAAGGACGACTGAGGGTTTGAACGATAGTTTTATCACAGGATTTCCGTATATTTTTAGTTTCGATATTATTTTAATTCAGTGCCTTAGATAGAACGATCTGGTGAACAAAGTTATGCTATGTCTGAGTAGAACACCAAATCTTACAGTTAAGAAATATGTGTGATTCAGTACCCAAAGTTGTGTTAAATGAACTTTGGTTTTAAAATGTGTAATTGCTGGAACCTGTTCAATGACTGCGTTCTTCTACGGTTTGGGTAAAAGTGGTATAAGTTATGCAAAGAATTTTGGAATTCTTCGGTACTTCGCAGTTGTGGACAAATGGCCTCTTTCAGTTCGTGATCGAGTCCCAAAGCTAAATGTTAAATTTGTACGCTCGGTAGTTTAATGACGCTGTATTAACGATGGAGGTTGAATCCCCGCTGAATGAGAGGCGACTTTGAACAGTGACTCCGGGACGGAGATTTATCTCGAGCGACCAAATTATAAGCAAGGTTAGTCTGTCTGAGGTCATTAGGAGAAGCAGTTCGATTTTTTGAGCTACGCCATTCATCGCCGAAATGATTCGACACGAAAAGAAAAAGTCATCGGTGTTTTTAGCGGAATTGAAGTCGGCTAAGAAGTTGTGATCGCTCTGTATGTACGCGTCCCTGGCGACGAATATAAAAATCATGAGCGCATATGGAACGCAGTTTGAGAAACAGCGTGTTGTGACGACACGAGACATTGAAAAGTTTAGTTCTCCGGGCGTCGCGGACTTCCGGTATGAATCATCTTTTTCTTCTTCAATTGTGCTGTTTCTGTATTTCACTTGAGTTCGTTTTTAATCGAAGATCGTCCCTTTTGTCTCCTACTTTGCTTGAATCCTGCTCTCCCAACCGTTGAAAATTACGGTTTACAGTTTGCCTTTGGATCAAAAGTTTCCAGTACCAAAAACGGGCATGCGCTTACGTCCTTACGACTTCAGACAATTCCCCCAATAACAAGTCTTTCGGGTCTATTTTTGCTTGATTTTATTCCATATATTTGTAATATTAATAATGCATTTTTTAATACATTATCGTGTTCCTGAAATGTACTTAGTGCCTCTAACTAGACGAGGCTTTATTTTTGCAACGTTCATGGGATCCAAAAATATGAAGAGACATACGCCTGTTATTCAGCTTAGCCTATCCTATTTTTAATTTTTTAAAAAGTTTTAAAACAATCTCGTTGTAGTAGCCTCGTGTAGGACTCAATAGCTACTTAAATCATTTACTCTCCAGTGTTAACTGTATGTACCACTTACTGTCATAATCAATAACTCCGCATTTTTCAATGAGTTTTTTTTATTTTGGAGGGTGGGAGGGGGGGTTGTATGACATCGCAGTGAACACTAATATTTCCCTAGAAAGCATTAGCCAACCGGAATTTATAATAGAGATGCTTTGTGTTTTATTTGAGGTAGAAACTATTTTATTGGGTTAATATTATTTGTAAGAGCTGCTGCTTTAATGGACCAAAACGCTCAATCCCTTATTGTTATGTTGATGGTGATAAATAATATTAATTTCACTTCGCTGTATCGGTGGACTGTTATAAGAAATGATGGTCATCTTTTAAAAAGCACAGCAAAGTTCAGGAACTGGTCTGAAAATACACAGTCGTGGGGGAGGAGACAGGAAGTCATCTGCAGTGTTGAATCGACAAACCGAACTGTCTCCGTCTTCACGGTAGAAGATGGGGACAGTGCGTTTTCCAAAACGTTGGTGTCTACCGCAAGAGACCGAGGAAAATCACGTCTGTACGTTGTGTGATTAGCGACTGAGTTTTGAGACAGTCACACTCATGTTCTCATCAGGTGACAGCGTGTGGAACTCTTTGTCGAATTCCCTTCCTTCAGCTGTTCTTTTCAATTTCAGGAGCCAGACTCGCTTTGCTGACGTCAGACATCTGCAACTTGGATTACTGGATGACAGGGTTTTCGATATATTTCAGCGCCAATTCTGACGGACGGTCTATATAAAACACATTCTTGAAACGTCGGTTCTTGTGGTTCTGTCTAGACTCAATGCTGTTCTTCTCTGTGTGTTATACATCCGTTGAAACTGTGTCCAGAATTGAACAAATTTAATGTTGGAATTCGGACGGCGTTCGTGGTTTCTCATCAGCCTTGTCACTTCATCTACCGGGTAGAACATGAGTTGCCATTTCTGCTCGCTTGTTAACGTATCTTTCCGGGCATCCACATGAAGCGAGAAATTGCTCGTAAACTTCGTCTCTTTGAATGAAGGACGGCTCAGGTGTCAAACGTCAGTGGTCCATTCGTGTCTCAGACGTCGAGCGTCTGAGGCACTGAACTGGGCAAAGTATTTACTTCAGCTGCACGTGGTTGAGGTACCCTTCGCATTCTTTCCGAGAGTGAGAACGACGAAGCTACAGAAGGCGGGCACTGAAGTCGCCCATAACTTTGTTTCAGGATTGTTAAGTCGCTTCTTCTAAGATTGCCTCCTAAAGACTGTTCAGAGGACGTGGAGGTTTTTTTTTATGAACTGGGTTTAAAAGACCAAACTCGTAACGACAGCTTGCGGAAGACGGACGCCTGGTGGTTATCTTTTCCCCTATTCAGAACTTACTTTAGAGTGTTACAAGTCAGTGCAGTGCAGTACGTTAAAATGTTTTCTTTTGCGTGTCAGACAACGAACTTGCAACTTTCTCCTGTGCAAAAAGAAATTTTGATTCCCGCAGATGTCCAGGTGCTAAATAATTTATGTCTCGAGGCCGCCCATAAAGCATTCGAGGCTTCCGTCTGCACGTGAACATTGGCAAAGTAAGTCAGTGACAATTGCTTTGTGGTTACGTTTAGGATGTCCTCTTAATGCCTAACACAGATGCTTAAATGTTATGTTCGTCGTCCATGTCGAAGGTCGTCTTCACGTGGCGCGCAAACTTGCACAGAGTTGAGGAGCCATCAGCTTCGAAGTGTTTCTTCCACCTCAGAAGTTTTCACAGACGTCATTTGTTAGCTTGGACGGGGGAGGAAACGAAAGGAAATGCTCAGGTAGAACGGAATGTAGTGGCATGATGCTGGTGACAAATTTAGTAGAAGTAGATCGATTAGTTGTGACGTCACAGGGACACAATCAGACCGGAAGCCTTCGTCATGCGCCTCACTTCCGTCATAGAACAAGTGTGTTATCGTATGATGCAGCCAGGAGAACACATTTTCCAAACTCGTTCTTTGCAATTCTTCATCTCGCAGTGTTCTTTGTTCCGTAGGTTCTCAATGTCCAACCATAAACGACCTTAAACATTCGAGATATCTGGGAACTTTTAAAACAACATAAACGTATCTTAAGAGGATCTCTGTTTTATGATGTGTACCCAACTTCTGTATGATAATCCAGTGACATCGGTGCAGCTCATTTGTTAACTTCCTGTAAAGTAAGAATTTAATTGGATCGATTTGAGTCAAAAATTAAACCCTCCTGACAACGTTTAGCGTACGTCTCCCGTTATCAGATGTGGTAGAATTTCCTTCTAAATTGAAGGCCAACTTTCAGCACGTAACAATTTCATAACAGCGATTTCAGTAACTGCCGTGTCCAAGGCAGCTGCAGACGGAAACAGGCCTGTTAATATGCTGTTCCTGTGATGTTCAGTGAACTCTGTCCACGCCCCAGACTTCATAGAGCTGAGAAGGGAATTATCGCTTTGCTAGAAAATAAATTTCCCTCTATTTTTTTTAAAAGAAGCAGAAATATCCTTTCCATATTCCAAGAGTCCGCCACATTCCACATTCTCACTGTTATCCATGTTAGCCTTATCACCCCTTCTGTAACACGGTCTCATAAATTATCTTTCAATTTAGGTTTTCCGATTAAATTTATCTGTTTCTTCTATAATGTTTGTTATTTATGCTACATGCCTCACTCTTCGGTGAGTTCAGGCAGGGACCCAATACACTCCCTTGCGGTACTCCTGATGTTACTCTGACTTCCTCTGATAATTGCCCTCCTACTCTAACTCTCTGCGTTCGGCCTAAAAGAAATTCTCTTATCCATACGACTATCCTCGAGTCCACGCCCGATGCCGCGATTTTCATAAGCAGCCGATCGTGAGGAACTAAATCGAAGGCCTTCGAAAAATCTATTATAATCGCGTCTAACCTTCCTCCGTTATCCAGTGTGTCTGCAATGTCCTGACAAACCGTGATTACTTGACTTTCACATGAATATCCCGGCCTGAACCCATGTTGACCCTCGAATAACCAATTCTTTTCCTCCCAGTTTTTCCTCAGGTACGATGCGTTGTTCGAGAGATCGATGTGCAGACTACCTATCATATCGCACTCGTATCGATACATACATTTGTATAGCGGACCCTCTTGTGGGTTAAAGGTTTTAAGATAAATTTAAAAAAAAAAATGGATCTTCTTCCCCTCCAAATTTCTGACACAGACGACTGGATTTTAAATAGCCTGCAGGCATAATCGTCTTTTACATTAGCTCTGGTGATTACCCACGTATTTTCGTAGTGGTAATGATGTCTTAACAACCCTCATGAATCAAGTACCGAAGTTAATAAAATTCCATCTCGAATCTCTTGATGGCGTTACACCGAAAATCTGATGGTGAAATGTTTATGTTGATGACGGACATCACACGCTTTGCTTCTCAGCCAAGTTCAGTTTATTTTGTAAGATTCATTTGCATATTGTCTTCCTTCGAACGTCTGTAAGCGCCAGGCGAGCTGTTTCGACCACATCGTCTGCATATTTCATCCTCCTTGCCGTCACTTGTCTGCTCTGGGAGAGCGATGTAATCGCAGTTTCTTCTGTACTAAATTTAACTAAAGGGTGGATTTAAAGTACAGCGAACATTCCGGAAGGACATTCTCGTTCTTGTGACATTTTATTTCTAACATAAAATTGACATGCAAGGTTTACTGCTGTCTCGTGTCGTGTCTGTTCCGTGAACGAAAATATACTATTTTTTTTTTCATTCACCGCACAGAACTGTCATTTTTATTTCCTCCCGCCACACACACCCCCCCCCCATCACCCCTAGACCGCTTTTGAATTTATTTCACAACGCTCACTGAGTTGATCTGGGACTGTATTGACATTTATGCAGAGCTTTGCGTTCAGTTCGGTCCGCTGCTTACCATTCACACATCCATGTGTAAAAATGATGTGTGGATGTACAGAGACATTTAAGGACACTCTTATTCATTTGCACGAGATTATAAGTTATATTCATCCGTCCAAATTATTTGCTGACATGGGTACCATATTCTGGTGTTAAGTGACAATTTATTTTATTTATTTAGTGTTCTGTGTGACGACAGGTCCATATGAACAGGATCCTTCCATCCTTTTCTCTTCTCGGACTGGGACCTGTTCATATACGTTCTTGGCAGATGATCCAGAAGTGGTTTGCCATTGCCTTCTTCTGTGTGTGAATGGAGTAATTGTTGGAATGCCACGGAGAAACCGTCGGAAGTTTTTCTCCGTGCTTCCGATACGGAATATGCTGACTTTTCGCAACGAAAACTTAAAATAAAAAATAGGCCGATTAATAGCGATTTGAATCCGCCTGTCGTTGAGGGTTTTTAAGTGATGTTGGAATTTAGTTGAAAGAACTCCCAGACAGCCCCAGTAATTACGTCTATGTTCTATCTGTCATGAAGATTCGAAACGATTCAATTTTGCTGTGTATCTGTTTAAAGAATCAAGTGCAGGAATATCGGAAATTGTAAAACAGCGAGATGTATTTAATGTATTACGTCATGTATCATATGCGTCCGCAGTGGAGTACACCTTTCCCCTTCCGGGCTATTTCACTTTAATGATTTGCCCTCATTGGACTCGTGGTTAGCATTTGCTCTTTGACCTCTGATTAAAACATTGAAACAGGAACAAAATTTGTCCTGGAGTTTTTACTATGTAAATATTTTTATTCGCTCCCCGTCTCACTTGTTAAATTTTTGCATCCGTTAGTTTCCTTCTGCGAGGATTGGTCGTGGTGGTACGTAAACTTTTGGAAGTAAATTAACTATTATATAAGGAAATAACCCCAAAAATTTTAATTGCTCTGTTTGTTACATATCGTATTTCCTTGTAACTTTACTTTGCTGTCAGGGAACTCTAAGGTTCATCACCGAATTAACCAAAGCCCTGTCCTGGGCCAACAAAATCCAGTCTCCTTCGACTCCTATCTCCCATAGATCCCGCCTGAGATTATCCTCCCATCTACGTCTAGGTCTCCCCAGCGGTCTCTTCCCCTCAGGCTTCCCAAATAGTGGACCCAACCAATCAGATGGCTTACAGAACCCGAAGGTTCATCACCGAATTAACCAAAGCCCTCCACCAGACCCTGTCCTGGGCCAACAAAACCCAGTCTCCTTCAACTCCTATCTCCCATAGATCCCGCTTAATATTATCCTTCCATCTACGTCTAGGTCTCCCCAGCGGTCTCTTCCCCTCAGGTTTCCCAACCAGTACCCGGTGCACACGTCTTGTCCCATCCATGCGCGCTACATACCCAGCCCATCTCATTCTCTTTGACTCAATCGCCCTGACAATATTGGGGGAGGAGTCATTGTGCAGTTTTCTCCATAAACCATCGTGCCATTTTCATTATATGTCTGCAGTATCATTAATTAACGTGTATTTGCAAATGCGATGGTAATTAATCACCTATTCGCCCAGCCTTCAGGTTGGTTCAGAGTTAGTTAACAGTCTGATCGTAAGCTTATCCTCCTGTTCCTTAGTAAAGTTGCGGCGATGACAGGGAGTTTGTCACGTAGCTGGCACTCATCGTGAACTAGGAAGTGAGATCAGAATATTAATCAGTTTGAAGTGGAAACGCCCTATAAATACAGCCGAGTTTCGTAGAGACAAGAAGTTGTTCTGTCGTTTAAAAAAAAAAAAAAAAAAAAAAAAAAAAAAAAAAAGGCGTGTGAGTTCCTTAAAATTTCATTGTATTCTGTAAGTATTAATTCAAAAGCAAATACTGACATTACTTAAATTCGTCTTTTATTTTACCATCCATTTTATTTGTGTCTTGAATCCGTTCCGAAATTTTTATCTTTTTCTGTTTTTCAGTTGAATTCTTTATTTTGAAAATATTTCTCGTGTTTATTATACGTTGTTTCCGCTAAGTGCATGGTTAGAACGCGTTATGGGTTGTCTTGTCTGTCCTGTCGATTCAACTCGAGAACCACTGGACGGATTTGGATGAAATTTGGTGTGGAGGTTGTGCTATTCTCCTCAAAATCGTACTTTTGAATATCCTGCGGATTGCAATGTAATGCTAAGTCATTTAACGATGCTTTGTCTGCTAGATAGGTTATACAGCCCCGGCAGTCGGAGGAGGAAACCTGTAATGCCCCAGATATTTTGACTCCGGTGTCAGTATTTTAGATAGCATTTTCAAAGTAGTATTCCCGAAGTTGCTTGAAAAAAATGGCGAGAACTTAAATCTGTCGTTCCGAATAAACCCATTTTTTAGTCGATATTAGGTACTAAGTAGGAATAGCCACCAGTGGTTAGAGGCGGTACCATTTTCGGTTTTAGGTATGTTGGCAGCCCTGTAGTGACAGTGGTCTCCGAGCGGAAAGCAAGGGCCAATTACGGGTCGAGACAACAGTGAATGATTCATTTGTACTCAGGAGAGCCGGGTTTGGTTCGCGTTCGAAATCTCTTGAATTATTTCAATGCGATTCAGTTGCGTTGACATAGAGCGGTGGTGCGTTGTGTTCAGCTGTTTGAATGCCCCGAGAGAACACACTGTTAATACCGAAGGACCGTGCTCAGTCGGCGAGTTCCATGTTAAGCGGGTCGCCTGCCAGCACGGCGCGGTGCGTCACATAAGACGACTTTGCTTTGATGTTGCCAGACGCAACTTCAAAGTTTCACACGGGCGTGTTATATGTCTTTATGTAGTGTGAAGGCGACCATTAAGTACCACCAGATATTTCACTGCAGGTCTGCATGCATATAACTGTATTAAACACATATCGACTTACCAGATGCTAAGTAAAAACTTTATGCACTTGACAGGAGGCGATTTAAAATTACGAGCTTCGTTACGCTTTTCAGACAGAATTCGAATAGTGTCACGAGATGAACCTTGCGATATTTTCACATTTCTCGGTTCGTGATCACGACAGATTCTCTTTTTTGAGGTCCCCACGGGCGAATATTGGGAATGTAATCCTTTCGCTGTGGAAACCAGGCGACCCCGGAATGCCTTCTGCAGCATATCTAAATTATCCTGGAAATACAGGCCCCTGACTCGGTCGTCATGAGATCGTTGCATTCGGAGGACGTTTCGGGTGCAACTAAATCGCGTACCGCCAATCCTAAATGCCGTCGTGATTGGTCCTAATTTCCTTATCTTGCGACGCTGACATTTATTCGGAAATTGTTTAACATTTTCTACAGCAACGGCCTGGATGCTTTAAAATTTGCTCCAACTTTCCGACCGTTTACGCGTGAACGGGAAAATATTTTCACGAAGACGGCCGCCCTCTGGACTGTAGCTCCTCGCAGTCTGGTAGGAGATTGTCAACGTTTCGGAGGTCCTTACTGCCTCCATCATCAGGGTGATGAGCGAGTGACAACCGAGAACACAGCCATCTTCAGACTCACCGCCGTGAAAGCCCCAGGTCCTTAACGTGGGTCTGTGTGCAATGCTGCTCCAATGACACAAAATGAAAAGGGGAGTCATTTAGGAAGTTCTGCGGTTATACGTAGATCAGTGATTTTAGGCCGCATTGCGAGTTAGGTCTTTCCTGTTCTTGAATATTCTCCTTACGCAAAGCTTCTCGAAAATATTTTTGTTTCAATTCACACAGTATTTTGAACATTACTTTTCTCCCGTTCAGTGGAGCGCGGTGCTCATTGGGGCGTCTGATTTAAATATCGCTGCAAGTGTCTCGGAACGTCTTCAAGAAAGGGAGGAGGAAGGAGAGGCCACGATTGATCTACAATCGACTTTGTTCGAAATCTTTGTAGTTTCATCTTTTCCTTCTTGTCCCTTGTAGGTATTTCATTTGTGAGTGAGAGGGAAATTTGCTTCTTAACTCTAATTTTAAATTAATGGTAGGATCACAGGGTCCGTAAAGAAACACTACGGATTAGACTTAAGAAGGAGTCAGTTGCTTTTAACAAGCCCGAAGTTTTGCAAGTCTCAAATTTAGAAAGTATTAATTTCTAATATCAAGGTGACAGAATTTACGTCGTTCCAAAGAAGAGTGTCTTAAGGGCATTCAGGGGCACACACCGTGTTCCATCAGATTTCCAAAGAAATTCGTGGACTCAGGACTCAGACTGGTGAATTCTGGCAGACCTCGTTTCACGATATTATATGAGTAATTTGGTTGAACTACAACATACATTTTGAGATGGTTGCCTCTCCGACTGATGCTGCCTTGAAAATAACAATCGTGTGTGCCATAAATGTTAGATTTAGTTGTTATAAGTTTAAAAAAAATTTTGCAGTAGAACATTTTATAGCCGAGGGATTCTGGGTCTCGAGGCTTGAGCATTAAGAATTTTCAACACCCAAACTAGAACATATTGTGGGGCTAAGCAAGCCTACGGTCTGTCCCAGCGAAGAGGATTCACTCTTGCTGTCCTCAAACCTTTTAATATGTCAGGTGGTTTAACATATGGGCGGCTCTTTTGAAGTTGTAAACAAGCAGCGTTTGACGCAGGTTTCCCTGGAAACTGGTAAATAAAAACTGTGTTGTTGAAAGCCAAAATTAACTTCAACAGACGTAACACAGAAATCAAACCAAAAACTGATTATGGAAAAGTAATCTGGTTTAATTACACTGAATATTTATTCCATTTAGATTGAGGTTCATCACATGACTAAGGATGTCATTTGATTGTCTCCTTAACAGCTCTGGAGTTCAAGTTAAAATGTTTGGTAGTTGGTTTGCTTCGTGAATAAATTTTCATGTTCACTTTATGCACCTAGCTTTAAAAAATACGACGCGGAGACGATCTAGTAATGATATTACAAACTCGTACGTCGTGAGGAAGAATTTCCAAAAGTTTTAATTATATTACTGAAGTCTGTTCTTTGCTGAAGTCTCAACTCGAAATGTTTTTAGGCCTCGATTAAAACGTGAATTTAACCCGAAGTACGAATGTCGCCTAAATAACATTTAACACTTCAGTTTATACCATAAAAAACAAACTACAATGCACCATTGCAAACTCAGTTTGTCGACAATGTTTGAGGACGTAATTCTGCTTAAAGTGGGGGGTATCTTAAGATATCCATAAATACAAAATGAAGAGTTGCTGATTGGGCCTTACTCTTAATCTAGCTCTAATACCTTTTAATGTACAAGTGTAATTTGTGCTGTAATTCTCCCACGCTACGCAGCGAAAAATCTCAGCTGTACTTTGCTGTGAGTAACTTATTCTGAGAGATTCGTAGTTAGCACAAGATCGCTTTGAGCATAATCGTGTCTGCAGTGTTTAAATTCGAATGAAACTAGACGAACAGGAAGATAATTAATATAATTAACGGGATCATCTTCTGCTCGTGTTCTTGAATTTTCAGATCGACAAGACTCGTACTTAAGGATGTATAAAACATGACGAACTTAACTGTACTTTAGAGTCTGTTGCAGAATTTAGGGCATTAAACTTACAAGTACAAATGTAAACTGAAGCCAGAATATGCCGCGTGGTACATTGAAATAATCCCGCAATTTTGTCTGTTTAAGTCGTCCAAATGGAAGTGAGGTGTGTTTAGAAAGAGGTTGAGGATTTCTTGTTACGGATTCACACTGCACCGTATTTTGGATCTCGCAGTCCGGGCTCCGTTCTGGAAGGGAGGGCTGGCAAACCCTGATTAACTGCAGCATTTCTAAGCTAATTATTCGGCACTAACTGTGGGATTGCCTTTCCGGGGCGTTGGGAGGCTAATCGAGGTTTTGTGGATTGTGAACGGCGAAACTTTGGGCGAGGGGCACGGAATATGGCGACCGACGGTGGCTTTGTTTAGAGCTAACGCTGGCAGGCTTTGTGAAACTTCTGGCGTTACGACGCTCACCTTATGGGGCGCGCTGGAAACGTCGGCGGTCGCGTTACCACCCGTGCTGTTGGCAGCTTTCTTGTGCTGCTCCTGGCTTCGATCCTCCCCCCCCCCCCCAGGTTCATGGGGTAATTCTAGCCTTGTGGCTTAAAATAGGCCATGAACACTTCCGTACAGTTCATAATAATTAGTTTATTACGCTGTGTGTGGTTGTCGGAGCAGCTCTGGCTGGTGGGAGAGGGAATGTGTTTTGTTTTCCATTTGCTTCGAGCTGTCAGGAGTTCAGAAGCCTTTATGGATAAACACAGATTAACAGATCGAGGCAAATAAAAGAACGAATTGACTCAGGTACATCGTTATTTGTTTTCTTGGAAGCGCGTAATTTTGGTGGCAGTTTGTAGTGGATCCAATTCTTCTTTGTTTTCCAACCATCTTTACGTTCTTCGTTTCGTAATTGAGCTTTTTTGTAATAAACGTATTCCCCATTTGATCTTTCTTTATTCTTTTTTGTTAACTTTCTTTCTACTTCTGCCTTTATACTTTTCGTCCTTTGCCTTTCTCTCTTTCTGTTCCATTGCATTAATCTGTTATTTTTACTCCCTTTGTTAACTTAAATTTAATTCATTTAAGTTTTTTTTTCCGCTCTCCTGTTAATTATGTTTTTCGCAGTTCCCAGGATTTCGCGCTTGTAGTGCGCGGTGTTCGCATTCCAAGCCACAGAAGTGGAACGAATCAACTGCAAGCCACAGATAAACGCGAGCGGGAACTACCGGCTGTTTGCATATGTTACCTAGGCAACTGATTCAAAACCGCTATATAATTAATTGTCAGTTTTAATACTGGAAAATGCCCTACTTTCTGAGCGACTGTGTGTGTGATTCTTTTCTGCTCAAGACACCCTCTTTCACGTGGGATTAGTTTCTGTGTGACGGTGTTTTTTTAGGACTGGTCCAGTTCTTGTTGGCTGCTGTATTGTTCCTTCTTAACCAGGATCGCATCTAAAATATTTGAAATTTACATATCCTCAGATGAAGTATGGCTTATTCATCCACTAATAGCGTGTTCGTACATCCAGGACACAGCGAAGCATGAATTAAACTCAGATGCCGATTACATCATCCTTTATACACCGACTCTGTACCATGATAGATGATGATGATGATACAGTATGTAGGCAAAAAGTATACCAAACCGATCGCATTTATTTTCTTTTTTACAGTAGTAACGAAAGGTTGCCTCTCTGCTGCAAATACCTGACTGGGGGGGAGGGGGAGGATTTTGCATTTAAATTTGCAGCGTAAATAAGATTTCGGTTCATGTCAGTTCTGTAAATTATAGTTAGCCTTGTAATCCTGGGGTCTCGGGTTCGATTGCCGGCGGTGCCCGAATTTATAACTTGTGTTGGGCAAGGCCGTGGTCTAGGCAACACGGAGTTTTCCTCCG
>NW_019059644.1:221798-237696 GCF_000696155.1 Zootermopsis nevadensis | reverse complement strand
TGCAGGAATGATATTGTTTACTGATGCAACCAAATGTATCCTGTAATATGACGACTGTCTTATTTTGGGGTAACGTTTTTTTGTAGAAATCCTCCAGTTTCCTGCAAGGACCGCACGCGACACTCGGTGTTCTTAGAGCATGGCCGTCTCCAAATTTATGGCAGACATCGGCCGAGCTTGACGCTGATATTTCTGGGGTTCCAAGTTCAGATGAACTTAATCTTTCGTTCTGACTTATGGACAGTTCTTGTCCTCTTGAGTTCTCGGCTTAACTTCGCGACTTTTCGTCTAAATTGTCGCTTTGCTACGAGCATCTGCTTGAATGTCGTGATGAACTTCAGCCTTCCGCGTGTCTGTGTGGCCCACACTTTTTATTCTCCCCGTTTCTCAATCGTATATTCTCTTTAGTCGTCGTTCTCATCTATAAAACAACAGTTTCACTTACGTAACGCAGAAGGGAAGAAGGAAAAGGACTGGCACAGGCTACGTGATGAATAAAAAGGGCGGACTTTCCAGTCTCACTCTGTTTCGGTTCGCAAAGTGTAATTTCACCCATCCCTCGGTAATTTGTGGTCACGCATGCCTTGTCACGTGCCTTGTAAGCGCGTACGCTCAGTGACACTTCGAAATATCAGTTTCATTTGGTGCGGAATGATTAAACGTATAATGACTGGTTACTTGAAAGTTGTCAGTTGGTCTCACACCCTAAGATTAAATTATTCCAGGAAGTTTCGGAAGAGGCAGTAAGACGGTGGATGGGAGGATTATGTTTAAAAATATCCTACAGGAATTTTCGATGTGGTTCAGGATAGGGACCGGTGGTGGGCCTTTGTGGACGCAATGGAATTTCGGGTTTCAGGAAAAGTGGACAGAACTTTGTCACTGGGCCTGGGAATACTAATTTCTCTCGACAGGCTTTCCTGTTCTCCATGTAATTAGTAGGAAATCACATGCAGGCGATCGAAAGGCAATGTTTATTTAATGATGACGTATGGAGCACTGACCATCGCGATTGCATTCCTCAGGTTCATTATGAGGAAGCGATTTGGCGAGCGGGCACGCGTTTTAGGACAGTTTTAAAAATAAATACGAGTGGGTACGTCGAGTTACTCTTGGCTTTTTCCTTTAGCAATGTATCTTCGTCTCTCCTTTAACCGTAACACCAGTTTCTGACTAATTTTCGCCTGTATGTCTGTCTGTTGCTCTCTCCAGTGACACAAAATTGTACTCGAATGGTGCTGTCAATTTAAATAAACCATCCCAGCTCTTTGTTATCGTCTCACTGTTTTTGATGCTAATAAGCGTCGACAACTTTAAGAAGCAATAAGAAATACATGAAGAGACACATCAGATGATGGGTCGGAGCTTTGTCGGAGTTGATTTGCCGCCACGCCCGGCGTGAAGAAACACAGGAAGATGGAAGAACGTGAGCAAACTTAATTCGAGAATCCACTTCACCGAGTCGCAGGATCGATTCGCCTTCGAGTGCCTTGTGCTAGTGACGTATGGGGGCGTGGGGCTGACTGTTCACTCTGCGGCCTCTCTTTCACGAACCCTTTCAAAATTCTGAAGATATGTTACAATGACAAATGCCGCTCGCCTTCATACGCTTCCATTTCAGTCGTAGCAGATCAAACGAGAACGTGTGATCAGTGAGGCGGAATTCGAAATTAATGATCATTTAGTTGCCTCAACATTCTACAATATTTGTAGCAACATAAACTGGACATTCGCGAGGGCTCATCGCAATCGCACAAGTTGCCCCACCTGTTCGTTCCTACGTGGGGCTGGCGTGCGTTGCATCGAGGAAGATAGGCGGGCTATCTCAGAGCTTGAGCGCGTTCGCAGTAGCTCCTGTTTCCCCACTAGGTTGTCAACCGCAAAGGAAACTAGTGTTCAGTACTCTCGCGTCGTACTCGGGAGGTCCCGGACCGAAATCTCAGTTATCCAGATAAATAGTTTTATTCAGTGCCTCCAGATAATTTCGGGTGTAGTACCGAAAAATAGACCACGGCCACTTTTCCCCTGTATTTTTCAGTTTATTATCCTTCATATTATTCGCCGTGCGAGCGAGGTATAGACAGAATCGATAAGTGGAAATAATCTAATATTCTTCTCTCACAATAGCCAATGTCACGAGTGCCTGCGCGTGATTCGAACTCACGTTCTGCCACGAGTAAGTCGCATTTATAGCTGTCGTTGTGGTCTGCCCAGTCAGCTGTAGTGGACCTCATTCAGCAACTAGCTCGCAGCTCCCGGTCCTATAAATGAATTTTTAGACAATGTTTTCTAGCTGATCGTCTGCAATCCTCTCTTCCGACACCCAGGAGGCGGTTCGTGATTGGTTTAGAATTGGTCCGTTACGGGTCTGAGGTTTTTTAATTGACGCCTTAATAAAAAAAATGATGAAAGAGTTCTTTCTCGTTGTGGGTTTTCGTAAAGCTCTGTCAGAGAGACACACGCAACCTCATGGCGTGTCTCTAGCCCCGTGTTGTATTTTAATACCTGAATCATAGAACTCGGTGCCGGCGTCCCTGCTCCAGGAGTGTTTTCCCGTGAACCTCGGGTTTCACGGAAATCCGTGTATCAGACCACTCCTTCTTTTATACCGGGTCCATACGCGTTTTCTCATTCGCAGCGACGTGGGAAGATTAAAGCGTACATTTCTAAAGCAAACACCTTCGTATCAGTTTATCTGGGCCCTGCGCAATGTTTGTATCCGAAGCCTCACAGTGGTGCCAACTCCTTGTAATTGAATCTGTGTATTCCTGCCTGTCTGGTATAAGCATTAGCAGCCACGTGAAATTCCCAAGGGGATCTGTGCTGTGGTATTCGTCGCTTCTTCGTTTATGAAATTTTCTGAATTATTTTCACCTGTAATTTATTTTAAGCCCTAGGTCGCCAGACTGTGGTTTTGCGCCCCACGTCCTCTGGATCAGGAGCTTCTTGCCCTCCTCCTAACTAAGTGCTTGGTTGTCAGGTGGTCACGCTGCAGTTAAAGTGTTGATACTTTCATCTCACCAAGGTTGATGATGTTGATGATTGGTGTGTGTGTGTGTGGGGGGAGGGGGGTTGACATGATAAATTCCTGAATAGAAGAGTTCGCTTGGGAGACATGCGAGGACAATATTAAAATTGTTCTTGAATAGAATGTGACGACATAGACTGGATTTATGCAGCTCATGACAGGGGCCGGTGCTGGTGGTTTGTGAAAACTGCAATGAATCTTCTGAGATGTAAAAAAACTTCCCCCGAAAATGTCGCGGTATGGGGGGGGTGAGCTTATTGTGTTGCGTGCGTCAAATGCAGGGCTATGCCGACGCTGCAGTGACGCAACATCCTTGAGGCTACGTCACGAGTATTTCCGTGCGTGGCGTGTATTTCATCATGGATGTCATTTATTCTTACAGAACGGTTGCCATAAAATTGTTTCGTAATGAGAAGTCTCCCTCCCATTGACTCCACTGAAATGACAGTCGCATTTCGTTTATGAAGACCAATTTTTCGTTGTCCTGGTTTGGAATCCCAGACTAAGAACAGATTATTTGCTTTAAAGCTGATCATTCCTTCATTGGCTTGCTTTCACGAGTATTAGAATGTTTCTCCCACTTTTATTGAAGCTGTAATCATCTTTCATGACGTATTTTGTTCCTGAGACACTTCGTTGAAGAATGCAGTCGTGTATTCTGTTGAAACTCCATTGGGTAATTAGTTTAATGGGGAGGAAGCCAGTGATGAATTTTATGATAACTATGATTATCAGTCTTGATGAATCACTAATTGCCCTGATGATGGAGCCAGCAGGGACCTCTGAATCGTCGATGAACGTCTACCAGACAACACGGCGTTACAACCCGACAGACAGCCATCTTAATTTATTTTAAGATAGTCGGACCATTTTAAGTTTTCATACATCAGATTATAGAACATTTGTTATCGTAGTAATTTTGTTGCCACGATGAATAGTTCAATGCCGTGTAAAATCGCGCATTTCTGAAGACTGATAGGCTCTCCGATTGTAATATTAACTACGTAGGTGCATTAGGCCCTTGCAATTTATTTATTTCGCAACGGCGAAAGTCGAATGATATTTTGTTAGTGGTAGATGCATTTTGGTAAATATTTGTTGTGTTGCTAGTAGTCTGCCGCGATAAGTACTTTGTGATTCGTGTATTTTATTCGCACGGTATTTTGGTTTGGGGAAAGTGGTTTTGAAACACGGAATTGTCGGAAAAGAAGTGCTTGGATTTCTCGATCACTCCGACACATTCACATGCTGCTATGTAACGATCAACACATCAGAAAAGTTTTTGTTTTTTTAAGCAAATTTATGACATCGAAAGCGAAAATGGATCTGTCACTGTTTTGCAAGAATCGATCCTCGCCTCACGCGTGACACCAGCTTTGTCGTACTTGGATTCCTGGTCGATGGGATGGAAAATGAAGCTCACATCCCAGCATCCAGATCTCACGACGTACCTATTGTTTCATGACGTGTGTGCAAAGACATTTTATACTCGTAGGAGGAAATTGCCGGAGCTGTAGCGAAAGTTCGTCTGAGCCTGTTACCTTGTACCCGGGTCATTTTTATGTACGGAAGAGCTGAAATGGTTCTCATACCAAGACCTTTCTTTAATTTATGGATGAGAGAGTTTGGGGAGTTGAGCTGAGCGGTTACTGCTTCTTGCGGGAGGCTGAAACATTCGACGTCGAAGATGGTCTTGAGAGTTACATTGACGTTTGGACTTATCGGTGGGTACCAGCGTTTCTGATGAACATGCTGCCTCAATGTTCAGGGCTGATGATGGAGGCGGCACAGTCCAGAAGACCATCGTCCACATCCTCACTGCCGTGAGAATCACAACTCTGAATGACCGGCGTCGGTGTGACCTCGTAGAACATTCATTCTGTTGCAGGCTGGTGGAGCGCCGTGCACTTTGCCGGCCTCGTTGCAGTGTTCCGAACAGAGCCCACCGGCGGAATCATTTATATGTTATGTAGGCGTTTTTCGGAACATGTCCAAGCCTTCGCTGTGCGTGCATGCGCACAGCTCTGGACTTTGATTGATCGTCGGTTCTCGTGTTCTGCAGTGTGTGTGTGTACGTACTAGGAACGCGTGTTGCATGGTGACAGTACGTGCTGTGCGCAGGAAGGGCACAAGGGACAGTCACATTTCCGTGTCTCGTCCAAAATGTTCATTGCGTCGTGTTTCCCCTTCATCTGCTAGTTACAGATTTGAAGACGCTGGTTCACGAGAGAAGTTCTGTTACTCGTATTTGCTGGCATATATACACATCAGTTTGTTGTCAAACATTAATTAGTTCTTGGCATTGTCGGCTGCAAGTTTGTAAGTTCGCTGTTAACTCCGATGGACGTCGGAAGACAGTCTGACATCTCAACCTACGCAGATTTAGAAACATGTTTCTAGTTTTGAAAGGAAGAATATTTCTTTTATTTAAAGTAAAGTGGATGACCAGTTCGACACTGAGGGTGAAGGAAATGCTGATGTCTTCGTTATTAATTTTAAACCCATAATTCTTCAAAGTCTGTAGCACTGCTCCTGTCTCTGCTGTTGAAGTCAGCTGCGTCTCGTCGCTTTGGATGGTGTTCCGTCCTTTATCACCAAACGTTAGTCTGACATCCGTATTCTGCCTTAAACTGGTCAGACCTTTCTGTTCCCGTGAAGGCAGGCGTCCTCTTCTTCTTCGAGTATTCACTAAAGGCAGCTGTTGTTAGAGACCGACACAAATATTTAACATTTGTTCCAGAATTTTAGAATTCATGATTTATGACCATTTGTGCTTTCTAAGCACAGACTTAAACGTGATTCCACCTCTGCCAGTCTAGTTACTTATCTTAACTCCGTCGCGTCTCTGTGAGTTCACAGAGACAAGCTGGTTCTCAGTTGGTCCCACACCTTTTTAATCAAGAGACAACTTCTTTCTGGAACCCTTTCTCGTTCATATTTTTTGAAGTCTTCACTTCCGCAGGAATCCACTCAGGACCTTTGCTTTCCAACATATTAATTAATTAATTTTAATTCTAAGTACCTTTCGTTTCCTGATGATTTTAAAATATACCACGTGAAGTACTTCAGTCTGACACACTTCCTGTGCAAAAATAATGTTTCGAAAACTGTATGGTCCTCGATGTTGGCAAAATATGACACGCTGAATTATTAACATCAACTGCGTAATAATCTTGAAGTCTTGTCGTTGGACTGTGATCTCTGTTTTCATCGCCGCATTGACTACACGTTTTTACTGAAGGCTCAAAGCGTAGTGTTGTCACTCGTTACATTCCGTGTTCCACTGCTGATGGCCTCTGTCCTTTGTTCGCCGCCCTCTAGAATATAATTCTGTTGTCTAGAACCGCGGGACATCGACGGATTCCTCCGACCTCGAAAGAGTTAAAAACTGCGACTCCTCGTGCCACAGCCGACGTTTCCGTGCCCGTGCGATACGACAATTATGAAGGTATTTCAGTGGGACTGAATCCCTCAACGCCTTATTCAAAGGGACTGTCCTTTTTCCTTATTAACGCGTTTAAAAGCAAAATTATTATTCGATATTTTATTCTGTCAGTGCGCGGGTACCCGCTGGGATAATCTGACACTGCCCTACATTCGTGGTTAATCACAGTTTCAAGGTCAGACCGTCAGCCAGATTTATTGCTGTTTGTAAGGACAGAGACATTTTAAACCAAGATTATGTTTCTCTGACGAACATTTTTGGCATTAATTATAATTGGTTTTTTCTTTTAATTTTCCTTTCCATGCTCTCTGCTTTTGTTTATTCTGCATTTGGACTGCATTTATGTTAGCCCTTAAAATGTAATTTTATTGTGCGCTGTTGTGGGTTTAGTGCGTATCTGCAAGTAGCCATGTTCGGCCGTTGTCAGGCCGTGAAACAGAATTTCCTAAATGGGTTCATCGCTCATCGGGTCCTTGTCTCGAGACCTGCGGGTTGCCGATACCCGCGTGCTGGCCGGGCCATTATCCTTGATGTGAGTCACGACGGCTTCCTCCCTCCTGGCTTTCTGATCAACCGGTAATTTATTACTGTCTACTGTCTATACTTAATGAACTAGTGAAGAGATCTGAGGAGAAGAAAATTTCTTCCCTCATTTCAACGAGATTAAATAGGATTTGCAGATGGTAGAGCGTCTTCAGGAAATAATCCCCACGATTTCTTCTGTCCAGATTGGCGCCTGCAGTCGCCCTCATTTCTTCTTATTCTTCTTCTTCTTCTGTCATTCTCACCCTCCCCTCCCCTTCCTCCTATCTTTAGCAACCTCTCACCCTTTACTGTACCCCCCACCCCCTCAACCACCCTGCCGTCCCTTGTGTTTGCTAATTCTGTGTCCTGTGGTGACAATTTCGGTCGCCATTGTGAGTAAAATGAATTACAGAAGCGGGTTCTGTTCGACGTCACTTCCTCCAAAGCGGTTCCGGGCTCTTGTCCAATTGTTTTCGTGAGAAATTTCCGTGAATGTGACTGCATAACGAATTTTACGCGACGCTTCCAGACGCGTTAAAATCGAAACGAACTACGAGTTCCAGAGCGCCGAAGGCGATGAGACACACCCACGATCCCTCGGGAACTCGCGAGCTTCAGCGACACCGATGTTTATTTTTAGCGTGGTCGAAGACCATAGTTTTGGTAAAGTGGTTAGACTTATTGTTCGTGCCATTTAACTTTGCCCCTAATGTTAAAGGGAACGCCGTGGGAAAGGTTTGTATGAGACGCTCTGCGCATGCTCTCCTCAAAAGACGTGAGCGAAGTGCATTTGTAGCAATGGAGCGAACACCGCCGCGCCGAATGTTATTTGGTCGATGGATGCGTGGTTTGCCTTCCCGTTGCGTAAACAAAGACGTAACTAGCTGAGCCAAAATCATCAGCGCTCAATGCAGTCGCCAAGTAAACTGACGCCGACGATGTATAAATTGGATTTTCAAACATGGGGCAACATGTTTTACGCTTGAGTAGATAAAAGTTTAAACGTTTAGATGTTACGGGAGCCACAAATTAACATTAATTCAGATTAAGAGAAGAAACACTAGGACAGTTTTAGTCAACAGCCAAGAAATCTTTATAATCCTGTTAGCTTCCCAAAACACTCACAAAAGTTATCAGTTCATTCCGAAAATCGTGGGTAATGCATGATCTTTCGTTCAGAGCTGACAGACCCTGAAATTAAGACTTGGAAAATGGACGACGTACTGCGGTCCGAATTCTACGAATACGGGAGGGGAGTCAAATGGGGTGGGTTGAGATCGGTCAGACGCGTTTAGTACTGAAATGCAATTGGTGGAAAATGGTAACCTAATCAACACCGGAGTGGATGAGAGTACAATATTAAAGTTGAATTTGTTGTGGAGGTACAAATGTGATAAAGTGTAAGTGGTTTAACGTCGTGTTTAACGGTGGAATTTTGCAACAATTATATTGAGCCCCGGTTAATTACTTCGGAGTTAATGAGCTGTAGGTACACACGGATCATCCGTTTGAGTGCGGTAAGAATGACGTTATGTCGTATTTCAAAAGTACGCGTTGTACGTGGCACGTGTTTTGCTCTCCTGTGAAATTCGCCATCACATACGATTTCTCCCTTTAGGGTATACGTAAACTACGCATGGGCGTTATGCAATAACGAGCCCCGAAGTCTCGTGGGGACTAGATATTTGCTCTGTATCCATTTATATCTCCCCAAGTCTTGGTTATTAGACGCGAATTTTGTGGTTGTGCAGAATGGAACTCTTCTGTGGCATTTGTCTGTTAGGGGTTGGCCAACGTGTCAGGTAGCAGGGACACTAATCCATCCAGCGCATACAAACAGGTTGAACTGTGGCAAAATAGGAACCTTCCTGAAATAATTGAATGCAGAATTCGGTTAACGAGTTGCTCGTCACTGTCCGCTTTGGAGGCTGAGTCAATACAAGTCGTCATTAAGCGACAGAACAAATGTGTATTAGAGTCACGTTGATGCCATTTTGTGTACCCTGGACTCTTGGCGATTAATGGAATATTTGCACACACAAATCGCATTAAAATGTCCCACTCCGACGTTATCGTGTGACAGTTCACAGAGCAAAGCCTCCTCACCTCTTACATCCCCGATAAAATGTTCGTAGGCGGTAATGTACAATTTTAAGTTAGTTCAACAAAATAACAAAGTCGGTGGAATCAGAACTGGTTCGTCACTTCTGTCCCTCACAACCTTCTATCCTGACATCCGTTATGTTATCTTTCCATCTCCTTCTTTTTCTTCTAAATACACGCTTTTTAAAAATTTCATTATCCAAGAATACTTTTGACCCATTCGCTCTACGAATATTTTTCTGTATGTATCGCAAAGTATGCAGACCGATGTCCAAATTCCTCAGAGCAGTGTATCTCAACCCATGGTACGCGTGCCACTGGTAGTACGCGAGCCAATGTCGAGTGGTACGCGAAGTAAGTAAGAATATCAAAATATAATATTAACATAAATAATTTTTCCCTGAACTCATTTGGTTAGTGATACTTTTAATTTGTTGAATTAGAATTTGGTGGTACGCCAACGAAAAAGGGGCGAGAACCCGTGCCTCAGAGGTTTCTTTGGAATACAATCTTTATAAAAGTATTCTTAAACTGAGTCCAAACTTTATGCCTGTAAAATATCTAAAAAAATTTCAGTGACTACGCGTTGCAATATAAAATGTTTTAATTGGTACCCAGCGCGCCCACGATAACTCACCTCATCACCCATCTTGAGTAGTAAATGCTGGTTCATCTAGTGAAAATTATCGTCGTCTTTATTCGGACCAGTTGGTTCGTTACTTTGTTAACAACCGGTCCGGCTCTGATCTGCAGGAACCGCTTTAGGAAGTCGGTGGAGTTCCGTATATAGGAAGACAATTTTCCTGTTTAATCTGTTTTTAAATTTCCGGTTCCTCGCGCAAAATCTTTCGTTTGTTGGAAGTCGTGGTTCATTGGCTTCTTACAGGTTCTACTCTAGACCCACACGTGCATCCCGCAAGGCCGTGTTACATCATGACGCAATGATACAGCGATTATTAACACCTGAAAGCACCGAGGGTTTGTAATGACAGAAAACGCAATCAGTGAATTGAGTAATCACTCTTCCTGAGCTTAGATTTTAATTTACTAGTACAAGTCCCTTGTTCCCCCACGCCGAACGCTTTCCTGTCGTAAATGAAGAGAGAGATACACAGACAGTCTTATCTGAATGCGCCGCGACGTATTTTAACAAAATTAAATAACAGCTGATGTGCGTCTTCAGCGAAAGAAAATGTAAAGCCACGCCTGGAATTCGAAAGGAAACGTCTTAAAAACTGATTGGTGTTCCGGAAATTTCTCGAGCATCTGTGATATTCGTGGGTTGCTAACCGCAGTGCGAGAACTTCGAGAATAAATGTTGTATGTGTTTTTCTTCGAGAAACGTCAACATGCTTTATTACGACGTCAGATATTTGCCTACTTTTCTGTTAGTATCCGGGAGGCGGTTTTGTACTTAACTTTCAGAGTTGACACAATGTCCCCCTAGCTCCCTGTTGCACGTAGGATTTTTTGTGCCTAAAGTGAAATGAGGACAGGCCCACTTTTATTTTCGTTATTCACCTGAAAGTTAAGAAACAGGTAAGACGCCTGTGCGAAGTGATATTAATATCCATAACATGCGAACGATATTTCGTACACCGCGAAACCAGAAAGTGAACGCGTCATTACGCAGTCAATTTTAAGAAGGAAACGCGAAAGAAATTTGCGCGAATTTCCTAAATCTAGTTACCACGTGATGTTTCAAGACTAGTGTAGTTGCCACGCCAGACGTTTGCACGGCCGCCAGGTTGGTATTTCTGTTGAGCAGGAGCTTACAAAACACAATTATTGACTTGGTGTTTAGACGAAGTTTAATTAAAATCAATCACTTCTCTCTGTTGTTATGAGACGATCAGACTCGACTCGATGTCCTTCAGGATTGTAAATCCTGGGTTTTACAAAAGGGTTCTTTGAGCAATGTGTTTGCGGACCATAAGTGATTCAAACCTTGCAGTTTGTATACCAATTTCGTACATTATCAAAGCGGAACTCAACTGGTTTTACAAAATAATTCGCTATGTGATAACTCACTGGTTCGACCAGATTGCTGGTGTAGACCGCGGGCAACATCGTAATGCTTTATGGATTGCTTAGTGCCATCTGTGGTTTGGCGTCGGGTAACCCTGGATACCAAACGAGGTCTGAAATCACCCGCGCCCTCATCCCACACCGCCAAAACCACGCTCGTCATCCGCACGTTAACCCGGACCGCCAAATGTTGAAGCTCTGCGAACAGCAGGTATACGGCACACTGGAGCTGAAACCGATGACCAACGATCAGCTTTTATGACTTCAACAGAAGGCGAATGTTGAGGGTAGTGGCTTTCGCTGTCACTCATCTCATAAGTTGAAGATTTCTGTTGCGCTGTGAAAACCTCAAATCTTACATCTCATAAGTCCCTTTATAACCCGTGCGCACATGTCGTATGCGGCAGGAATGACCAGCCGGCACGTATTGGAATACGAAGCCCCTGCGGTCCCCAACAGAAGGCGAATGTTGAGGGTAGTGACGCCTGGTGCGTACGGGGAGAAGCAGGTCAGTTAAAGAAGCCGATGAAGACGTTTGAAACGTAGTCAAAATTGAGATCCAGAAATTCCGCCACAATATTTTGCATAAAGTACCCGTTCTTCCATCGATTTCCAAAAAACTGAAGAGAAAGAGAGAGGGGGAGGGGAGACTGTGTTCGTGCATTTAAGAACCAGTTAAAAAAACATCACGCTGTACTACGGACTCCGGACACATTTTCATTCCTTCTTATACTAGTTTCAGTAGGTGTTTTCCTCTGACGATTTTGGTTTTCGCTGTCACTCATCTCATAAGTTCCTTTATAACCCGTGCGCACCTGTCGTATGCGGCAGGCAGGACCAGCCGGCATGTATTGCAATACGAAGCCCCTGCGGTCCCGATCTGCCCCTTGAATAGACTCAGAGTGTGGATCGTGTTTTCGTCTGTTGTAGCGAAAGAGACGAGGATTACAGGCACGTAGTGTACGTGCTCCGAGCGCGCGTCCGCTGTATCTGTATTAGTCCTTTGGACTGAGCTGGGGTGGCGTTATCTGGGCGAGACCTGAAGTAGGAAGATGGCTGTCTTTTGGGATGTTGAACCGCGCGTTTCAGAGGAACGTCGTATGTGAATCATAATTCACCCTGGTTTTTGAGACTGTGAGCTCTTCTGAGACGTCCGTTGTTTTCTGCCAGACTGTACGATGGGACGTCCCACAAGACAACACGGTTATTGACTACGGGCGACGTCAGATGTCAGGCCTATACGCGCGCCCTCATTCGGAATGACCAAGCGACGTTTCGCCTGAGGAAGTGGAGCCCACAGAATAGCCGAACTGGCACAGTATATGAAAGTAGTTCGGTCGTCGTGCAATTATCCTCAAGTAATCAACGCGAACATGATGTCACGTGATCCATAATCATTACGGATTGCTGAAGTCTTGGTTCGGTGACGTTCAGAGGTGATTTCCTGGAACACAAACAAAAAATTTGTAGTAAGAACGCTGACAGTTATTACTCGGCTTTTTTTCGATAACCCACGAAAATAATTCCTCTCGGAACCGTAAAATTTGCATAGTAGTGAGATTGGATGTAGAAGTCAATCATGGGGGTTGGCAACACTGATATTACTACCGCAGCAAATGAAGGTTAGGTTGCAACCTGCCGGCCGTGGGGCTTTTTAAATCGACACGTTTCTGTTCTAAATATAAGTAAGAGAGAGAGAGAGAGAGACTGTGAGTCCTGTCCTGTCGAAATTACTCCAAAAATCCCAAACCTCTTCTCTCTTCATCCAGTGCTCGCTCATTATTCCTCCTACAACCCCCAACCCTCTGTCGTAAGGGAATGTTTCGGTTAGAGGGGGTGTTTGGATGATAGCTCATGAATTATTGAAGACTCATTTACTCTCTTCAGTGTTCCCCGGAATTTCTGCTAAATTGTTTTCTTTTAAGGCCGGTACACTTTCTGGACAGGCACAAGACTTCGCCCGCTCTTAAAAGCAGATTCATTCTGTCGTTAATGTAAAAAGGAAACATTTATCGCATCTTAATTAGATATTTATTTTTGCAGGTAAATCTGCTATGAACACTGATCTTCACAGAGCGTCTTGTCGATCGTCGGTGTCCTCGTATCAAGTTTGCACGGCGTCCGTTCTTTTCCGGTCTGCGCGCGTGTGTCCTCAGTGGGCGATTACGCACAGCAAACACGGCCATGTCTCATGCTGAAGCTGTGAAGATTCAGGGTTTATTGTGCTCATATATTTCGCTCGACTTGTGGAAGATATTTGGAGCCAAGAGACACGGGGTGGAGGGTGACTGGGGAAGATTGCGTAATGACGAGTGGCATAGGTTATACGCGTAATGTTCAGAATCCATTATAAGCGTAATTAAAATTGGAGAGTGAGCACGCATGGGAGAGATGAAAGTGCTTTCGAAACTTTATTTGGGAAGAGTAACTTGGAAAACCTAGTCGTAGATGGGAGGATAATATTAAAATGGATCTTAGGGAACTGGATTTTGAGGTTGTGGAGTGGACTCATGTGGCTTAGGTAGGGAATGGTGGCGACCACGGTAATAAAGGTTTTTGGTTGCCTAAAAGAGGGGAATTTCTGTTCGGATGTCAAGGACTCTACTCCATGGAGCTTGTTAGTTCCATTTGTGGGGGTGTGATGCTTCAGACATCTGGACTTAGCAGATTGCAGTGTGTTTGTGTTTTATATAATTCCGCTTTTTAGAGAAACTGTATTGACATTGCCAATTAAACTCGAACAGCAAAGTGGCCGATTCGGAAATGCTGTTCTGTTTATTGTGAATTTAGCAGCGTTACTGGAATTACATTTTTATGAACGTAGAGCTAGTACTGATTGATTATTTGTAGCTTTTCAGGATGCAAATTTCTTGTTACAATGTAGATATATATATATATAAAACGAGTGAAGGAGTTTACATTTGTATTAATAACGTGGCGAATGTTAAAAGAGTCACTCCCGTTCAACCCGTTTTTAATAATCAGACATTTATTTTCGTTCCTTCATTCTCATTCTCGTTGATTAAAGTCTTAATCCGTAGGGCGGCTGTGAAGAACGCCTCCGAAGGAGCGTATTTAAATCAGAAGCTGTTGGTTCTGTGCTGACTTCGCTGAAGACAGATTCAGCCGTTCCGGGTGTTCACAGGGACTAATTTGGCTGCTGCTATTAATGTGCTGAAGAGAACGGAGAGAAGACCGACTCCTTCCCCCACCCTGCCTCTTCACCACAAACTTAGATTTATATAACGGTACCCAGCCCCGTACTCATGCGCCATTCTTTCATGCATGTGCGCGAACGTTTCTCGTTTGTATGGAGGTTAAGGCGGTCTTACAACGAGGATGTAATGGAAAGGCAAGCGATAAACGACGTTAAGTCGTGGACACAAACACAGCGAAAGATGAACCAGGGCGTTGATTGATTTTAAATTAATGTTCTTATATCTTCGGGACCCGAGAGTTATTTTTCTCAAGACAACGGCAGCGATGTGAAGTCTGCGCGTCAGCGTTCTTGAGAACAAGGCGGGAAGTAACAGGATGCTGGAGGAAACTGTACATGACGGGGAACTTTCTGATTTGTTCGCCACGTCAGGTTTTATTGGGGTGAGCAAATCAGTGAGGGTGAGATGCGCGGTTTAGTCGAGAAATCCATTTGTAAAGACGCCACTTGGAAGACCTGGACACAGATTGGACGATGATACTAAAATGTATCTGGTGGACTAGGTTGGATTTATCTGACCTGGTGACCTGTCGCGTAAGTTTCGGCAAAACAGAAGGAGGGGTGGGGTAACTTGGCAAAGTGTGCTACTGTTAGCTTTTGAGGAAGTTCGTGTTTACTGCTCGTTGGAAGAGGTCTTCACGGTCAGTACCCGGGCTTACACGCGCCTAAGAACTAAGAGTTGAAAGAAGAGTTTCGATATTTGTTTATACATGCGATGTGCAGTTGAGTGATGCGTACCGTAGGCAGAGCGGGAATGGACCAAATAAGGCTTGAGTGTTGAGGGGCGAGGACTGGCCGTGGAAGGGGTTTAGACCCCGCAAATTCTGTGTTCCGCTTGTAACCCCCCGTGACGTGTAACGACCATAACGCTCGCTTCGGTTCTGTTTATGCAGCCACGCCCAGGACATGGAACTTGACAGCCTAGCCGAAACAGGGGAGAGTCGATAACGTTGGGCAAACAGAATTTGCCGCGGAAGGATTTGGAGATGTCAGCCGAAACTCGGACATTCATCCGGCCTCTCGGGTTTTCCGATTCATGCGAATTCCTGTTTCGCCTGTAGATTTGTGTCCAAGGGCTGCTGGAGACTGCGCGTCTCGAATTGCTACTGATAGGTGACAGCAGTTTCGCCACAAGCCTTTCATTTTGATGTTGAAACTTTCCCCCCCCCCCCCAAAAAAAAAAAAAAAAAAGGGGGGGAGGGGCATCTTATATGTGACGTAAGCATAGTGAAAATTTCTGGACAGAGGCCATTTTTATTACCCAATGAGAAAACCTTTACGCAGCTTCCAACTATTACATGATTTGTTCCGTTTCTGTTAGCTGATGCACGCCGATTTCTAAGTTCTATCTTGTACCTCTAAAGCTTGAGTTAAACGTTGATTTTCCTTTTAAAAGCCTGCCTAGCTCAGTCAATATAGTGATTGGCTACGGACTAGACGTCCGGGGTTCGATCCCCGACGGGGACACAGGATTTTTTCCTCTAGCCTCTGCGTCCAGACCGGCTCTGGGGCCCACCCAGCCTCCTCTACAATGGGTACCGGGGACCCTTCC
>NW_019059644.1:211334-221734 GCF_000696155.1 Zootermopsis nevadensis | reverse complement strand
GTCCTGATTCAGGTAGCCAGTAGTATATATCATTAGAATTAATTCCAAATGTTTTTCCAGTGCACTTCGTAATACTTGTGTTGAATCCTACTTTTCTTTCGGGATATTTTATCTTGAATTTATATAACGGATGATCATTTGCTGTCGGAACGTCGCCCCCTGGTGTTCAGCCAATAGCTCTGTTCCGCGCTGCGTTTATGTAGGTCATACGCCACACGCGATGCGGGTCCCGTTGGCCACTATCGCCTCCTGTTTGCTCGTTTTCATCAGTGAATGCTTTGTCGTCAGTCCTACCACTAGAATATCACGTGATACGCATATAAAATTTTGTTTACAAAGAGTGAAAAATGACGGTTAGTAGCAAGCGCCAGGATGCTGAGCACGAGAGAGGTCAAAATTAGGCCACGCACAATTTCATAGATACCACGCAGATTTCTAGTTTGTCGCTTATTCTAGACAAGAGGATTTGACTTGTGTTGAAGCTCATTTAACGTCGCTGTTGAAATACGTGCAGGAATTAAACAAAGCGAGCGTGTGAGACGGTGCACCGATCACACACGGAAATTTTTGTGAATGTGACGTTCTGCTTTGGTTATTATTTGGAAATTCAGCAATAAACCTTTTATGGAAAGTCTGGAGGCCGATTTACTTCACATCCGAAACAATACGAAAGCAATTTGGCTTTTCGCACGTGCACTTTCTTGTCTAAGCGTCGTCTCTGGACCGCTGATCCATGTTCAGAACGGTTTTCATGAAACTTGTAATTAATATTTTTGCTAGTGACTACAGTAACCGGACATTACTTTTTGAAGGCAAATTTATGTTTAGAACAGAAATTAATAACCAGAATCGGTTGTGATGTGGAAGGCTCGCAACACGTCACAAGTTCAGGGGCGTCGCATCTGCTACGAGACTGCGAGGAACCGAAATTTTTCGGACCACAAAACTATATAAAATTTTAATTTATGGAACGTGGTTGGTTCTTGAGTACAAGGTTTAAACTTACCTCCCAGTTAGGTTTTTTTCTGAACAAGGTTTTCGGTTGAATAAGTCTCAGTTATTGGAGCACGACAACGCTGTGAAGTCTTGCGATGTGTTTGTCGCCTGCCCCTTGTAACTTTGTAACTCCGTCTTACAGATGCTATTAAAGCTCTGCCTTGTTAACACACGAGAGTGAAAAATGACGGTTAGTAGCAAGCGCCAGGATGCTGAGCACGAGAGAGGTCAAAATTAGGCCACGCACAATTTCATAGATACCACGCAGATTTCTAGTTTGTCGCTTATTCTAGACAAGAGGATTTGACTTGTGTTGAAGCTCATTTAACGTCGCTGTTGAAATACGTGCAGGAATTAAACAAAGCGAGCGTGTGAGACGGTGCACCGATCACACACGGAAATTTTTGTGAATGTGACGTTCTGCTTTGGTTATTATTTGGAAATTCAGCAATAAACCTTTTATGGAAAGTCTGGAGGCCGATTTACTTCACATCCGAAACAATACGAAAGCAATTTGGCTTTTCGCACGTGCACTTTCTTGTCTAAGCGTCGTCTCTGGACCGCTGATCCATGTTCAGAACGGTTTTCATGAAACTTGTAATTAATATTTTTGCTAGTGACTACAGTAACCGGACATTACTTTTTGAAGGCAAATTTATGTTTAGAACAGAAATTAATAACCAGAATCGGTTGTGATGTGGAAGGCTCGCAACACGTCACAAGTTCAGGGGCGTCGCATCTGCTACGAGACTGCGAGGAACCGAAATTTTTCGGACCACAAAACTATATAAAATTTTAATTTATGGAACGTGGTTGGTTCTTGAGTACAAGGGTTAAACTTACCTCTCAGTTAGGTTTTTTCTGAACAAGGTTTTCGGTTGAATAAGTCTCAGTTATTGGAGCACGACAACGCTGTGAAGTCTTGCGATGTCTTTGTCGCCTGCCCCTTGTAACTTTGTAACCCCGTCTTACAGATACCATCAAAGCTCTGCCTTGTAAACACACGTACTAAAGAGTCGCAAACGGCTATGATTTCACGGCAGAACGGAAGGAATTACGGAATACATCGCACTGTGACCTTTCTGAAATACCAATTTCTATAAGTCGTGATAAACATCTGTAGACAGATCGAAGCAGTGCCTGGACGATTATGCCGGATCGTATTTATTCTAACGATATTTAGTTGTTGCAGTGCGTGACTTTGTTTGTGAACACGTGAATTGCTTGATGTATGGTTGCGCAGGAAATTATACAGATAACGCATTACTTTGACGTCTACTGATGGTGAACAAACGCTCAGACGGCGTAGCCCTAATTTGCATACAAAATACGAAACGCGCAATGAAAGTTGAAGGAATATTAATTTTCCGGTATAGATTTTATTACAGCAGATAAATATTAGATAACACATAAGAACATCGTAAATCTGTGAAAATATTTAAGCGACTTTGAAAGAAGAAAAATGACGATGTGACTGTGAATTTTTGGAAGTGAGTGCCTGGGGCGACTTCATGATTTGGGAAAGGAATCTGCTGTTACTAGAGAATGGGTGGAAATGTTTTTCTACGGCCGTGGCTTCAGGAAGTTCGCCTTATTTCCTTAAGAACACATTATCAACCTTGTTTCTCGTATCTTCCGTGGATAAAGCTCGGCGATCGATCATTGCCAATTTTCGTCGTTTCTCCTTCACACGTAACAGTGGCTGTTCTCGTTATTTGATAGTTTCCCCCCCCCTTCACCGACGTCATTGTCACCTTCCTCGTCATCTTTGCTGTTGTCGCCTACCAAGACCTGCAATTGCTGACTAGAGGTCGCGCGAGTAGTCGTGCGCGATGTGTAAGTCGAGAGAGGGGGTGTCACAACGCGCAGTGCTGCCACCACAAACTTCGGTGGTTTACCCGTGAACCTCATGATCTCTTCTGCGGATAAAACGCTTGAGTGTCTTCAAGAATTCTAGGAGCTTGTGTGACGCCGTGTTTTGTTGTAGGCGAATACGGATGTTCATCCCAAATTGTGGCGAGATTCAAGCCGTTCACTTCCGTGAAAATCTGAATCCTGGGAAATAATTCTCAGTGCTCAGGGAACCTGGAAAAGCTACTCTATAAATACATTTCCCGTGTCCCGTAGTCAACCGTAACTTAAAATACCACAGTGAAAATTTAATTTTTAACGTCCAGTATGCAAGTCTGTTATCTAGGTCAGAGTTGTTACAACTTTTATTGCTGGGTACGTTTGAAATAAAAGTCAATTGTCTTTGATAGACGGAAAAAGTAATGTTTTACTCGTGCGTTCATCGGAGGCCATTTTTATTGTGAAAACTACCGAGTGTCTTTGTTCGTCCGATTCACGAAGTAGAACTTAAAACTCGTTAATAATGAATTGAGTCTTGAGACTTTAAATTACTTGGCTCACAGTCGCTTCAGGTGGTTTTAACTTTGTGAGGAAAATAACTTTTGCGGCGGCGGCTACAAACTTACACATTATTTAATATTCATAAAGCGTTTTCTGTCGATATCATCTCCAGAAATAAAACCCAGCCGTTCATTACTTATTCTTGTGTTAAATTTGGCTAAGTATGACCCGTCGTATTTGACGAGAATGAACCTCTTTTGTGTTGGACAGCAACAAAATTTGTCGAAGATTACCTTTTCAAATCGCATTGAAACTAAAAAAGGTTTTTAAACTCCTTTGTAAAGAAAAATTTACTGTGAAAATATCTTGATGTTGACTGGAACCAGATTCCTTGCTAACCCACGAACACAAAACCGGTCGCCTGACTCCAGAATCCCGTCACAGGGAGATTCCGCCAGACCCCACAGTACGCGCCACCATGGCTTCATTTATATTTCTTGCCGCCAGAGGCGTCACCGTCAGTGCACACCTGGGAAGGCGCATTTGTGATGATGTCAGGTGTGACGTACATTGGCTTTTATTTTAGGAACAGATGTGGCTGAACAAATAAGTTGAACCTACATCACAGTTCGCCCAATCACTTGCCACTGCAAATGCGCGGTGACCTGTCGGAAATCTAGACTGAGGTGTTTTCGTGGTTTTACTCAGTGTTGCAGTTGAAGCCTGTCACTTTTGTTCGCCGCCAGTACCAGGGTAAGGAGATTCGAGGATTCGGGAAAGTCCGGTTTGGCGAAGTTGCAGATGGTTATGCAGCGTGAACAGACGATTTAGACACGAACGCAAGCCTCAAATGGTAGGGTTTTTTTTTTAAATTTCGGGTGCATGCGAACGAATCTTTGCACAAATGCACAATTATTTTAGATTTTTAAAAAAAATTCAGTTTCGGGAGAAGATGTTCTCTGTACTGTCGTTCCGTCCGGATCTTCGATGTTGCCATGGCCCGGGTCTGAAAGTGGAGTTCAAAATGCGAACGACTGAAATTCCAAATGTTCTTCTCCGTGAGTGGGGAAAGTCGTCTCTCGACGTGGGGGGCAGAACATGAGCGGAGGGTGAGGGGTTGATGGTGTCTCGGAGGAAGTGTCCGGACCCAAGAAACGGAAGGATGAGATGTTCATACCTGGTGTAGCGCGTTTCACGGTGTTATGCACAGGCCGTATGACCCAAAGTGACGTGTTTGATGGCATTTATGGTTTCGGTTGCCAATTGAGAATATTTCATAAAAAGAGACTTTGAGATCGAATCACGCCATCTTTGTACTTTTAAAGTAGATGGGGAGGTTGCGAAGGAGCGGGTATTTTTGTCGAAGTAGACGATGAAACAGAGCGAATGGAATTTGGCCTTCTAGAAGACATCCCGTGGATGTAGTTTAGGCTGTCAGGATGGGAAGTCTATGAAAATGGGTCGTGTCTGAAATAACCTAACCTTAGTCTGAAAAGCTTAAGAATGGAGACTGCTTTGAAGGTGCTTCATGGGAGCATGGAATTAAATTAAATTAAAAAGGTAGGGCGTGTGGACTGGTTTCAGGGCACAGTTGCGGTCTGCCGGCAGGCTGCTTTCCGCGAAAGAAGGCGAATTTCTTGGCCGAGTGAGCGGATTATCGCTTTCTTAAGATGAACTAACTCTAGTTCCATGAAGTGAGCTGGTCTTACAGAGATTCAGCGCTCACAGGCCCGATCTTCAGTGACCTGACTAATCCGAGACGAGCGTCGTCTCAGTTTCTTCCGCTTTCATTCAAGTTCCGGGGGGAGACGCGGCGTTCGACTGGACGGTGGATGTGCTTCGGATGTTTTCCAGCCGTGCGGTTTCGAGTAGCATTTCGTTATTCACGTGCTTTTGTCCCGCTGAAAGGACGGGAACTCGGACTTTGGTTGCTGTTGGCGCTTCTGTGAGCCAGCGACTTTTGTGGGAGCGTTCCTACAAGAGCATGTGTTATCTGCAGCTTTCGCGGCGACAAAATACAATGAATTCTTCTCGGGTTACCGGCTCAGTACTCTGAGGACGAGGACGAAGTCGGTTTCCGGAACGCAACCACCCGACACGTCTGGTAGCAATTTTAGCGACTGTTTTGTCGTAATTCCCCCCGTCTGTCGGGGGTTGGAGGGTGAAGGAAAGAAGCTGGGGTGTGAAAAGGGCCCACATTTTCACTTAATGAATCAAAAGTTCTGGGAGGGAAAATACAGGATTTCGTTTGTTTCACATCCTTCCAACCCCCCTCCGCCGCACTACAGCTCAGTGTTTGAAAATGGCTTTGACTCTCTTTGAATAGCATTTCTGTCGCAGTTCTTCGGTATATGAAATATCTAGAATGAGGTGAGCAATTTGTTATGCACTCAATTCACTTCCCTTATAGAATAGAATATTATTTAGGAATGTATACGTATTTTTTTTATTAAATTTGGTTTAAAATTGCTGTCATAGTGCCACGCGATCTACCTTATTCTACAATCTTTCGAGTATCAGGACTTACGTGTCGAAATGGAAACAGTTTTCCAACTCGATGACCTCAGAGCTCATATGGCCACAAACCTACGTCTTTTAGACGATGTTAAGTCTTTACAAATTTTCCATTAAACATTTCGCGTGTTGCATTTACCAACAACTGCACATTAAGTTTGTTTATGTTAGAAAAGTCTCACGTCTAGTTGATATTTTGTGCAGTGATGGAGCACTGAAGTCTTTGCTTCGAAGTTTACTCGAATGAATTGCTCTGGATGCTGTATTTGGAATTAAGCTTCAGATTTCTTCCCAGAGATTTCTTCTGAAAGAGTTGTTACATTTTTAAATATTCCATCACTGCATTACCATATCTTACGGATGCGAAAATTGACGTGTGTATATATATACAACACAAACAAATATTTCAGGCTCCTCTGTTAGTTGTTTAAAACTGTTTGTGTGGCAGTGACGGAACATTAAAGAGTGTATTTTGTCAGTGGAGTTCAGACATTACGCAGCCTGCAGAATTACGTCATCGGTACGTGCGAAATGTTACTCTGGTTGGTCGGCCGAAAGACAAATTGTTACAAAAGGCCCGAAACTGCTGGTTTTCCCTTTAAGCCGCCACCAGCGTAGCAAATTGAACTCCTCGTCATCTGTTCCAACAGCTGACCCACCCGCAAGATCGAGTCTTAAAATGACAAATGCCGGTGCATGTGTACTTGTCACATCCGCTTTGTAGTTTCGCACGGAGGAGAGACAATGGCGGCTGGAGTACGTTGCTGATTGGTGCGCGTATATCTCCATAGGTCACGCATTCTGTACAATAGGAGCCGATTAGATTCAGGGAGTCGTTCCTAGCGCTCAGTCCAGGATCTTTTTTTGCGTTCAAGATAAACAAAACTGTAATCCTCCTTGTAATGCGAAACTTCGTGTCGTGAATTACGGAGAGTGGAGGCTTACAGATTTGGGATTCACAGAACGGGATGCTGAGGTGAATGTAGGGCGGGACCAAAGAGCGATGAAGCACTGCATAATTAGAAGCTTCATGATCTGCGCTGTTCGCCAGATGTTGTGTGGGAGATCGAATTAAGAAGGCTGTGATGGAGACTAGCGCCGCCATGTGTGAGAGTGATGAATCTGAAAAAATTGAAGAGGAACGCGTAGATGGAAGCCTAATTATAAATGGATCTTGAAGGAATATCTTGTGTACTGGGTCCATCTGGTTACTCTTTATTTTTAACACCATAGCAAACCCATCTGGTTACTCTTTATTTTTAACACAATAACAAATCAAGTGAATTTGCTAAACTGCCCGTGGTTTAACTAGTCTATTCATAAAAGTGTGAAGGAAACAAAGTATAGTCTTTGCATTTATTAATAGGGCGCTGTATTGCGCAAGGCTGTACTTTGTTCCTACTGTGAGTGCGGTCATTAGGGAAATCGATGATAATTATGGTTTGTTTCCTTACAGGTATGTTCACCTGCGACTCGAGGCTGTGTCAAGTGATTAGCAATTGGTAGGTAAATCAACACACCCGGCGACCTGAAAGAGACGCTGGTACGTTTGTGGGCACTCAATTCAATTACACGTGCAGTGGAAAGATTAGTTGCTTGGAAATAATTTTGGATGTTGTTATTAAACGGCTGGAGATAACATTTTTGTCAAGTGACATGAAAGGGAGAAATGTCCAAACCTTGTTTGAAATGTACAATCGAATCCTCTATATTCAGACACACGTGGAAGGTGAAATAGATTTTAGGAGCCGTACGTTCCAAAGGCTTTGTAGTTAAAACTCACTTTGCCGAGTTTATTTCTCAAGCCTTTTACATTCGCAACTGAACCAACAGTGTGACAGCAGAACGCAAATGTTAAGTTGTATCTTAATGTTATCAACATTCCCGTTTCTTGCGTATGATTTAATCATGCATTTTGTGTCACCTGATGTTGGTCGTTCAGTACATCGAAACATGTAGTAGCCTTGAAATACATAATAATACAGGGTGAGTACAAAATAACTTTAGACTTTCAAAATGATACACTAAGGAAAATGTAGGGTACTTAGAACTTTGAACCTACACCAATGAATAAAAATTATATTTTTTTTATATTAGATATTTTAAATAAAATCAGTTTACATTTATTGCTGAATTTATGGACACACTGTAGGATTTTACGAAAAAAAATTTCAAAGTGGAGCATTTCTTGTCCTTATCGTTTTCTGTAGCTCAGGGTGTGACGGATGGACTGCTGGCTCTTTGGTGATTCACATGTCGTCATTTTTGCAGAACATGTTACATGGTGTTGCTCCCGTAGCCGTCGGTTTCCATGGTAACAGTACAGTCTGCTTGAACCAAATTTCTCGATTGCTTACGTTACCTGCGCTCGAGTCCTCGACCCAGTGTTCGGGCATGTTCTGTACGCCAGATGATGGGGGCAGATGGCGTGTGAATATTAACAACAAATTTCCGTGTCAGTCAGATCCAGCGTCATAGAAAGTTCAAAACTCTGGGTCTGCCTGGGCAGACGCTTTTTCCGCTGTTAATAAAAGAGAGAGAAGGAAATACAAAACAGGCAACCAAATTGGTTAATTCCCCATTGGAATCAAACTCTCTTAAACAATGGATTTACTAATTGATTGATGACGCACGTATGGTCTGCAACATATCCGCAATCGGAAGTCTGTTTCAAACTTTGCATACGTGCGTGTGTTGTGATGGAGCAGGACAATGAGATGGGTTGGGAATGTAGCGCGCGTGGGGGGGGGGATTATATGAAACACACGAAAACTTTATTCAGAAACGTGAAGGGAAAATACCTCTTCTAAGATCTAGACGTAGATGGCAGTAGAATGATAAAGTGGTAAAGAGGTAATTGGCCGGCTGTTATGAACACGTGCTCTGTAAGGGGCGGGGGAGCTACTTTTAACTTCTCACCAAAGACTAAGTTCTGTGCGAAGGTAAGAACCTTCTAAGACAGTGCTCCGTGTAGTGTCGTAGAAGTTGACCGACGTTTCAGAGGTACGTACTGCATCCATCATCAGGGCGAAGCATCAAAAGGATCAGTGTTCTCTGAAACGTCGGTCACTTTCCTCGCGACACAGTATCCCAGGAGGCTGTCATCTTCGTACTCGGACGCCTTGAGAATCTGAGATGTTACGTATTTAGTGCTTGTGTCCGAATCGAAAGTTTCAGCCGCTAGCAGACCGAGCACTGGGGGGCAGAAATCGTATTTATTTAGTATTTCGAGTTGTTTTCGATTCCTGCCCATGGGTAGTTAAATATTGAATCGTACTTAATGAAATATCGTCTTCGGGGTAATCATAATCAAATATTCATTCTGATTCGAATGTGATTGCTTTGCGCTCTTGCATATTTAATTTGACGATCCCCGTGAATCCGTCGTGAACGTGCGCCTGCGACTGGAGACAGCAAGGAAGTGTTCGGCGTGGACGAACCGGCGCATCGCATTGCGTGGCGCAATGTCTGTTTTAACGCACAAATAGCATTATTCTGTAATGTTTACTTTTATTATGAACACACACACTCATCGCCTCTCCGCTGGGATTTCGAATGAGCTGAAACTCGGAAAACTGGTGTCGTAAAATGTTGTGAGGACGAACAGCAGGGGTGGCTCATAGTCTATAGAAAACGTTGCTTTCATCAATTTTCATTTTCTCGAAACTGAAGATGGATCCTTCAGAAATGTCGCAAACCTTTCGTATTATTACACGTCATCAGAATTAAGGAGAGGGTGCCCCAGTGAAAACCGAACCTCTTCTATGAGTAGAGGACGCGAAATATAGTAAGTGTTTCTTTCCGAGCTCAGATTTGTTGCATTACTCAAGTCTTAAGAGACTCTGTGACTCACAAGTTTGTTTCCATTATACGTGACTGTCAGTTCATGTGCATAATAACATTTTCATTTCCTCTTGATAGGCGTCATAATTGAATTTTATTAAAAATTCCGTTGTCTCTTTATTTAATCCAAGTAAATATTATCATTAACAAAATTTAACGTGATTCATAAAAACACTGTCCTCGTGCTTTGACCGGAAAGTTAAGAACCAAGCTGTTTGATGAGCACGTGATGTTTATTCATCAGATTAAAAAATGTCATTGAGCCTGCGTTTTGAAACCCAAAACGTTATCAACACCTTCTAAAACCAAAAAAACTTTGTCATTGTATTTATTCCTTAGCCATTTTGTATTATGACAACATAGTGTACCGAGATCAATTTTAATATTATCATCCTTTCAAAGCATTGCATTACGTTTCGTGATCATGATATCTACGTCCCCTTCAAATACAATCGCATGTTCCATCTCTTTCAAATTCTTGGCGTGATTTCTCTTATCAATTTAGGTTGAGAATGCGGTGTTTACATGCCTGTAAGCCAGTTCAGATCAAAGCCGTGAAAGGGCATGAGTTCTACTCCGAGCGAAAGTATTTTGATTGTCGGTACAATTAACGAGAATTATTTTGTACGATGTCGCGTTATAACTTGAGAACCTATAAATCTATTTATTTCGATTAACTTTTAAATTGGAAGACC